>VUYV01000056.1:1998783-2139698 GCA_008711295.1 Anarhynchus alexandrinus | reverse complement strand
AAAAAAAAAAAAAAAAAAAAAAAAAGCCCTGTGCTGGGTTTCTGCGCTTTCTGGGAGGTGGTGTCATTACACATAGCCAGGAACATCTGCAAACCCCCGTCTTCTTTGGTGTGAGCTGAATGGAAGCATGACCTCCTGTTCCTTGCCATGAACCTTGAGTTCACACTCATATTTTACATGTTACAGGAAGCCACAGCTCACCCCAGGGGTGCTGCAAACAGAATCTCGTAAGCCAGATGCAACACTGCTTCTTAAGGCACCTGAAGGAGCTGTATTCTTCATTCAAAAGCTTACATACTAGTAGCTTAAGGTCACTTCAGCTTTTGTAAAGAGTGGGACAAAACCAGGAATGCTTATAGGGCCGGGTTGTCAGCAGGGTAGCAGAGGGATTACAAGAAACCTGTGACTCTGCCTCTTTCTGCCTTTACTGGTAGTTTTTTTGTGTGTGAACAAGTGCCATACAACAGATTGAGGCTGGTATAAAGGCCTGGGACTGTGCAAGAGCACCCCGCTGAGCCTCAGCTGTGCTTGCAATTAGCAATAGGCATGAAATGATTATTGTTGTGGTGGCTGATGGCAATCTGAAGTGACAAGTTTTATGGGGGAAGTTGTAGTAGGGATGTTCAGCAAGTTTCTGCAAACCATTAATCGAAGGCTGCGGCGCAGTTTAGTCAAAGCTATTTTATGTCATTCCAAAGGTCTCACAAGGATGCTGAAAGAATATTTTTCTGCTCTCAGTGCCTTGGAATGGAGTTTTTCTAGGTCAGGGATTCTTTACTGCCCTATTTAGTGTCAAAAATACCCATTTGCCTCAAATTAGCAGAAAGCTTGTAGTTAAGGGCTGGAGATTAGGCATACAAAATTACTCAGCAGGTGACTGCTGGGTGGATTTGGGGGTTGAGAAGTCTTTAAAACTGACTACAAGACATTATATACTTCCGACAAAAGAACATAGTAATCCTACCTGCTTGCTTTAACCACTGTTGTTTGTCTATTATTATGCGCTTTAATGCTCATAAGAGCAAAACTACTGGTGATACTCCTCAATTACCATAGTAACTCTCCCCTATGACCTCTCATTTCAGTACTCGCTTTCCAACCAGAACCAATCCAAGCAGGGCAAATCTATTTAAAACTGTGACACACACTGCACCAGGAGGCTCCGAACGCCGGCTGGCTCCCTCTCTTTGTCCGGGACACAGACTTGTTTTGAAATGCTGAAAGGCAGCTTTGAAATGAAGCCTTGAATTCGAGGTGTTTCAAAGGTGAGGGACCGGGCGGCGGGCGGCTGCCTCCGCAGCATCCCCCAGCCGGCACCGCGCGAGGGGACCGCAGAGGCGGGAAGGGAGCGAGGAACGGGCTGACCGCGGGTCTTATCTCCCAAAGGAAAACGGAACCTGCTCGCAGGCAACAGCCCTCTCTCAAAGTGACTTGATCAGCCAGGAAAAAAACAAAAAAAACATCAAAAAAAAGAAGTAAAAAATTACCGACTCTTTGTATGTGGTGTTTGCGTCGCCGTCCAGCGGGCCAGGAGCGCAGCGGGTGGGAAGCACAGCGGGGCTGCGCTGATTCACCACTGCTGACAGTACGTGGCAGCCAACAGGGCCGTGTCCGTCCCCACCCCGGGTGGCTCTTGAGATCAGAGTCGGTATTCGGCATTGCCACATGCATCCACGGCAGCCACCTCCCCTTGGCAGGTGCTGTCTCCGCAGGGCAGGTGGGGATGCGGCCACGGCGGCTCAGGACCACGCTTTCCGCGGACCACCTCTGCTCCGGCAGCTGCCAGCGCTGCGGGGACGTGCGGGGTGAACGGGAGCGGGAGGTCTTCTGGTGAAGGCTGCCCGCCCGCGGGACCAGCGCCTGCTCCTGCCTTTGCCCATGGAGCGCCCCGCACGCACAGGCAGCCACGGCTGTACGCACAGCCTGCAGCCAGGCTGCTGGAACGACCACTCTTGTCCCTCTGGTCTTCTGTGGCCACCGAGGTGTTCCTCTCCACCTTCCCTCGATGTTTCTTTCACTGTTGATCCCAGGCGGTCTTTGCAATCACAAAATCTTGGTAAAGACAGTAAGCACGAAGCACAGAGCCTCATGGCCAGTGCAGTTTCCTACTCTTTTCTTCAAAAAAAAAAAAAAAAAGAGAGGTTCCCAGCAAGCCTGAGCGTACATGGCAGCGAACGTGATCCCAGTTTGATCCCGGGCTTTGTTTGCTGCAGAAGGTGATGTGCCATCCCCCGGGCTGACCCACAGCCGGGAGGGTGAGGAAATAGTGGGGACAGAGCCTCGGTGACACACGTTTGTCTGAAACGCTTGAGCTGATACGTGGTGGTGGCCCCAGAGGAGGACGTGGCACAGCCGAGGAGAGGGAAGAGCTGTGGTCCCTCAGGCGCACACATAGCTCAGGTCCCCGGTGTCGATGAGGAGATGGGGACAGAACTGCCACACGATGCAGAAGGAAGAGGCACATCTCTGCCCTGCAAGCGTACATCTTCTGGGTGGCGCGCAGAGAGCTGCCCACGCAGCAATCCCCATCCCACGCGTTCACCAACTTCTCTTCCCACTACTCAACAAACCCCATCCTCTGTGCCGGGTACCACTCCACAACGCCCCGCTTTCGGGCTCCCCCTTCCCTGCCGTTCGCTGGGGGACCCGCAGAGCCCTCCAAAGGCAGCTCAGCATTTTGAGCTTTTAAAACCTCCTCCGGCGCAGAGGACCAAACCTGCAGCGGGGTCAGGGGCTCAGCCCCACAGGCAAAGAGCATCTGGCTCAGTTGTGTCCCGGCCATGGCCACGGGTGGCATCAATAATAACCCAGCAACTCTCTCGATTTACACCTGCCGAGGATTTGGCCCGTTCCCCCAAGCCTTGCGGGGGCCGAGGCTCAGGGGACCACATATTGCACCTCCGAGCACGCCTGGAAGCAGAGAAATCGGTGTGATGTTGCCCACGGTACAGAAATGAAGTTTAACGGCTGCGGATCTAAGAGCGCACAGCTAACCAGAAAATAAGCAATGAGTTAATATCACAGGCATTGATCAGCTAGTCTTACAATTAATGCTTCCAATAAAAAAAAAAAAAGCGCTCCCCCTTTTTATTCAACAGAATAAGAAATTAAACACTTGTGGGCTCATTCTAAAGAATGAATGAAATTGAATAAGCTACCTAGCACTTGAGATTCCCAGCGAGTGCTTGAATAGAGCAAACCTCCTGAGTTGAATGGATTGCCTTTTGGGACCAATTTGTCTCTTTTCACTCTTTATTCCTCCTTTTTTGCTGACAGATGTACAAAGGCGGAACTGCGCTGTGCAGCTTAGCTACATGCACCCACAGCAGCTGTCACTTTTGTCGAGCAAGTTAATCAAGCAAATGCCACCATATCCCACTTTCTATAAGGAACAACATGTTATAGACAGTAGTCTTGGGAGACGGGGAGGGAGGGAGAGAGACTTTATTTTAACTTTGAGTAGCTGGTATTTTTTTTTTTCCCCTCTGTGTGTAAAAAAAAAAAAAAAGAAAGAAAAAAAAAAAGGCAGCCAAACGCGGTAGCACAAGCTGACACTTTTGTTTTCCCGTAGAACAAATATTTAATATGATTTTAACTCTAATTTGTACTAGAGGGAGAGCTGTCCGGTTTTAATTAAATTTAAGGGACTTAGGGGAACGCGGTTAAAAAAGAAATGGAAGCTTTTTGTTTGCGTTAACGCTTGTTGATAATAATATATTGATTGTCAATTGCTAAGTCCAAAAGATTAGTGTAGTAAATACTATTATCTGAATGCCACGAGTGAAGTGCTCGCTTCCCGTCCCTGCTTTTCCCTTTGTGAGGCAGTTTGAATCACTGGTTGTTATTTATACATTTTCTTTGATAAAACCAACTTGTGTGGCTGATTTTTTTTTTTTTTTTAAACCCTGCCTCATTAAGTGCATAATAGCATTTACGTGTGGGGCTTTCTGCTTTTTAGCCTTTCAAGCTTAAGCTTATATTCCTCTCTCACAACCATGTTTCAAAACTTGGGATGTTCACAAACAATTGGATACGCACCAATATTGTATATATCAGATGCTCTCTTGCTATTGCCAAAGACTGGGAAATAACAGAACATTATCCACACAGAGTAAATAAATAGTTATCGTCCCGCTACGCCGCCGCATGCCAGATAATAACACTGTCCGATCATTAGGTAGCTTTTCTAGTGCACCCAAGTCTTTAAGTGTGGCTCCTCTCGTTAGTTATGCAAAAGCCCACATCAAAAGTAGGTCTTTCGGTGCAGCTCCGCGGAGCGCACAACAGCAAAGCACCGCGAGGGGTCCGGGCAGCCCTCGGTTTGCTGGTGGAAAGGTAATTCCCCCTCAAATTCACACACTTTTGAAAGTATCTTCTCTTTCGGAAAACAAATCGAAGTTTTGGTAACAGATTGCAGTGCGCTGATTTAACTTCTCCGTGGGGTCTTTGGCTTGGGATGCTCAGAAGCAGAGCGCACAAATCCGAAGCGTTTGGGATATGTGAACTCTTTGCCAAACTCTGGACTCCACTCTTGCCTCTTGCCTGTACGAGCAAATCCTCCATCAGCCGCGCCGGGCTCTGCCTACGCCCGGGCAAGCGGTCCTCGCAAGAGGCAACGTGCCCCTCATTTTCCAAATCAAACCTCTCTATTACACTCTACATTAAATTCTAGAGATCTAGTAAAGTGCTAACAATTTAAGAAAAATCCCCTGAAGCCCCAGGGTCTTTTATTTTTTTTTTTCCTTCAATTATATTACTTTATTCTCTCAAAGCCTCGTGAATCTGTCTAGAGTCTCCCAGGTCACGCTCACACTGAGCTGTTACTGAAATAAACGGCTGCACTGGGATTTTTCGTATCGCTATAACGCTATCGCTGCAAGTGCTCACAGCGTGTTCTTCAACATCCACCCCGGTGCTGCGGTTTCTGCATGCCTTTTACTCTATTTTATATTCCTTAGCTATGAAATTTCATTCACACTGACAATGCAGCTACCCGAGGAACTTACAAAGTCAAAGGGGCTCGATGTTAAAATAATTCGTATTATTATTTAATAAAGTCACAGTCCCGGCGTTGCATAATAGGGTTAAGCTGCTAGCCAGAGCGACTCATCATCTGTCTAGGATGCAAATGGCATCACCGAATTACATTATCTCCCCCCCCCCCTTTTCTCTTCCCAAAAATAAACCACAAAAAAACTTTGAATCGCGTAAGCGCTCTGCCTTCAAACAGGGAAGAGAATTCAGAATGAAAGCTGAAACGCAGACCCCGGCGCGTTGAAGTGCCGCACGCTTTTTTGCAGTACATATGGTACCTGCGCTCCCCCACTGTTTGGGGATCTCGGCACCGGGGCGCGCTCAGGCTGGCGCCTCACCCTTAACTGGCTGGAGGTCGGACCCGACGGGGCTCGGCCGGTCGGTGCCACGGGTGGTAATGGGAGGGAGAGGCGCGGGGCTCCTCGTGGGTACGTTTTCTGCGTGCGCTGGTGGGATGGCGCAAATTCCTCGCTCACCAAAGGGGCACAACTCATCCCGCATGCCGCGAATTTCTCTCCGCCCCTAATTGTGCTCCTTTTGGAGGAGGTAGAGGAGGATCGACATCTTTCGTGCCAGTGGGGCTAAGGTCCCCGGCAAACAGATATCCAAGCACATCATCTCTAACACTCTCTGCTTTCCGTGCTGCACAGAGCCAGTTAACACCTACAGGCGGCTGTGCCGCTGCAATCCGCACGCCGCGGAGGGCGAAGGTCCGTTTCCTCCGCCCGTCAGTGGCTCTGCAGGCAGTCCCTGCGCTCGCGTCACACACGCGAAGGTTCCCCACGGCGGGTACGCGGCCAGACAGGCGGCAGAAAGGCACCTGCAGATGTTCCTGCACCTCCACCGGAGGAGGAGGAACTCTGCTGCGGGCGATACAACGGCTTGTACTTACTCAGCCGTTACGTCAGGGTGGTCTGCCCCGCTAGCCACATGCCAAAATCTCTGCCTAGGTAGCCACATACTCACAGCCCTGGCAGAGCGGAGGGCAGGGTGGCTCTGGGGCCGAGCCACAGGTGGACACACCAGTATCTCCCTGAGGTTCCTCCCCTGGGGAGGATCTCCTCGAAAGAGCTCCTGCTATGCTGGCTCACCTCCTCCCCCCGCCGGGGCCGCCCCGGTCTCAGCACACTGGGGTCTGCTGTGAGCAAACTCCTGCGTGCCCACCTCCGCCGAAACCCCATCCGCCTGCGGCTACGCTTGCTCGGAGCAGGGCAAACCTCTCCCTCCGCGCTGCGCCGGGCGGGCCGGAGGGCAGCAGGCAGAGAAAACTGCGAGAGAGACCCGCGTGGGAACAGCTATTTATCTGCGGCAGCGTGCAGGGGGATGCAGCAGCCGATGCTCCCGGTGATCCAGGAGGGAAATCCGCTGACATCGGTCCTGGCAGCACCTCTAAAGTTGCTCTCGTTCACAACATCATCAAACCAGGGACACCCCACCAGCTTACACCGCCGCAGTGGGCGCCTCCTTTCCCCTCTGAGACAGGACAGCCCCCATCCTCGGGCACCGCATTATACATCTGCAGAAGACACTGCCCGTCAGCCTGTCCCTGAGCCGGAAGACCCTCCCTGCGCAGGGTGTGCTGGTACACGGCACCCCACGTAGCTGCCGCAGGGGATTGGGCTCCCCGCGGCGCCCTGTGTGCACCCCCAGTTTGGCGCTGGGCGCCGGAGCCTCTCTCCCTCCGCTGTCCATACACCTCAGCAAAGTGCACGGCGCTTGCTGGCAACCGCCAAATAAAACCCCCTCAAAAAACCTGCCGCTTCGCAGGATTTTGCAGACCACGGGTTTCCTACATGAAAAAGCTTCTGCATAAAAACTTACACAGGCGCGCGCGCACACAAACCCGCTTCTCTATGGATGCTTGTTCTCAAACACTTCTTTTAACCTATGAAATATTCTCTGCTTATTTCCATTTTTCAAAAAAGAAATGAAGTTGACATGTTAAAAATCTCAGTTTCTATATAAAGCAGCTTAGTAAAACACAATGCCCACCCAGCGCGCTGCTTTTTTCCTGTCCCCGTTCCAGGGCCCCCTTAGTGCACGGCAGTGACGGTGTCACTGGATGCGAAGGTGCTCCATATGATGCAATACCATAATGTGTGCTACGGAATACTTTAATTATACTTATTATCAGATTGAATTGAAAGCTGTCACGAAGCCGATAGACTTCAGCTGGCTCTTTTATAGCCTGCAAATTCAAAAGAAAGTAGCTAGAGGCTGCCGGGGCATCTCGGTCCTGAGGGCGGGAGGAAGCAGCTCCCCTGTCTCATTCCCGGGGTCACACCGGGGAAAACGTGCTCCCTGCCTGAGTCCTGCTCAGCATTTTTGAACGCTGATATCACACACCCAGGGCGAGGTTCAAAGGAGCACCGGGAAAGGAAAGAGCCGCAGATCAAGAGAAACGAAGTGACCTGGGACGGTTAATCTCGCACGCACCGCCGGCAACGGCAGCGATTGTGTGGGGCTGGATTGCAGGGGGGGGAAAGGAAAAGAGGGATTGAAGGCGCCGCTGGAAATCGGACGATTTGTCATTGTCCGCGCGGGGGCCGTCGGCTCACCCCTGTGCGCACCGCGAGTTTCTTTGGGCAAAGGCCCTTTGGGCAGCCCGGAGGGAGGGAGCGAAGCTGCCGGCAGCCGTGGCCCCGGCGGGCTGGGGGGGGGGTCAGCCCCGCACATCCGCGTGCGCCGGGGCGTCCCGGCCCTTCCCACGCTCCGCGCACCCCCCAGCCTCAGCTGGCACCCGCGCGGGATGGGGTTCGCGGGGAAACCCAGCACCTTCGGGTCCTGACGACCCACGAGACTGGAGCGCCAATTAGCTAAGGACTCCTAAACGAAGCTGGAGGGCAGGTTCAGCTCAGAGCGCACCACGCGACTCGTACGCGGCTATACACGTGCGCCGGCAGCTCCCGGTCCGGGAGAGGAGAGGCTGCTCGGAAAAAGGCTCTCTCTGGATGGATGAAAAAGGCGCTCTCTGGATGGATGAAAAAGGCGCTCTCTGGATGGAGGATGCCTCGCTGCCCGCAATACAGCACGATGGCACCTCTTCCCCAAAACCTACCTCGGCTACTCACGTCTACCGGGAAATAAATGCTCTTTCACACAGCGCCTGCCCTAAAACAAACATCTCCGACGCTCAGAAGCACCGTGTGGACGATGTTAGCGAGCCCACGCTGACCTTAACGTAACGGAGCAATCAGTCTGCCTTCTTAGAACGATTAATGGAAAATCTCCTCTGGAAAAGAAATCAAATTAACTGTCTTCAACCAAATGTCTACTGGAACATGAAAAGCTGTTCTGATAAAGACATTTAGGAGGGAAAAAAACCCCTTACGAGCATGTAAAATCCAGTGACAGATCTAGGACTTATTTTATTAAGGCTCTCCCTAAAATAAATTAAATGGAGCCTACTTAAATGAGCGCTTCAGAAAAGAAACCTTGCTAAGGGGACTGCAGGAGCGGTGGGAGGCCGTGCACGCGCGCGTGCTTGCTGCCGTGTGAAGCTCACGTATGGGAGTCAAAAAGGCCGAGGGATGGCTCCGGTGAGCGATGTCCGTGCTCAGCTCCTCTCCCCGCTCCCGCGCGGCTGCCAGCAGGCAGGTGGGAAGAGGCTACGGAAGGACGGTGCCCCCTCAGGACAGGGAGAATTTGTCCCCTCCTAGAAGATATATGGATAAATGCCATCACAGTTATATTTTTCTCCCAGCAAAGGTCCCTCCCCGCAGCGGGACTGACTCCAGGTCCGGGTCCGAGTCGTGCCGAAGCAGCCCAGGGCTGCGGCAGCCTCTGCAGCAAAAGCTGCTCCGGCTCTCCCAGAGATGCACAGGGGAGGGGAAGGAAAAGAAAAAAGAAAGCAAGCTGCACTTCCCTGAGATCAATCTGCCTAATTGTCTTCGTTTCACAACTCACTCGGGAAAGGGGGAGAGGGGGGAAAAAGAAAAAAAAAAAAAAAAGCAAAAAACAACGCAGAAGAAATAGCTCAGTGGAGGCCATATCAGGATGGGAGTGGGAGAGAGTTAGTGCCCTAATGAGCAGTCTAGCTGTGTAGGAGGGAAACAGGTTGTTGTCTGTCTCAGAGAAAGCGGTGAGCGCGGCTGCGAGCAGATATTAGATGGGAGCCCGGCGCACAGTCTGATATCCGTTCTTCCCCTGATCCTGCAACCCGTCCTCCTGTGAGTAATTCCAACTCACAGTGAGTAGCTCCACTGACTCACGACCAGGCTCTTGGGTTCGAGGAGGGGAAGGAGAAGGGAGGGTGAGAAGGGCTCTCTTTTGGCATTTGGTTGTGCCTGTGATGGGCTTACACGAGAGCAAGAAATGCCACGATCCTGCGAGCGCGCCTCGAAGGAGCTGCCAAAATTCAAGTGGGTAACCCCACTGAAGGCGAAAGCTTCGATTTTTAAGAATAAGCTAATGCCTAAGTGGCTGCGGAGGACTTGCTGAATTGACTGGTATAGTTGTCAGCCTGTGTTTTGTAATATTTTCCGTACACTCAGGTGTGATAGCAGGTTCCAAATCAGCAGGTACTGAAACATATGCTGAGCTGCCCGTGGATCCTCCAGTGAACCAGCGAGAAGTGCTCAGTCAGGTTCCTGGAAATTTGTAGAAGGATTTTCCTGAAGTCTGAGACCCGCACAGTGCCCCGCATCCTTGTTACTCAACGTCCCCGACGCTCAGCCGTCAGCTACCAGCGAGGGCGGCCACCTTGGGGAACACACGGGCAGTCCTGAGCCATGTCCTCAGCCCTCCTGCCGGGCTCTGCGCTGGGGAGCGGCAACAAAACCCCACCAGCTGCGACGTCAGCCGTGGGGTATTGCCCGGGCTTTCTGAAAACCCGACTGAGCTGAGCCCCAGGGACGGGACGCAGCGCCAGAGCCCCGGCCGAGGGCTCCTGCCTCCCCGAGGGCGCGGGGAAGGAGATGCCGCCTCCTCTGACACTTGAGCTGCGGCTTCTCCTTCGCTGCCGGGAGAGGACCTGGAGTGACTGTCCCGGGATGGCACAGGGCAGAGCAAAGCCCCCGTCTCCCCCATCGCCCTCCCCGCTATGCCCGCCCGGACCCCAAACCGTCCCACCCTGCCGCCAAGGCAAAAAAAGCACCTCCGTCTTGCAGAGAACGGGCGAGAACGGGCTCGCTCTCTCACTGCAGGAGGAAAGACTCCGTCTGGTATCCCGGCTGTGACACAGACCTCCGGGGAAGGCGAACATACACAGTGACAGTGAAGTGGTAAAACCGCCTTCTGCAAAGAGCACGGTGACTGCTGCCACCTCAGCGGGCTGTATCACTGCCTGATTAAGTTCTTACCAGACTTTTTGGTAAAGGCAACCTTCCTGATCTGATAACTGCCAAGGACAAGCCAAATACGCAGGGTCAATCTATGCACATTTAATCCCCAGAAGGCAGATTAAGTGTATAATTGACCCATATAATCCATGTATCATCTCCAGTGAAATGTTTTCTATGTCCGGTTTAGGCAGACATGAGGCCCGTAAGAACGCGATCAGAGACACAGTATTACTATTGCAGTGGATTTCATCAAAGTTAGAGATGGCTTTTTAATCACTGATCTCAGAGACTGCTAGATTTAAGCAGATGAACTAGCACTAAGCACATCTGTTTTAATCCTTATCTTCTACTCAGGCTGGTGTCTTCAAGAAGTACAAGGAGGAAAAAAATAAATTAATTTTTTTTTAGGTCCTCGCAATCTTAGGAGCTTCTCTTGGTGTTTTGATCTCTCATATCAAAAGCATGTTTTTGTTTTTTTCGGTAAGATATTGAATTAATCATCAGAGAGAAAAATGCCATCTGCGCTATTTAAGGACTGCATCAGGATGCTGGAATTCGCAGGATCTCGGGGAGCTCACTCGACGTTCAGTACCCTTTTGTGTACGTGCTACTCGCCTGCGGCTGGGGAGGAAATATTCTCGCTACGTTTTACATTACTGTTTACCAATTTATGAGGAAGAAAGGTTGGCATTCACGCTATCTACTAGTCAATCATAGACTTGCTGGATCACGTATGTTCTGACGGGTCGAAACCTATACCGTGACTATCTAAGGGTGTGTGTAAAGATATACACACGTACAGATATGTATAAATAACTTCCACCAAAGAGCACAACCCTTACAAGTAGAACTCCCACTGCCTTCGTACAAAATTACGGATTTATAACCTCTGATCCTACAGAATTCCGAGTGCCCTGAGCCAAAGGGGACCTGAATTTGGCAGGATTGGTCTGAAGACTCGAGATCACTCTGCAAGTATTTTCCCATGTTTAAGATACACCCGCCGGCCTCTGCCTCATCGTTCCTATAAACAGTCACGTTCTGCATGTCAACTCTGCCCCCCTTCCCGGCAAAAAGTGATAAAATTTTCCTTTCCGCCAGGCGCTACGCAGGGTTTGCGATGCTCCTACGCTGCGCGCAGAGCATCACAGCGGTTTAAATCCTAAAGCCCTCAGCCACGCGCAGGGACGCAGGGAGCGGACGCTATGGTGCTGCTCTGAAACTCTTCTGTTACCACTGCTCTCTACCAACGGGCCTTATTACAGTGTTTTAGCTTTAAACGTTACCAAATTAGTGAGCCGGGCCAAGCGAGGAAGTCATGTTACCCTGCAGTAAACAGCACTGCCAAAAAGCTAGTTAGGTTTTGATTACCAGCAGAACTCCACCATCAATCTGTTTGCGCAATGATCCCAAGAATATAGATTTTTAAAATTAAGATGACTCTATTTCAGGGGGCACACCTCCCTCCCCCCCCGCCCAATTTGCAGAATTAAGAGGATTAACACACAGAAATATTACACTAATATTCCACAAACACCCGGATCTCCCAAAGACCACCGCCCGGTTCTGCGGGCGCGAGCAGGGCACGCAACGCAGGGGAAGAGAGATGCTTTCTGAGCTAAGAAATCGTGGCAAATACCGAAAGAGACGTATTAACCCAGCTCCTGTTGGGAGACGGCACTCTGCAGCCTCTGCTCCTCCGAGGAAACAAAGGGGAGACGAGTGGAAGCGCTGGGCAGGACCGGGGAGAAATGTGGGGATTGGGAACACCCCGGGAGCCGCACACACCACCGAACATGCGACCCGCGACCCTGCACTGTGCAACTCTGCTCTTGCACTACTCACAGCAAAAAAAAACCCCAAAACCTCTTTTCCCGACTGCACAGAAAGGGGATTTAGCCCTATATCGCGAGTGTCTCTAGCGCGATGCCACCGAGAGCAGAGGAACTGCCTGCAGGCAGATTTAAGCTGTTTACCCGCCATTGCCGCCCGTATTAACATATAACATCCTAAAACCGGCCCAGGCTTTTGGCTGGGGTAAGCCAGCGCGGCTGCACGGCGCCCGCGGAGGAGCTGGCCTCCGAAGCGTTAATAATCTCATCGCCTGGAGAAACTCCGCAGCTAAGGGGATTGCTCCTCCGCCACGCCGGGGGAAGCGAGAGCAAAGCCAGGCCCAGGTCTGATTCAGCATCATAAAGACCATTTTTGATTGTCCCTCTTCTCCTTCACATTAAAAAGGCAGCTAGCACCTAAAGCGTCCTCGGAAAACGCGACCGTCAGTGCAGGGACCAAAGGAGCTTAAAGACCCCATGGCCGCGCTGCTTCGCTGCGTTAGGAGAGGGGGGCAAAGGGCTGAGATCGAGCTCAGGACAACACCGTTAAGCATTCACTCCTCTCCTCACCAAAATACAGATGGACACAGCACCAATTCAAACAGGGTCTGGGTCCAGGTGACCCCCACGTACCCATAAACCCTTCCAGCAGCGCCTCAGCCGTGCCGAGAGCCCACCGCAGGGGCAATTCGCGTCTTCAGCCGCAGCCTGGCAACGACCAGACACGACCGCTCAAAACATAACTCCCATTTTCGGGTGGCTGGGGCTCGGCGCGTCCCCCTCCCTCCTCGCGGCCCAAGGGCCCCGCAGCTCGCCCCGCGGGCGGGCGCACGCTCCCATACGCGAGACACGGGCCAAGATGCCGCCGGTATTGGGTCCCAACGCCGCCCCGCCAATGCAGGGAATGGGGACGGGAATGGGGACGGGAATGGGAATGGGAATGGGGACGGGAATGGGGATGGGAATGGGGATGGGGACAGGAATGGGGATGGGAACGGGAATGGGGATGGGAATGGGGATGGGAACGGGAATGGGAATGGGAACAGCTCCCACACGCTGGTGTGGGTCAAAACAGGCGGAGCAATGTAAAAACCCTCCTCTTGGATTATTTTACTCCCCACGGACCAGGGAGACTGGAGGAAAGCAGGGAGGGAAAGAAAGGGTTGGCAGTTTTTGCTTGCCACCAAGGTAGCTGCTCTTTTTTTTTTTTTCATGTCAACTGTTAATTTGTTTAAAATACGGCTTGGTAAAACTAAGTACGAGCGGATCAAACTGAAACCAATATTTGTGCTAATTACAGCCTTTTGAAAATTGGAAATAATGGCCCAAAGGGTACAAACACACCAACTGTGATTCATAGGGAAAGGATGAGGGAAAGGCAGTGTGGGCATCGAAAAGAACAGTCCAGATGAGCTCTGGAAATTTAACTGCTCGTGGAATAAATTTCAACACAAACGAGCAATGCACTCGCAGGCCCGCTGCAGATGGAAGCGACAGTCTTTTGTTTTATGTTTTGTTTTTTTTTTTTTCTCCCCGTGCCTGCTTGATGGGTGATTTGCGTCTGGTGCTCTGCGCTGCAAACTCTCCCCGCAGCGAGCCCGCACGGCGCCCGGAGGAGGCACTGCCGTGCTCCGCGCACGAATGAGGCATTCTCGGTGGATATGGGTCATGCTAGTAGATGTACACAGCAAGATTATTTGACTCTAATTCATGCCACTTGATATAATGTGATAAAACATTTGACATGAGAGATAAGTTCCATTTTAATCCGATTAGGGATGGGGGAAAGAAAGAGTGGGAATTGTAAAGGAGGAAGAGGTTTCTAAGGGACAGGTAATGCGCAGAAAGAGAGGCATCGAGTGAAGGAGGAGGCTGGTTGGGAAAAACAGCAGCTTTCCCTGCACACTGAGGAAGCAAACGAGCGAGTAAAGAAAGCGAGGAAGGTTGTTACACTTCCAGAGCCGGGAGACTGAGAAATGGCACTGCTGAGAGATGAGAGGAAGGAAAGTAGGAACAGAAGCTGCTTCAAACAGAAATCGATATGTGGACAAATACCCTAAAGGAGACTGAAACACTAATGCTACAGGCTGGCCGTCAACAGAAAACCTTCGCTATAGAACAGCTATGAGGACAGAAAGGCTATAACGCAACAAGAGCAACAGAAACAGAGATACCGGTTAACATGCATCCAAACCCAAAACAAACGGGCATCACAGGTCACTGTTCTCGTACAGTCCAATGAATTTATCTTGCGCAACAGCAAAACAGCTCTGAGCATCCAGGTCAGTTCCTACCGTGCCATCTTCATCAAGGAGACCACGTCTCGACTTTACCTTTGGTGTCAGACACCACAATGTGGTCCTCCTGAAATACGGAAGTCTACTCCTAATCAGCTCTGTTTTGGTTAGCTTTTAAAATTAAAATTTAGTGCACTTAATTCAGCGTCAGTTTTGGAGCGCTTGTCAATGAAACGCACTGCAGAACGTGCGGAAGAGATGGCCCTTAGCAAGCGCATCTGCCAAAAACCCGGCTCAAATTTTAACAGCGAGAACAATGACCAAGATGTTCTGTTACAGAGAGAGATTTTCCACAAGCTTAAACATAGTAAAGGGCTCTCTTAGAAGATGCTGTTCCCTTAAAATCCACGCACAGACAGACCAAGACACAGTAGACTAGAGTAGAGATTTAAAGCAGGCAGAGAGCAGATACGAGCCTTAGTCAGAAAGAAAGGAAAGATTTATTTATTTTTTAAAGCTATAACCAATAAATTTTCTCAAAATGTGACTTATCCTCCTGTCTTATTTTGTCACATTTTGGGTCTCTCCTGCTTGGTGTCCAAGGAGGAGAAGGCATTTACTTACATCAAATAACCTTTCTATATACATCTCCTCATTGACCTTATCACGCAGGACATCCTGAGAGTGGCGGACAAATGTCACATAGGCATCAGCAACATCCATCCCCGGCTTCTGCATGGGGGAGAGAAGAAGAAGAGAGAGAGAAACATGAATAGCGGCGGAGGGGGCAGCTCCTCTGTGTACCTTTTCCTTCTCCTCCAGCTCCTGCTGTCCTCCTGCAGTTCGCCCTTGTCTTACCTGGCGGACACCGAGTCCCGCTGCTCTGCCCAGCGAAATACCGCGCGCGGCACACGATCACGCAAAGACACGTGCTCTTTCTCTTCTTTGGCCTAGAGCGAAGCCGGGCGGAGGAATACAGCTCCTCCTCGACACGGCGATGCCGGGAAGCTGTCTTGCTACCTTTGGTGCTGTTGACCTAACGAGTGAACCAGCAAGCTGGGATGGGGGGTTGTTGTTTTCTTGGGTCATCTTCTCTACGCAAGCCCTCGGGCTTCTGCGGGTAGCAAGCTAATGGCCAGAGCTGGGCTCTTGGTTCTTCCTCTACGGTGTGAGGATGTGCGCGGAAAGCAGCTGGCGTTGCAGGAGGATGCCAAAAATCACCTTTCTTTTTCTGTTTAGACCCCTGACATTAGCTCACCTTTAGTGCTGCTCTTAAGAATAAATTGGGTGAATGGTAAGTCGGGGAATGGATGTCTACGTGAACGTTTAAGCTGCTGCTAAACTGCAGGAAGCTTCCCCGCGCTGTCACATCTCTACGGCTCTCTGCAGAATTTGACCGATTTGAAACAGCAAACTACAAGCGCGCAAGGCTTTGGGGACAACAGCATTTCCTTAAAGAAAATGGGAGCTGAAGCAGGTGGAAGGGAAATTACTTTAAAAAAAAAAAAAATCTTGTTTGAGTTCACATTACTTGATATATTGGAATCAAACTTACCTCAAAGGAAACCCATTAAAATACTGTAACATGAGTCATTACAAGAGCTGCCACAAAATCTTAAATTTCCATGGCACATTGTAAGTTTGTTAATAACTAGTGTCATTAGTTTCCATTACTGTGATTTACCTCAGATCACAGAGTATCGTTTCTCTGCAAGATACGATTGTCAGCCGCTGCAAATTGAAGTTAGTTAACACATCTGTGTAATTTCCAGGGTGAAAATGAGGACAGTTTGGAAAGCAGTGGGAAGGGAGTTTTTTAATACAAAGCAAACAATTATCAAGCAAAGGGCCAGTGCTTGGCCCTTGGGAAGCCAGTAACATTTCTTAACACCTACGGCAACAATGACAAGGTATTAATTTGAAAAACAATGAGGACAACACAAATGTGGCAGTAGTCAAGTGTTACACTTTCAAGCAATTTTCAGCACTCCGATGGTGCCCGTTTCAAGGTGGCATTAAACGGATTGGTTTGTACCCAGACAGTTGCAACAACGTTTGCGGAATTAGATTTAACCGATGGTTTTCTGTTCCACACCAGCATTTCCCCTCCGTCCCCTAAAAGCAGAGCCTCTAATCAAACAAGTTTTTCTTTCTCCTTCCCCCCAGAACGGCAGCGGCTCGCGGACCGCGGGGTGGCCTCCCGCAGAGGTCTGGGAGCTGTGCGGGGCTGGGGGCTGAGTTAATCAAAAATTTTGGGGCTGCCAAGGAAGCAGCTTTGTTTTGGGGGGGGGGTGGGGAAACAATCAAAAAATAAGCCAGATGAATGGTTTCTGCTCTATTTTACGCAAAGAACCGGAGTGTCTGGCTGGCTCCGAGGATGGAGCCAAGCCTTGCTCCTCCCGCGCAGCCGCGATGCCGCGGACCTCCCGAGGGCCTCCCAGGAACAATGAGGAAATGCTTTTGGAAAAGCCTAAAAGGGTTATATAGCATTTTACCGAGACCACTTCCCTGGAGATGCTTTACTTTCCAGGAACGCAGAGGCTTCAGAGAAGGCCACGCTTGGCCCTAAAAGTTACTTAAAAATAACTGTTCTGTGCTCAAATTCCTGATGACTAAGTATTTAAGATGCACTGGAACGACTAGGAGCTTCCACTGAAGGATGTCCACATTTTCTAGGCTAGAAATTAATCCAGAGCCCCTCTTTCTAATGCTCTCAATATCTTGTTTCCATTACTCAGAGACAACAGGATGCCGATCTCTGCACTGGGATAATTTAAACCAAGCGAGACCTCTTACTGTTCAAGAGTTTGTCGTCTCCATGCTGGGCTCAAGATATGGCAATTTTGCAGGCAAGGTTTATCTTGGGCTAAAGAGATGGAAACACCAAACGCAGGTGACGTGGTCCAAGATGTCTGATAAATGTATCACACTGTCACGTGAGAACACGCAGAGCAATTGCGTCTGCATTAAACGTACATACATATACATCATACACACAGGTCAGTAAACTCAACCGAGTTGCTCTTGATTTACACTGCCCACTCTAACTGGATTCAGGAACTGCTGTGGGATATTAAAATCTACTCTTTTTTGACTTGTAATTGCTCAGGATCTCTCTGCCTGTAAATGTTACAGTAACCCCTTATTCCAGCCAACATTCATATATTGCACTTCGACTCAATTTAAATGTAAATTTCTGGCAAGTTAAGTGCTCTGTCTAAGAACGTTAAGGGCTCTTTTCCTTATGAATCAAGGTCTAATTAGAGGAGACGATGTACAGTTTCCCTATACCAATTACAGAAAAATGGAAAAAATTATTTTCATTAACAATTTCCCAAACACATGTTGCTAGCTCATCACCATTTCCCCAAAGTAATAAAAAAGTCATTTTCTGAAAGAGTAAAATAAACCAACAATTAGAAGAACAAAAATAAAATAGATTAGCTAATGTGTTAGATGTGTGTTGGCTCAGTTCTAACATGTCTGGACCTTTTTGTTTGGAAATTATACTGTATTTGTACAAGTCCAAATGAAGAATTAACAGAATGCACTGCTCCCATTTTTTTAAAATGTGATTCAAGCCAATTGCATAAATCTGGTACCTTTTTGACACCATCTGCAAATTATTGCCTAAACAGCCTCGTGGGTCTCCATAAGAGGGTAACTGCTCATTATTAACGTCATGGAGATCCTCTTTCCAGTTCAAATGTTAGAAGCGTGAAGGCCCATGGTTCAATCTTGGCTGTTAATGCATAACGTGGGTTGCTACACATGCCATAAACCAAAGCACAATGCAAATTACTATGACAGAAGTTGTTTAAATTGTGCTTACGGGTACATCCACGTATTTGGAAGCAGCCTTCACCTGTAAAAGGAACAAGAAGAGAGTTTACACCATCAGTACGTTTTCAGGTCTTTGCTTTTTCTTTAAACACCTGTAAGAGCTTCTCCAGCCAAGACTTGAGACAATATAATGCTGAGTGGGGGAAAAAAGGTGATAAAAACTACATTTCCTGTCTAAAAGAATAGTCAAGGGTGGTATTTTTGTTGTTGTTGTTTTGGAGAGGTAACTTTGCTGCTGCTAAAGCTCTAATAGCAACAGATGATAGTGTGGGAGTTGTGCTTCTCCCTCTTCTACTTCAGCGCGCGGGGGAAGACGGGGTTCGTAAGTAGACATCGTTATTTTCTCGGGAGGCCTCGTTCTCCGCCCGACGCCACGTGTCTCCGAAGGCAGCGCGTGTCTCTCCCGTCGCGAGCCGCATCCCGGGGACGGTGGGAGACCCCGGCAGCGTGGGCACAACGGCACGGCGGGGCTGGCAGGCACCCGCACCAGGGGGGCCACCAGAAAGTGCCCAGAGGACCCTAATTTCACCCCCCCGTCTATAGTCCCACACGTGGTGCGCTTCCCCTGGCTTTGCACGCTGCAGCCTGGGACGTTCTTTTCTCCTTTCCTGGCCAGCCCCGACGCCAGCAGGGGCTCGCAGAGCGTGCTGGGGCCGCGTGCTCCCGCCACGCCACGCCACCCCACGCCACGCCACGCCACGCCACGCCACGGAGAAGTGCCCCAAAGCTTTTCTGCTTCCCAGACTACAACAGCTACATCGGAGTTCCCTATGACTTCCCCCCACCCCGTTCCTTTTAAAAGGTGTGACTCGAGGGAGGGTATCAGAGGGAGGACGTCGCGCTCTGCGGTGTCCTCGCAAGCCGGCGGGGGCTGCAAGACCCCAACCGTACTTTGTCTCTGGTTCGGCACGCAGCGGGGCGCGCATCGCCTGGCAGGGGAGGCGAGGTGGCCCCCAGCCTCAGGGCCAACTCTTCCAACTGAGCAGCGCCCAGCTGGCCAGAGGGACCTTTCTTCCCACCGCAGCATACGGCGCCCTGTCTCGAAAGAGTACGGCTGGGATTTTCCGCAACGCTTCTGCTTTTAATTAGGGGAAGCGTTGCCGGCCATCTTTGTTTGGGTGTAAAAGCTCACCTGCTTTTAAATATTTCTAAAGCTACCATTAAAACAGCCTAAATATAACACGCACACAGTTGCATCTTGGGATGAATAAATTATGTGTCCCGAATGAGAGAATGAATGTATGTGTGAGACAGAATGTGAGAGTGGGTGGAAGCACTCATATGGTGTGTGTGGGGGGTGCATAATTAAGCACAATGAGGCGATACAAAAGACCAGACTGGTGGTAATTGCCGAGGTGAACGCTGCAAAAGTATTGGCAGCGCCCGGGGCTGCCGAGCCGGGGGGCGAGGAGCGAGGGAAGGGCAGGAGGAGGGCACCGAGCGCCTGCCGCCGGGGTCTGGCTCTCCCAGGGGCCGGAGGGGACCGGGGCACGTCCCAGCGCACCCGTTTACAAAGGAGGTGGCAAAATCGGCGCTCGCCTCTCCTCCAGGTATCCCCGTTTCCAGCCTGGATGCTTCGCCCCGTCGCTGCATTTTATCCTCACCGCTTTCTCGGGAGGCAGCGAAGCGCCGTGCCGGAGGGCAGCGGAGGAGCCCCGACCTCCACGCGCGAAGGCGGCCGGAGCGCGGCCGCCGGCGGCAGCTCCGGAGGAGCCAGCACTGACGGCATGGCCACACGGCTACCCGGGCTCTCTCCGAACGAGCTTTTTTTTACGAGGGGCGAAGCTAAAACAAGGTGGAGGAAAACTCGGAAAGCGACGCGGCTCCGCAGCCTGCAGCGTGCCGAGCACCGGCGTCGTCGAACGTCACACAAGGCACAAAGCGCCGCAGCGGCGCCCCGGGAAAAGCGCGACGTGAGCCTGGATTTTCGCGCTCGTAGGTCCGGCCGAGCGCCACCGTCTCGAGCTGCCTTCTCCCCTCGAGCTGCCTTCCTTCTCCCCTCGAGCTGCCTTCTCCCCCAAAGCCAAGAGGCGACGAGAATAACTCAGCCGGCTTCCTGCGCTCTCCCCCCCCTCCGCCCACAAAAAAACCGAGCTGCTTCTCCTGCCCACTCCCCTTTAATCAGAATAATTACTTGTTTTTCTTTAAACTCAGATTTGGCTACATTTAGTGAGATTTCCAAACTGCCGGATGTTGTGTGATTTTTGCTAGGCTGCCGTTTTTCACAAAGTATGTGACTTTGCCATGAAACGTCTCAGTTTACCATACAAATTTTGCGCAGAACAAAAATAAGATCTTTTACTTCTGTCTCCCTCGGGTAATAGGCAGTCTTTAGTTTTAATTACCGTAGGTGTAACTCTCCGCCTACGGAGGCCATCCAGATTAAAGGGAATTTTAGCAGCTGTCATTCCTGTGACTCAGTGGCTCTGCAGACGCGGACGCGCAGCCAGGGCCCGGGCTGCTGCCGCTGAGATGCACTTAAATGTAGCAACAAACAGAACAAAAAAAAAAAAAAAAAAAGTCTGGCCAAATTTAGAAGGGTATTTTCCTCCCAAAGTGCTCTGCAAGGAGAAGTGGCTAGTGAGAATTTATTAGGACAACAGATGCATTAATTTTATCCTGAATTTCGAGGCAAGAATTGGAAATGAGGATATCCTACTAGGTGATAAAACTGTCTGTCACAAGACCCCCCGATTACATGTCGCTTGCAGAGCGCCTGGAAAACACGCCACGAAGGAAGTCGGTGGAAGGGGGTGGGAGACTAATGCTTTCTAGAGCTCGGCGGCTTGGACCGTCGCACTCGGCTGTATTTGTTCAGACGGGGAAAGCGTGGGAGGCGGTGCGAGCGTGCTGCAGCACGGGAGAGGTTCTCTATTTACCGTCGCAGGGACTAAACACAGCCAATGCCATTACTACCGCAGGGAAGGGAGAGATGCCGAGCCCGGTGCCAAAGGGGTCAGGGCTGTTCCTCTGCCTCCTCTTGCCGCCGGTGCTGCCCAGTGGCTCCCAGTAAACAAGGGGGACAAAGCCAGAAACATCCCTTGCCCAGAAAGGAGCAACCTTGCTCCTCCGCAGTGTGCCCAGCTCCGCGCTGGGGCGAGGGCTCAGCACCTTCCTGGGGACGAGCACACACCACGCACGGTAACTATTTGGATGCACACCCCTTCCCGGTTGGAAACTCGGGAAACTGAAGCTGTGGAGGTGGGCTCAAAGGCTGCGGGGCCGCTGGAGCGGCACGGACCGTTTTGCTGCTGCCGGGGCGGTTAATCGTGAGTGAGTGTCCGCGGAGCAGCAGAGCGAGGATGCTCGGTGCCCGTGCACCTCTGCGCTGCCTCCTCACCGGCGCCCGGAGCCCGAGCCCCGCCGGGGGCTTCGCTCGGCGACCAAAGGGAGCAGCACTCGGCAGCGCAAACGGTAGGATGTGGCGGGAGCGACGCAGCACTGACCGGGGAACAGCTTGGATTCACGGAGAAGGGCTGCGCATTACACTGTCTACCCGGGCTGATGCCGCTGCTTCCGATGCCTGAAAAGCTGCCGCCTCCACATCCTCTGCTGCTGGCGTGCGAGCGTCTCCTAACCCCCAGCAGCACTGGAATGCGGGAAGGGGTCCACCCCAAGCCATCCCCTGCACCCCCCCGAGCGGGGCGAGCACAGCCCCGGGGCCGGAACCGCGCAGGGGCTGTCCTGGGAGAAGGGCTGCGCTGCGGGGCGGTGAGTGGGACACCCTCTTTTTCCCCTCCTTCTCCGAAGAACAAAGTGTCCCCAGCACACCTGAGAAGCTGTGCTGCTCAGCTGGAAGCCCATGAGCTGCCAGACCGTGTGCGCTCACAGCTGCCTGCGAGCAGAGCTTCTTACCTATATCCCTTCCTACATCCACTCTTACCGTCCCCGTTCCAAACGGGTCCTACAAAACTGCCTCAAACTCAGCACAGGGCCCAAGAGCAGCAAACAGCAGACAACCGCACGCAGCTAAGACAACGCCTGAAAGAGATTTTGGAAACCCTCCCCAGTTTGCAGAGCAGTGCCCTCTGCGTTTGGGTGCCCACCTGCCCGCGAGCTGAGCTACGAGAAGCCACGCTGGCCCACAGGCACCCTTGCAAACTTTCTGGCATGCGTTTTCAGGAGCCCTTTGAAAATCGGCTGCTGTTTGTCCTAAGAAGCTGTGACAACACTTTTCTGGACTACAGCTCAGATCGCTAAACCCTTGTGGATAGTGAGGCCCATTTTGCACGACATTGTTCTTGTCCTGTACTTTACTAGGAAACACGTAATGGGACGAGCTGTGGATCGGTTCTGCAACGTCAGGGAGAAATGTGTCACCAGAGGCACCTTGTGCTGAGTGACCTCAGGGCATTTCCCTCACCTTTCTCTCTTAGAAACACAAAGGCGCTCCTTAGACCTCCCTTATTTTGTTTTTTACTTCTTAAGATGGTCACTCCTACGGCCAGAAGAATGAAAGGAACACACCTGTCATGCAAGGTGCCAAGGAAGCAACTTCTTCAGTTAGGCAAACTGCGTGTACAGGGCAATGATTATTTTTTCCATGATTTTTTCACCCTCAACAGAATAAACTCCAGCAGCCTGATGGATGACTGGACACAGCTTCACACTGTGGTACATACAAGATGGCCTGTGCATCTTGGGTGTTTATGTCCTGTGTATCCGCATAGAGGATGTGTTTTTATGTGGGGGTTACGGTGCTCAAACATGACAGAATATCAGAATTATTATGTAGCTGATTTAGTCCCGGGAGAGCAGGAGATTACAACTCAGGGGAAAAAAAAAAAGAAGAAGAAAGGAGAATATTGTCTGTACTTACAGTAAATGACAGGAAAGAAGAAAACAAAGTTCCTTCATCGTATCTAGACAGTTTGGCCAAGACTCCTTCCAAAATGGTGACAAACTATGAAGACAAAAAAACACTGCAGTTATTTTTAATAATTGAACAAGGGCGTAGAAATCAGCGTCAGCTTCAAAGAAATCAGTGGAGCTCTCAGCACTGCCAAAGGAACGGACAGCCTGTCCCCGAGCACAGCGGGCCGGGGAGCGGGGCGAAAGGAGCGCTGCCTTCCGGGCGCTACGTCTCGCTGGGCGGGAATGACCCCTCGGTGCCATGGGCGATGCTGGGGACAGAGGCGGCCGCAGCGGGGGGAAGCCAGCGCAGCCTCTCCGGACGGGGAAGCCGGCGGTTCCTGCTCCCAGTACGCAGTGTCAAACAGGCAGCTCGCGGGGTATTCTTGCAGAAGAATCGAACCGGCATATGTTGGCGGATTATGTTTAAAGGTCTCCACTGTATAATAGGGATGACTTGTTCTCAGAAAGTTTGAAACGAGAGGAAAACACACCCCACCATCTTTCTCCCTGCGTAACCCCTCCGTGTTAGCGCAGCGCACCAGACCTACACAACAACCCATGGGGAACGCTGGCAGCTCGGCTAGAGGAGCCGGCTCTGATGAAAAACAATTTCCAAACAATTAAACCTGACATTTTGGAATGTGTTTCCCACTACCGTCACCTCTAAATTAATTTCTTAGAAGAGCATATGGCGATCTTGCACAAGATGAGTTATTTTGTCCGCGCAACCTTATGCGTAGGAGTGGTGACCACCCCGGCGTGCCACCCCAGCGTCTGGGCAGCAGCGTTTAGCGGTGCCCCCCCCTGACTGCAGCTACCCTCGGTGCCGTGGGGTGATGCTGACCACGGGGTGTTACCCCATCAACATAACACCCGTTCCTTAGAACCACTTCTGGCCCAGTACGGCAATCCTGCCAGCAGCACATTACATCTCACGCAGTTCCTAATCATCAAAGAGTCACCATGAAAGGACTGGGAGATGTACGATCTTGCCTGTGAGAAACAAGAAGCCATTTCAACATCTTAATGTGTCACATTTTAATGGAAACGCACATATTAAAAACGCAATGTTAACAGTGAATCACTTCACCTGAAGCCGAAGGTTACCTTTGCCACTAGGAGTGTTATCATTTCTTTGACGGTTTCCTCAATTAGTTCATCTATTTTTGAATGGTACTGGTGCTAAAGAAAAATAAAAAGAGAGGGGGAGGAAAATATTAGCATTGATGACAGGCAAGAGCTCTACAGTTGTCAGCCTCTTCCCTTGGCAAACCACAATATGCGGTATTAAACCGAGGAATTATGCAGCTTATTACCCTGTGCTCCACTATAGTGGCCAGCGATTACTTACACTTGCGGCACAGACCTTGAATTCGGGAGAACCTGACGTGAGTTTGCGAAGCACGGGCAAACCCTGCCCTCTTCTGTGTGCCCGCAGCTCCGGGAGCCGCAGGCACGCGTCGGAGGGGAGGGGAGGCTTTGCCGTGCCCGAGAGCACCCGCACCCAGTGCTCCTACAGACCCCACCGTCCTTTCGCTTCAGTTCTGCGGGCACGATCCCGCTCGTTTCGCACGGGGATCGCACCCGCCGCCGCGCTGCGCCTGCCGAGGGCTCCGCAAACCGCCCGCACCTCGGGAGGGGGATGCGCTGCTCCAGGGCAGCTGCCAGCGGTGGAGCCACCGGGGATGACGCCGCGCGCTTCCCATCCCCTGCCGCTGGGCACGTGGAACCACGGGACGCGCGGGGTTCAGCGGGCGCACGGTGCAACTCAAGCGCTCGCTTAAACGCTTTGCCCGGTGACTGCAAGACAGGTTTAACCCCCCCCACCAAACCGAGCCGAGCCTTTCCGTGCCACGCAAAAGGCAGCAGGCAGGGCGGCCCCGAGCCCCCGGCGGCGGCAGCGCTCACAACCCGCTGACCAACGCCAGCGCCTGCAGCATCCCTCTTGCGGCGTCTTCAGCCCAATTTTTTCTGCACACGCCAAACCTTGCTTAGCTTGGGAGCTCTGATGCAATCAGCTGCAATATGGCTAGGATAGGTACTAAAATACAGTCTTCTACTAATTTAGAAAAGACCTGTTTCCAATACAAGATTTAATTAGTGAAAACATACAGTATATTCTTATTTTCAATGGACTGAGAAAATACTGATTATGACTGCTTTCCAACACAAAACATTTGATTTTTCAGTCAAACATTTCAAGCACTGGTGCTAGTCACTATATTCATTACCACTTGGCATTAATATTGTTTTAAAATGTTAACATCAAATCACATTGAAAGAGACAAATCTGCTTTAAATACTAATCAGACTTTGGGAAGGAAGACTGCGAGGGCTTTACAAATGCTAGCTGTTGGTCTCAGTGTCTGATCAGTAGTCTCTGAACTGCTCTACGGTTGAGGGATTTTTTTCTACGGCAGTAACATACTAAAACAGGGACTTGGAAAAAAGAAAATAAAAGTAGGACACACTTACCCACTCTTTAGCAAACTTTTCAGATGATTGGGAACAGAAATAAAGACGAAAGTGCAAAAGACAGGAAAAAGAACATATGAAGATAAACAATAAATAAACCAAAATCGTTAAAAAAAAAGGACATATGAGAACAGCAGCATCATGCACAGAAATAATAAGCAATGGAAAACGAAACGTGATCAAAACCTCCTTTCACCAAAACATCAGAGATTGGTACCTGTAGTATTTGCAGGCAGTAAAAGAGGGGGAAGGGACGGGATTGTACCTAACTGCTGACGGTCCCTGATGGTTTTATTTCGCTCCGAAGGGGAGGGTGGCCGGCCATGGACAGGCAGGGGTCGGCACCGGGGCGGGAGCGATCCCTGCGGCAGCGCAGGGCGGTCGGTGCAGCACCCCGGGGCCAAGGACCTGTCTGGGGCCGCGCGGAGCCTCCCGCCGGCGGGGGGACGGGCTGGCACCCCCACGCCATGGGCAGGAAAAACCATCCATCAGCAAGTGAGTGGTATTTGCATTTGCAGTGGGCATTTCCATGTCCTGCTCCGCAGGTTAAGACATACATGAGTCCCTGAGAGGGACCATCGCTATGATCGATCTGTTTAACGCCGCGTTAGCCCTTATCAGCTCCCGGGATTGACCTGGCCGTCCCCAGCACAGCTGGAGATACAGCTGTGGGCTGACGGGGACCTGTAACAGCCGGGTACGGGCAGGAGCCGCTGACGTCCTCGGCACAGGCAGCCAGCACCTCCTAAGGGAGACGAAGAAGGGACTGTGCGTGTATCGGGGGTGTCTTCCCCATGGCGTTTTGCTGCTGCGTTTTCGGTGTGCGTGGAAGACCTCGCAACCAAAGATTTAGCTGACTGCTTTCCTTGGGTAAATCATGAGTTTTCACTCAAAAATGGCTCGCTACGTGCAAACCATCACACTGTAAAACACACTGACCAGTGCACTTTCAACTAAAAGCTTGTTTAGAAAGCAAATAAGAGCCCTGACGGAATAAAACCGCAGCTGTGAGAGCGGGAGAGGACCCTGTGCGGGCACCAAGGCGGTGCTGGCAGGACTCTGACCGCTCGTTCCCGTTGTGGCCACAGTCCCCGGGGCAGACCTGGACCCGGTGCCGGGGCCAGCGACTGCGCAGAATAGGGCCCGTGAGGCCGTGGGTCCTGCCCCAGCGATGGGCGCCCAGCGCCGGCCGCCCCATGGCCCCAGCTCCACCACGGGAAGACACTCCTCGGCCGGGACGGGGCCGGAGAAGACAGCGGTTTGGGAAACCCACTGCCTGGTGCTGCTCTCCCAGGCGCCTGGCTCGTAAACCAGTGTTTCCAACAGCTCCTTCCACATGTCTTATGAAAACGGCCAAGGTTAAGGATCGCACAACTGGTTCGCTTTTCCCAGCGAAGCCCCCGCTTTCGGTTGAGTTCATCGCAGCTCTCTATTAGCTCAATTATTACAATCCATAATCAGTGCACCACAATGATTCAACTTGACTTTATGTGATGAGTATCTTGCCTTGTCATGTAACAGATTGTGTGTACGTTGTATTTCTCTAAGGACCATCTGACCTTAGATATTAAATAGAAACATACTAGACCAACTGAGAAACATTTAATACATACATTTATCCCCTTAGATGTATTAAAAATTCAGAGGAAAAATAAATATTTAAGATGGTAAAGTATGTTTACCAAATGTTTTAACAGCTGCCTTTAGAGACAAGGAAATGGAAATGAAATGATGGGTGTTTGTTTCGCAGGGTAATGCTCGCAAAATGCATTCAAGTATCTGTCAAAGTGTCACCAAAGGTAGTCTTAGAGGGACGGCCATCGGGGTGGGGGGGACACTGCGGGAGTGAGGTCAAACTCCGCGTCGAGAGAGTCTCTGCTCACGTACAGCCTGGGCCGTCAGAAAAATCAGTGGTTGCTTCTAATCCAAATGTCTTCTCCAGCGAGGTCTGGGCAAACGCCCCTGCCTGAGCACCCCGGAGGGCAATCTGAGCCCTTTTCGCTGCTTTTGAACTGTCTGCAAAGGCACCACGTATTTTAGGAGCCAGGTGGTGGCGGTGGCGTGGAGGGGGGGTCCCTCAGTGAGGAGCATCTGTCCCTCCTCCCTGTCTGTCCCCCGGCGGCCACGCACCAGGGACGGGGGTCGGAGGGACTCAGCCACGCGCAGACCCAGCTCCCTGACCTACGGAGGACGACACAGGCACGAAACCCGGTTTCTCATCCCTCTGCTGTCTATCTGACCGTCTCGTCATTTCCACTGGGGACGGGAAGAGGCGGAGTGGCATTTTGTCCTCCCCCCGTGGGCTGTAATGACAGATCTATACCTTAACTTTTACCCCCCTGCCCCCAGCACGACCATCTCAGCGCACAGCTTCAAGAAGAGGAGCTGGAGGTAGCCGAAATGCGAAGCGGCATGAGCGAATGGAGGGGGAGGTAGGAACGCTAATTAAGAAGAAGAAAAGAAAAAGGGAGGGGGTATTAAATACTGCAGCCCTAAATGGTAACTTATGCACCGACAATTTACATCTGCTTTACAGGTCTATTAGTTCAGCTATCTGCTAAGAACCTCATGCCCCAGCAAGTGCTGCTTGCCACAGGAGAGGTCGTCTCCGCGCCGCCGTACCCAACACCTCCTGGAAGCGGCTCAGGCAGATTTGCAGAGTTAATCCCGACCGCAGCTGAGCCCAGCGGAGAACCCACCGCGCTGCCGCCCGCTCCCCTCTCCCCGGCAGTCTGACTCGGTGCAACGGGAGCCGTGCTCTAAGTGTGGAGGAAACCGTGGCAGGCACCGAGCATCACCAGTCAGCACGGAAAGATGCAGCGAGTGCCTGGTCACGCTATATCCAGGCGCAGCTGAGGGTACCGGTCTCGTGCCATCTGAATACTTAACCTGACAATTTTATGCATGCAATGAGGTTGCTCTGTCACAATATTGGAGTCTGCTTGATCTCCAAAGCATCCCGGTCCCCAGGGACTGTGCTAGTACAACGCACGAGGGTTTGATCCTGGTTTGCTGTGGGGATTATCGCAACCGGGGCCCTTCCCGGCTGCCGGGGCACTGCCAGGGCAGATGCTGCAGCAGCTGAGGGATTTGGAGAGATAAATGGGGGTGAATATGGAACAGAAAATGGTGGAGAAGTTCATGTCCAGGCTCGGACAACAAAAGCCCACTCAACATCTGCCTCAGCGGACGTGGAGGGTGAAGGAAGAACCTGATGATGAGCAGCTTGAAACCTCTCTTGCAAGGTGATTGTCACAAATAAAATGTTATAACTGAAACGTGCAAGAAAAAGAAAAAGAACAGCTGGGTCTGATCCAAACACCACTGACATCAGGGCAAGAATCCCCGCTGCGTCCAGTGGCCTTTGGAGCAAGTCCTCCCCGAGGAACAGGGTGCGGTAAATGACTGAAAAAAACCCCAACAACTTGCAATGATTCACTGCAAAATCCGACCATGGAAAGTTGTGGCAAAAGGGGTTATCTAGGAAATGCTGACAGGCAGCAGGGCAGGAGAGCCAAACTGTATTTGTGAATTTATTCTAGACTGGTATAGGAATATTTAATTTGGCTTGAAGCCACTGTAGCAAAATGATCATTACAATGCATTTAATCTAGTCCAATTTACCATGCCTTTCTCATTCATAGATCAATTCACAGAAACTTCAACCTGCAACTATGGCTTCAGAAAAAAAATAATATCAGCAGTTAATTAAAACAGGTTTGTTGTTTGGCAACTCGAGCCATTAAGGGCCTGGAAACGCAGGATCATCAAGCGTGCTGATTATAGCCGGTACTCAAGGAAGCCACAGCAGCTGGAATTTCAATCTACTTTTGGAAGTTATCTATTTTGGTGTTTTGTTTTGTTGTTTGTGTGGTTTTTTTTTTCCTTACAAGCATCACAACAACAACTTGGCACTTCCATTTTCCTTATGTTTGTCTACAGAAAACAGTCACACAGAGAAAGCGCGTTGCCGACACCTGGCTCCAAGGTGCAGTTAATCGCAGACTCCATATGTATGGTCATCACGCACCACCCAAGCTTAAGAGATACCTTATGCACACCACAGTCCTTGCAAAAAGCCACTCCTAAGTGCCCGGGGTTCCGAATGTTTATATTCATTACATGTCTTTGAGAGCAACCCCCTGCATATTCATCTGCACGCTCTCTACGGAAGGCTAAACCCACAACTGATCCAAAGCCTCTGAAACCAGCACAACAGGAGATTGCATGACATTGCCTTAAAAAGCTGTGAAAGGAAGAACCTGCATTTTTACCTCTTGGCCCATTTCCATACTGCAAAGCTTTGTTGACTGAGCTTTGGCATCCACCATGACATTAAACATGGTGCATATTGATTGAGGGACTCGGAAATCTGTTGACCGGCTGGTTTTCTGCAGCTTTACTTCAAATGCAATCCTGGTTCTGTTAAGGGAAGTAGAAAAAGAGGTTTCAGTTGCTTTTAAACCTACCGAAGCTAATAATAACGTGAAACAGTACTGGGAAGAGTTCAACAAACCAGAAAGCCGAACGCTGCTGGGAGCGTTACAGTGCAATTGTTACAAATGTGCTTTTTCTAAAAATGATTTTCCAGTTTAAAAAGAAATCCACTTTCCAGAATACACCCTATTTATAAAGTGTGCAACGGTTTCAGGGAAACTATGACTTTCTCGTGCTTGATAAACAGTGTGATGATGTTACAAACAGCAGTGTCAATGTACACCTATAATTTGGTTGCATTAGCTGATTTATAAGAGCAGACAAACAGCAAAGCCTGACGCATTAAAGGAAGCTCCTGTTGCTCCATGGTATCAACTACAAATAACAGAAGCACATTCATCGCTTGACTGAAAGGACTTTGCCAGATCATTGCACTTTTAGGTCTACATTATTTTATTTGCTTGCTGAAAGTTCCTAAAATAGAGCCACGAGGATGATCCGAGGGCTGGAGCACCTCTCCTATGAGGAGAGGCTGAAAGAGTTGGGGCTGTTCAGCCTGGAGAAGAGAAGGCTCCGGGGAGATCTTATTGCGGCCTTCCAGTCCCTAAAGGGGCTCCAGGAGAGCTGGGGAAGGACTTTTTACTGGGGCATGGAGTGATAGGACGAGGGGGAATGGCTTCAAACTGGAAGAGGGCAGGTTTAGATTGAACATGAGGAAGAAGTTTTTCCCTGTGAGGGTGGTGAGGCACTGTCCCAGGTTGCCCAGAGAGGTTGTTGAGGCCCCATCCCTGGAGGTGTTCAAGGCCAGGCTGGAGGTGGCCTTGGGCAGCCTGGTCTGGTGGGAGGTGTCCCTGCCTATGGCAGGGGGGTTGGAACTCGATGATCTTCAAGGTCCTTTCCAACCTAAACCATTCTAGGATTCTATGATTCTAATTGTCTCATAAGCTCACAGACGTGGTTTCTCTGAAGCACGTGTGCTCCCCAGAATACATCTGCAAAACGCGCAAAACGGGCGCCGTTGTGCACATAGGAACATGCGCACACGCATCGCACCAGCCCGCACCTCTCTGCTCTCCTGAGGTTTCACTCTGTGTAAATTTGACCCCCCTGGCAGCTACAAACCGTGTTACACCACGAGCTTTGTTGGGCCAAAGGCTACGGGATTTGATGCCGCGTTGTATTTTGAAACCCCAAGGCATCTGCGACTCGAAGGTGGGGAATACTCTGCAGTAGGGTGGGCATGGCCTCGCCTTTCTCTGGAGCCCCTCTGCAGAGTCCTGAGGTACTTCACTAATCCAACCTAACACAGAACAATTATCACATCAGGCAGAATCTGCCAACAAATTAACATAGGAGCTTCAATTTAGAAATAACAAATAATATCAGCCGCAGCTCAGGAATAACTGATCTTGAAAGATCCCCCAAGGGTTATGCAAATGAAAACTCATTTACAAATGTGAACCTCCCGTTCCTGGGATGGGATCTGAGCTGGTACGTAGGTCCTCCTGCCCGGATTTATTAGCGAAACGGGCCTCCCTTGCAAGGGCTGCTTTCCTGACAGCACCGAAATGCAACCGAGAGCGGAAGGCGGGGTGGCTCCTCCATGGTATTCAACGGTTCAGAGACAGACGCGAAGAAAAATGTTGTGTCAAACTGAAATTGCTAAAGAAACCTTAGCCAGGCCCTGTTTGCAGGTGATATAAATAGGGAAGGCAGCATATTGGTTTACATCAGCAGTGGCATTTGAACTGATTTAATTACCAGTGCCAGATTTAGCCTGGACTCGGGGACTAGAATCTTGATAATTACTGAAAGGACCCAAAGTGGCTGGGATTTTCCATCTCCTTGCCGAGATGAGCATGTTCCTACTTACTTATGCTCAGAACCATTATATATAGTCACACCATTACAAGCTGGGCCAGGTTTTTACAAGAGGGCCAACATATTTGTAGAAAGGTTGAAGCAGTTGGGAAGAAAAACCCCGGCTTTCAGGCACACAAGCCCTTCTTCAGATGTACCCAGTCACCTCAGCTGAGCTAACCTGGTCTGACTTCTATAGGTCATCGCAGCTATAACTGCACTGCAGGTGCAGCAAAGGTGCCTCGGTTCCAATTTTAAAAAAAAAAAGAAAAAAAAGAAAAAAAAGAAAGAGAAAATAAGTGTTTTGGTGGTGGTGCTGGGGGAAGAGCAGGGAGCAGAGCTCCAGCACTGGCTTTGCTCCTCAAGGATGGTCTGACAACTGGAGGACAATTGAAGCTCAGCCAAAAGACCGGAGATGAGCTGCTGCAGTAAAGGTGGATTGCTTAACGCCAAAGACACCACGGCCATCTCATTGCACTAAAAATGCACTGGGGTTTATTCCATAACGGTGAGAGAGCAAGGCTGGAGCTGCCTGCCTTCCAGCGGGCGAGTCTCCTGCCCACATCTCGGGGACTGAACGTGCCTTTTCCTACGGGGACGTTGCGCATCCAGGCTGGGAGGAACGCGTGAACGATAAATGCCCCGCTCGCACTTGCAGAGTGGCCAGGCAATTGTGGTACAGAACGGCCACATCGCACATCGCAGCTAATATTAGCATCCACCAGCTGTATTGGGCACCCGTTTTTCCCTTGGTTCGTCTCTTTGTCTATTAATTTCTGCCCAATGGAATGCAAAGTTCATTTCTTCCTCCTGCCTCGTCACCTCTGATTACAAATGGACATAAATTACTGCAGAAAGGTTGGAAATTTAACGTCAACATTTTGCTTTCAAAATGACAGCTGCCGGTACGTTTAGAAGTTTTTTAAAAAAAAGTCTGCAGGCAAATATCCTGTAATGTGGCTGATGATACACCGCCTTTCCTCAATCAGCGGCAGATGTGAAACCTGTGTGCCACGTTACATGCTATCCCCTTTCTGGGATCACTTTTCTGCTTGTTTTTCCCTGGATCTGTGTTTTTCAGGTGGGTGCTGGGATCTTACTTAGGGCTCTGCCTTCGGCACTCAACCTCATCGACAGCAAACTGCAGTTACAAAGACTTCACCCCACGTGTGGCACCAAAAATAAGTAACTATATAGCAACTATATAGCTTGAAAGGATCGGTGATTTATTGCCTTACTTTCCATATGCACTCTCCAGAGTCTCAACAGAGAAGTGCTTGCCTGGCAGAGTCCACAACTCACAGCAGTGGGGTGGCTTTCCACCCCGCCTGGGCTGGGCAGAGGTGAGCTGGTGTCACTAATAAATGGTGGTTGAAGTGAAGCTTCATTGATAATACGACAGAAAAAAACCATTGCATCCTGTGAGCCCCTAGGAGAAACGCGAGTAGTTCGCTCATGGGCATGTACCTTTTCACGCAGGACTCGATCATGTCACTCGCCATGAGCTTCAAGCGTTGCTCCAAGTGTTTTCCAAACTCCTCCTCAGGCCAGTGCAAATCCCGAATGAAGGTCTGTAGGGCATCGAGTTTCCAGAACAGATCTTCCGAGGTGCCTGATCCATTGCTGGCAGGGCAAAATGAGAACAAAAGTCATAAGTGGCATCAGGCTCTTTGTAACCTGATGTGGAGACCATTCCTGCAACAAGTGTAGAGCAGACAGTAGTTTCATACACAGGACAACGCTGGCAATCTCCACCATCAGGATTTTGAGTTTTACCATACAGTTGCCTAATCTACCTTGCTGTCATCACCCACAAAACTTTCCAGACCAGATGAGTAAGACAACATTATGAGTTACACATATTAACAGGAAGAATGTGTGTATGGTAAAAATCAGCCTTAGTTAATAACCACATTAATGTATGTGATTATTAAGAATTAAGGCCAGAAATTGGGGTAGAAAATCCTCGATCGATAATAACTGCCATACCAGACTGTATGCAGTTATTAAGTTTTAGGGTTTCATGCAATTCACCCCCCCTCCGAATTATACCTTGAGTTTGCCTTGCCCCCCCCAGTGAGGCCCCCGTTGCCAGGTAAGGGACAGTGCTAACAAGTGGTGAGCGAGGACACGCTTTATCTCTTGAACAGCTGAAAAAAAATCGGGGTAAGTCAATTGAGCTAAGGGCACTAGACATCTCATATCCAGGAGTTTTAGCAGGACCGACCGCTGCACCTTTTCACAGATCTGCCTCTTGCAAAGGCATCTATAGGACAACGAATTTCCGTTTTTTAAAAAAATTGATTTTGCAACGTCTTTGTTCTGTCACAAAACTCTGAATTTCTCTCCCAAGTGTATATTCTCGTACCCACACCCCTGCCCAGATGGAAGTCTTTGGTCCTGCAGTGTGTAGCTACACCGGCTCTTTTCACAGTATAATTATATCTCAAACCTCCACTTACAGAATAAAAATACAGAACTGGATTGCGCTCTGTTTGTGCGAGAAATTTATGCATCCATAACCCTCTTCTCTCCCTCCCTCCTTCTCCCTCACCTTTTTTTTTTTTTTTTTTCCAGAACAATTACCAAGGGAGCTTCAAGAGTTTCAACCCCCTCCTCGCATACCACTAATGCTAACACGGTAATCGGTAAGATATTTAACACACCATGCATTACCACTCGTGCTGACATCATCTATAGAAACAGATGAGGGAGGGTGTTTCTATTGCGACAGATGCCAGCTGCATTGAGTTAATGCTAGAGGAGGTCGGAGCTAATGCATACACGGCTACTGCGAGGTGAGAACCGTGGTCCCAACATGCTAGAGGGCTCCTGCGGGCTCCTGCGCTAACGGAGTTAACGAGATAAAGAATGAACCGTCTCGGTTGTAGGAGAAACGTATCTGACACTAAGCAACAGGTAACACGTCCTTGATGGAGGGGAAGGGTGAGTAAGAGGAAACCAGGGAGATGAAAAGATAAAGAATCAGGCATTTCCTTTCACCAGGGGGCCGGTTTGTACAACAGTCTCAAGTGTTCGTCTACCGCCAGTTTTCGGTTGCGCCCGGTTCGGACCTGTGCTTGGGTATCGGTAAGCTTTAACAGCCTAAGTCCAGTTTTGGAACTGCACGAATTTATGTTTTAAATAATTAAATACGTACAAATACAACAATTGGTATTTACTACAGCAACATTATGTCACCCATTTGGTTGCAAAATTTTTGAAGTATTATTCTTGGTGTTTTTCTCACCTTTGATTGGGGCTCCGTGCAAGTAAACAATATAGTATATTAATTTCCAAGATGCGCTGTTGGTGCTTTGCTTGTGAGCACCGCAATTACTTTAATCACGCAGGCAGCTTGCAATACACCACTGATGCTCAAGCATTTTCAGAGGGATTATTCAATTTTCTGCCATGACATGATTCTTATCTTTTCAAGGGCAATACCACAAAGCATGCACAGAGAAAGATTAAAACTTTCAAGTACTCTTTACAGACAACTGCCTAAGCTAGCCTTTAATACAGCTATCTTAGCATGAATATGAGTTGTATAGCTTTGAAAGATAAACGACCGTGCTCATATTGAAAAGGTTTTTAAAAATCTGTTAAGAAATCAAACATCAGTGTTTGTTTTACCTCTGGTTCGTTACCACTGCTCTGCCATTCAGCCTGCGCCAGGCTCCTGGCAGAGGCGTTTTGGTGGACTCCAGGTGTAGATGTAATCGAGGGTGTTTCAGTAACAGTGACGGGGGCGGTTTTGGGGGACTTCTTCAGTTTTACCTTTTAAGCAAGAAGGTAGGGAAAAAGCGACACATCTGTGTAGCGCTGGCTGAGATCACCCCATGCCAGCCCCAAATAACCCTCTAGGAATTCGGATGGAGAACTGGCAAGATCTCAGTTCCTGTGCATCTCGGGAGATGAGCTACCTCAAATGCCGAGATTTGGGTTGAGCCCACGGTGTACCACCCTCCTCGCTGCTTGGGGGCTGGGACTGCTAAGGGGAATCTGCTATAAAAACAGAAGTTGCCTAATCTGAGCTCAGGATTTGCGACACGTCCACCCTGAGCTCCACCCGTGCACCCCGGGATGCTCGGACAGGGACCTGGGAGCACGAGGCTCCTGCAGATCGGCTGCTTTGACGCTGTGCCGCATTTTCCAGGCCCTAATCTAAAGCTCATGTTGAAAATACCTTTCTTCAGTCGGTCACGGCATTATTCAGGCTGTAATGATGGCTACGGAGCTTCAATTGCTCTCTGGGGGCTCCCCCAACATCAATAAAAACTGTTGCAGGGTGTTCCTCTTTGTTGAACTGTTTCATCAAAATCAAGGCAAAAATTATTATCTGGGAAACGCGGAGCTTGCATTAAATAATTCACTTTTAGATCTACATCTGGTCCACAGAAATTGGTCGGCTGGCATTGAAATTGGTTCGTCTTCTCTTTTGGACAAAAGTCTTTGCTGAGACATGTAACGTCGCATTGTAAGCTCTGTGGTTCGTATGTCGTTCAGACCACGTCCCATTGTCGACAGCTATTTTGTAAAGCAAGATACTTGCTCAAACTCTCAGTGGGAGTAAGACAAATTTTCAAGATTTATACCAAAAAACCCTCAAAAGACACATGCCAGAAATTCACTAGTGTCTCATTCAGAAAGCGTCTAATTAACCGTATCACTCTTTAAAGTTTTATATAATGCACAGAAACAAACAATACATATCCATGCCAAGATTACTTTAAATTTAAATGAGATCTAATTTGAACTGAATACACACTCAGAATCATAAATAGCAGCCATCCATGACGGTGCGGAAAAGCTAGGCATTTGTGGGATGCCTAGCGGGATGTTAACTGGTAGATTTGGTACTTTAGGGAGATTCACATTTGGTAGATTCACATTGGGCAGATTACTTGTTAAACTCCTGTGGAAGAAACAGACAGAAAGAAAAAATACCATAACAGTGACAATGCAGATGTAGCAGAAGCACATGACACTCATAAACAAATCTGCAAAGTTCACAGCACGAGGACAGTTAAAAAACTAAAGCAAAACATTTCAGGAAGAAGCATGAGTATGGAAGCTTAAGTGTACTGGGTTTGCAGTCTGCAATAAAGAGCTAGTTACTTAAAAAAACCCCAAAACAGAATGAAAAGAAGAAGAAGAATCACAAAGTAGCAAATTAACAGAGTATTCAAACGCCCACAGCAAATAACTCCACCTTCAAGTCCTGATACCATCTCAGAGCGCAGAGAGCAGCGTTTCCTCGGAAAAATCTCTCTCGTAAGGAAGGGAGTCTCAGTTCGTACACACTCAGGCTGGATGAAAGAGCTAAACTAAGAGATCTGCTAGGGGACTGGGACTCAAAATAATAAACAGAGAGTTCGAAGTTCCAGCCCTGCAGAAGCCCATAAGAGTTTTTCTTGCCACCGAATTCAGCTAGTCAGGATTTCCCTCCGAAACCTCCCTGTTTATCCTGTACTCTGCAAGTAACAAGGATGGGCTGATCTGGAGCAACGAACGGTGAACCACAAGGTTCCTCCTCAGTGAGGACTCGTGCCCCGAGCCTGCCCTTGCGTTCCCGGGTGCGGAGGAGAGGGGTCCCGCAGGTTGCTCAGCTCTGCACGTGCACTGCGAATCAATCGCGTTTAATACATCCAGGACGGGTATGGGAATGCTTCTCGGCTGGAAATGGGCCACGGGGTGACTAAGACATTCAAAGGTTAATTTATGAAGCACGTACGCTTGGGCATTATGACCTCAACAAATATCTTCAGCCATGCAGCTGTTATGCAAAAAAAAAAAATAAATCTTTTAAAAGTGGGCCAGCGTATTAATTTAATGCGATGTACTCTCCTGAAACACCGTGCGGCGTAACAGCACCGCGTGCCCAAAGCTTGCAAAGCACCCCGACCTGGTTGAGTGTGCCAGGTCTCTAGTTGTTATACTGGGTCTAATTCTATTCTAATAAGTATCTCACCACAGTTATATTTTACATGCAAAATAAACATGCCATGGGATTTGCGAATCAGAGGCCACTTTCATAAGTGTATCCCGTTTCTGCCTTAAACCAGTACTACTACGTGGCACACTGGGACACAGTCCATAGATGGTTTTTACTGTCCCGTTTGAGGCTTTGACAGCGTTTTCACTGGATCTTTATTTGGGCTCAGGGAAAATGGAATCAGGAGTTCAGGATTTCAGCTTCACCCTGCACTGCTGAAGCTGCCAAAAGCTTTTCGAGTGATGTGCCCGGGCTCAGCGTTCAAACTGCCCTGCCCTCAGTGACCTCAGCGGGACACGCCACCACAGGAGGTCTCTCCCATTCCCCTGGATGAAATTCCTCCACAGACACCATTATCTGGACTCTTGGAAAACTATCAAATTATACACAAGGAATATTAAAATCTTAGCAACTTCCTTGAGTCATATTTTGAACTCCACTTCGTACTGGAAGTTTTGTACATCAAGAACCAAAGTAATGGAACTGAGCTGGCTAAACTGAATAAATGTTTCCTAACGCAACAGAAGATTTGAACCNTTTTGTACATCAAGAACCAAAGTAATGGAATTGAGATGGCTATACTGAATAAAACATCTCTGCAAGAGCTCAGCTTGTCACTGGTGGCAAGTCTGAGGGAATAGACTTTATCCTCACACTCCCTTTGTGAATAAAATCTCTTGTTGGGGAGGAAAATGGCCATCCAAAGTCTTTCTAGTGAAAAAAAAAAGGTATGTTCTTGTTTTCTTTCGTTTCTGTGATTCTTAGTAGATTTGACTTCCCGCTATCTGCCTGTTCTCTTCGTCAGGCAGTAAGCGGATATGAGAATTTACTAACGTGACAAAGCTGTCCATTGTTCCCATTCATACTGTATCTGCTGTTAAGATGGTATGATTATTGAATGAGACACAGACTCCATAGTGATTGAGAGAGTGTTAAATCTTCAGAAATGGCAGTGCATGTGGTTAGATACTGATATGGAATAAATAAAGAAATAACAAGAGGTGGACAACATATAAATGTATAAGGAAAAGCAACTTAAATAACTTAGCCAGATGGTAAATACATAAATCAGAGGACCTTTGGTTTTAATATTAAAATTCAAGAAGTGACAGTGTTATATTAATAAAAACACTGTATTAATAAAATATGACTTCTAGAGTAAACAGTATACTATATTCACACGGAAACATATTTCTTTTATACAACACATTATTTTGCTGATGCAAGGATATGTTATTGCAAGAATAAGTTAGTACTCTTAAAACAAAACAAAACAGCAAAATAATGGAGTATATTATGTTAACATACAGTAACTAATTTTAAAAATATTCTCCTGAATTGACATGCACAGTTTTGCAGGTTCAACCAATCTAATTATCTGACTAACAGTTGCAGTGAGACCTGTAAAAAATGATTAATATTCCCAACAAATGTTCCAGCCTGCAGTTGCTCAGACCATAAAACTACAGGTCCAAGACGAGAAACTGTTTCTAGAAGCCAGCCGTGCCTATTTAATAGAGATGGCTAAATATAACCTCAGCCATCAGGCAGGGAATGTGGGCATTTGCATCAACAAGACGAGGGCTGTCTGATTTAAGGCGACTCAGCGTCAGGACTGGATCCCGATGCGTTTGGTAAAAGACGCGTTCTCTGGAGCTGCGCTGCTTGTTTGCTTGGCTGCTTCTGATTCACCCCCGTGTGTGTCTGGTAGCTCTGTAAGCGGCTCTCACCTGCGCTGTCTGCGGGGAAAGCTGCGGTGCAAACAGAGTGGCAACACCCCCCCCGGACAACATCCCCCGGCTCCCACCCTACCGTAGCACCGACCACAGAAAACAAGTCCCGCCGCAGTGGGGCCGCTCCTGTAGAGCTGCCCCGGTACCGAAGGGAGGGCAGGGAAACCGCCGTATTTCTACTGAGTCGTCTCCTGCCTTCGGAACAGAGCTAGAGGAGAGCCTCGTCCATGCTTAAAGGCTCAGGTCCTGGGGGATGCCTGAAACGGTTCAGCGGTGGAAGATGCAAACGCCCGTCTCTTCCATCACTGTAAATGCTCCCAACCTCACTGCCTAGGCTGAGCAAATGCTCGCGAGCAAACCTTTTCGCAAAAGCCTCGATGTGAAGCAAAGAGCTTGGTAGTGAAGTAGGCAGTCAAATCTGTGCTCTTCCTCTGACTGACACCCAGAATAGTAACAAAAAATACTCGTTTTCACTACAACGGTGCTTCTTTTAAGGGGAAACATTTTTCACTAGCCTTTTGTAGAACAACTTCATCAAATGATTAGTATAATCNGCTTCTTTTAAGGGGAAACATTTTTCACTAGCCTTTTGTAGGAGTACAACTTCATCAAATGATTAGTATAATTGTACTGTTTAAGTTCTTACATTTATATTAACGATACATTTATAAATAGCTTGCAAAGGGTTAGCGAGCAATTAATAGATGCTAAAGCCAGGACTACAGCGCGGTAGAGACAGCCACAGGTCAATGAGTAACGTCCTAGTCAAGCGATTGAAATCGGTTGCCATTGCACCGGCTTTAGCATTTGCTCAAAAAGATCTTCCAACACAGACACACACACAGAGACGCACACACACACGTACGTGTCTGCTGGCTGCAAGAAAATCAGCGTTCTCCGAGAAGCTAGCATGAAAAAAACCACCCCACCCTAGTGCAAACCCTACTTGTCCAAGACCTCTCAACTCACCAGAGAACAGACCTACTCTGTATCCTCCGTATTTGGATGACTGTGCGAAGGACAAGTGTTCCACATTTCTCTGCGGGGATTCACACAAGCACACCAGCTGCTCTAGCTATAGGGCACGGACCCCCTGCAAATTCAGCAGCTCTGCAGAGGCAGATTCCACAGCCCTCACGAGCACGTTACAGCGATGCTTTCCCCTCCCCTCCGTGTTTTCAGTACTTAACAGTATCTCTTTCACTGTTTGCGATTTCTATACCTAACTCCTCGTAGCATAAGGTGCAGAGTATTCAGCAATGAAAATAGAAGAAATACATGCTTGCAAACTGCCATCTGGTCAGGTTATGGAGGGCTACATATTTCAGCCTTGATTGCAAGCACAAGCGTAGAGAAACCCTTTCAAAAGACTCCACGTTGTGGAATAATTTCTTGGTTAACAGGAGATAATGAGACTTCCTTCTCACAATTCACTGTAGAGATACAAAGCAGGACAACAGTCAGCTTGGTGGGACAGAGAGCCACGATGATCTACTGATTCTGGCCAACCTGAAGGGCTTTCTTCACAGCAGAGGAAAGCCGTAGAAAAACATACTGCATAGTGTTCCCAATTCCCAAAAAGCTTTGCTGGAGAGGTGGCAATGGAAGGCCATGACTGGGACGGGAACTGGCTGGTCCGAAGCATTTCAGAATCAATGGCCAGAAGTTCAGCTGTGTGGCAGTATGGACATATGGGGAGAAGGAGGTAAATACATGAGGGAAAGTCAAACAAAGTAAGTCTCTGACCTGAGCTTTTCTGCGAGTTCGCTGTCGATCAGACAAAGAGGAGCAGGTGGTCTGCCCAGGAGGCAAAAGATGAAGATGCCTTAACATTTAGTTCTGAACAGCACATCCAAACTGTCATGCGATCCCAGGAATGACACCCCCCTCTTCCCTTCCGCAGTAGGTGCCACTCTCTGCGCGTTCGCTGGCGTCTTCCTTCACCGGGTCACCTCGCGTTAAGCCAGCATTTGCAGCTCGCACTTTTGCGTGCGAGACACAAGAACAAAATACCAACTAGTGAAAAAAAAAACCCCAACCCCGGAGTGCATCTTTTCACCAGATGGACACAAGCTTCTTGTGAAAAGCACCCACTTTCCTGCTGGGAGAAATCTTTTAAATACCCAAGTCTGTAAGACAGATAGTCCATCCTGGGCTTTCGCTTGAAACTGCAACGCTCAGAGCACTCTGTAACTGGAACTCCAGAAGGGAATAATCATTACAAGAGAACTAAGAAAAGGTCTTTTATAACTATCAAAGATAGATAACTTGAAAATGATAGATAACGGCATACACGGTGATAAAGCCTTTTGACAGGCAAGTACCGCAGTCAAGTACTCATGGACATCTACAGTTAAGCCACAAAAGTCATTAAAAGCCAAAATGATGTCAGCTTCTGCCAAAAGGAAAAAGCAGAACAAATTGCCTACTGACTGCTCGCCTGAGGTACACGGAGTCAACTGCCTCTGTTTCGTGGCAGACAAGGAAACAGAAACATGTTCATTACTAAAGCCGAGCTCCGAAACGAAAGTTAATGCTAACTTCGAAGTGCAATTCTGCTTGAAGGAGTGGCTGTAAAAATGGCATTCTCCTACTCGGAAGATCTATTTCTTGTATGTTTTCTGGGTCACATCTGCTTATTTGAAACAAGATTTTTTAGGATTTTTAATCCTGTTAGCCTGCAGACCAAAGACAGCGAATGGGAAGCGAGCGAGAATCCTGAACGCCAGCCACTTATCCCCCTCCAAACAGAGGGGACGATCAGGTGTCACGAAAAGGCCCGAGATTTGGCAGGCGGAATCCTTACGGCTGCTGAGGATGCACAAGAAAGAAAGGAAAAAAACCTGGGTACTCAGACTCCAGGTTGCATATGGGAGGCTGGCTGCTGAACAAAATCTCTTTTCCTTGTAAACGGAACATATTTGGTGTGAAAAGCCCTGAAAGACCACGCGTTCTTTTACACAGCAACCTCCGAGAGTGCAGTGCCACTTGACTTTGCCTGGAGAATCACAGAAAAAGCAGGGAAAAAAGCCTTTCCAGAGGTCACCTGGTCCGAATCCCCTCTCTGAGCCACCGCCAGACCCACGCTGTTGGCAAAGGGTCGATCTTTCCCTTTTAATACCTTTATTAGAAGGAAAAGTCACTTCTTTTCCTTTGTAGGATCTGACTTGGCTCTTTAGAGCAAGCATGACAGGGTTCAGCAATGCTTCCAAACCTGTGAAATAACAACAGTAATCCAAAGCACATGCCACATTTTTATCATTCACCAGCTCCAGAGTTCATTTTGGGTTTCTCTCAGGCTACTCGTTTCTTGCTGGTAAATTCCCAGTTCTCTAAATTTAGTAATTGCTTCTGCTTGAATCACCTGCCTCGTGGCTCACTCTGGTTTTTGCACGTTTCATCCTCCGGGCCCGGGAGCTGGGACCCGGCAGGTGGCAACAGGGACACGGGGACCGGCCGCGGGGCTGACGCGAGAAGCACAACGCGGCACTATCCCTCCGTGGGGTGGGGGGTGGTGGAAAAAACGAGTGTTGGGAAGAGGAAGTACAGCAATGACTCACGCAGGTTATCGGGCTGGACTGAACACGCTGAAGCAAGGGTTTGGGTTTTTTTTTGTTCTGAAAAGGAGCTATTTGAGTTCAAAAGCAGCCTTTCGGAAAGGGATCCAAAAAGCCGTGCCAGCTAAGAAGGTTTTCACATTTCCATGCTTCCATGTCCAAAGGCACACGGTTGAAACTGAGGCAGCAATGCATTTCAAAAAGCAAATACCATTTCCCTCATCATTAACTTGAAAACCCTGAAGAGATCAGGCCTTCTGGCTTTAGCATTAAACTAGAAAATCTAAAGCACTTTCTGCATGTCCAATCTAACGTTTGCTAATTCATCTCTGTACGAATCTCCATCCATTTGCACCCAAATTCCGATTGTATCAAAGGAGGTTTCCTTACTTTACTGGCTCCCATGACTCCCGCTCAAAGCCCCTGTGAATTGACTGTGCAATTGAGGACTCCATCAGATCGACATATCTAACAACAAGTGGAGCAAACAGGTCTTGGAGGTGTTTGTGGAATTTTCCATTGCACAAATTATCTAGAATAGATAAATAAAAGTATAGTAAGACACTACTGTTACTAAAAGCTCTGTAACAAACCACAGCGTGGCACTTCATTACACAACGAATTTGTCAGCGAACAAGAAGAAACTTCGAGAACATAACAGGAGCTGGCATCGGGCGCCAACGCTCACGACAAAGACAGCAGGAATGGCTTCTTACTCCGAACAAATAAACAGACAACAAATCTTCTTCTCCATTAATGTCAAACTTACAAATACATTATTACTTCCTGTGAATCAAATGGATGTAAGAAATACAGCATGGCAAACGTTATGGCTTTCGCAGGTAGGAGAATCACTTCTTCTTTGGTTACTCGTGACCACCATGCTGGAAATTGAGCTCCCCGGCTTTTTCATGTGGTCTCAGAAAGCTGACCGGGGCCCTGGGCTGGGACCTAACTGAAGGCAATGCCAATTCTGCCACCGGGTCCCCGGGGAGCGGCAGGACCGCCCGGGAGAGTGCCACATCCCCAACGGCTTTTAAGGCATGGGCTCATGTGCTTTGGAGAAGACCCTTATTTCACAAAGCACTATTCTTCTGAACTACTGCTTCCGTCTGACTTTAATTTTTTCCTCCCTTCAATAAAACCTTTTAAAGCAGGGACTGCTTAACTCCATGTTAAATCAGTGCAGTACACACACAGAAAACGATACACACATTTAATGACAGTGAGATAGAGTACCTAATTCCCTGCTTATCAGGCAGCCATTACCAAGAGACGTGAGAAGATGAAGCAAAACAGAAGTTCAACTTCTCACCTTCGACTGAGGCATCTGATCTAAGGGGTGTCTGTGTGCCTTTTTTTTCTAGCGGAAAGGGAACAAAATCAAGCTGATGCTAAAAGAATACGTGGTGCACATCTCTACCCATCTCAGTTCTCTGTGCGGTACGGAGAGGCTGAAAGTATTATCAGTGCCCTGAGCTGCCCACTGAAAAAAGAAATGATCAAAATACAATACATACAGTCACTACGGAGGGAATCGTTTAGAAGCTGAAAGAGCGGAAAGCTGTCCCAGGTGTCTGGGGGTTGCACCTCTAACGCAGCATCCATATCCACTGCAAACAGTGACAGGAAGGTCTCCGCGTGCTCAACCATTAAGTCTGACCACCAAGCAAAGGCCTTCAGAGTTGGTAGAAAAAGATAACAGAGAAATATATTAGTTCTAATAAAGCACAGGGAAAGGTGTCAGGACACGTTATCTCAAAGAAAAAAAAAAACAAAAGTGCATCCCATGGAAACTACCTTTATTGTAAAGAGAACAGTGCTTTGAAGCGCTGGCCTGCACAGACAGTGCTAATCACGGCAATTAGGCACTGCTATTTTCATACACAGGTTTCTGGTGGAGGATCTATTCAGAGCTGCCCCGTAAAGGCATGCAGCTGGAACACGGCAGAGAAGGTTTGTCTGTTCAATTTACAATAAATGACTTCATTCATCTTGAATTATGCTAATTATCGGAAAAATCAACTAATTCTTATTCTAAAGTATAAAAATTTGGGAGTTTCTTCACTGCGCTTCTGGGTTTCCCGCTGTACTTTTCAACAGTTTAAATTTCATTTGGATTCACTACTTCTATTTGTCTTGAAAAACTAGAAGCCTCAGACATTCAAATCTGTCCTAAATCACTCACGCTCCTCTGTAGAAATATTTCAAGCATCACCAGTAAAAGTTACCACAGCACTGTTCGTTTTACATGGTTAGCTATACACAGCCATAGAAACACACTACCACCTTCATAACGCTGCTGATTAGGAAACCGATTACAAAGCTCTATTATCAACATGCCAAGATGAAAAAAAAAAAATATCTACGGCAAGCCTGTATTTTCGTAGAGGCAGGAAAAAAATAGATCTAAACTTGAAAGCCAAAAAATACCACTGAAGTAACTCATTCTCATGCACATGGGTCCTTAAAATTCAGTGTTCGGGCTCTCTGACGTGACATTCACATCATACATGGCTCAGATGTGAATGCTGCAAACGCATGCATGCGTGTTTAGTAATCACTTCTGGCTGGGAACATGCAATATGAGAAGTGCTGTCGTTAGGACCATGTGCTGTCATTTTGAAGTGATAGGAAATTACTCAGGGACTTAAAAGGGATCTAAGAAACAGCTTTCCGGCGCTTTGCAAGAAAAAAGAGAGCTCTAGCATAGGCACAGGACTGGAGATGAAACGGGTACGACCGGGAATTGACGAATCAGTTCGAAGAGGAAGTGCCGGTCAGGGAGAGGTATTTTTTTGCAGATTTTAGCAGACATGAATAAGCAGAACGGACTTTCACTTTCTCAGGGTTCAGCATGGATTCACGGATGAAGAACTGCACCGACGTGCACAACTCCAGCTGCTGGTTCACTCGGCCACGGAGAGGGAGCAGTGCCCCAAAACCTGGGTACTGCCATGGACCCCTTGAATTCTTCTTAGTTTGGCCTAACTTCCCAGCTGCCAGTGATATCGGCAGGGGGTCTTCGGGGCTATTTCCACTCCTCCATTCCCCCAAAATATAAAGCAGACTGACATTGCCCTGCTATTATTCCACGAGTAGACACAAAACTGGTGTTAAGGCATACACAGGTTGGATGTGGCACTGGGCGTTACGCGCCCAGAGCACACCCAAGTTGTAAAATAACCAAAATAACTGAATAACCCCCAAACTAATCTTCGTATTGGGCCTGCCCTGTCCTGGGGGTGAAGCTGTGGACGAGGTGGGCCGTGCCCTGGGCAAATGCTGTGCCCGAAGCGGCAACACCAGCAGGTTATGGTGTCCCCGTGGTCATGGTGTGGGGACAAGGTGGCCCCACCTGCCCTGGGGCGCTTGGAAAGCTCAGTCTCAGATGCGATGGTGGCCCTGGGTGTCTGCAGAGGCGTTACTCTGGAAAAGCTGAGGTGAGGGAGTCCGGAGGGCCGAGCACGCGTGGCGATGCTCTTCAGCTCTTCCTCCCACGTTTGGTGCTGGTGTCCAACCGAGCTCACGGCTGGACATCTGGGAGCGCCGCTTCGGGAGGCACCGAATCGCCACGAAACCGCACAGGAACCGCAAACATCAAACCCCGGGTCTGCTCAAACCTTCTCCCCAAAGCGCAGGCGGGAACCCAGCGGATGCCGTGCCACGGGGATGCGGAGGGTCCTCTTAAAATCAGTAGCTCTCGCCTGTGGTTTTCAAGGAGGATGCCGGGGCTGTCCTCGCATGGATGTGGTTTCTCCGGCGGTGCCTCTGCCTGCCGAGAGCCTGCCGGGCTGTGTCCCCATCAGACACTGCCCACAGGTCTGCGGGCAAACAGCGACCGCTACGAAGGGCCAACGGCAACCGGCGTTTTGGGGGGGGGTGGGAAAAGAGGGGAGGCCAAACAATATCTTCTGCAACAAATGCCAACATAAACACTTCAGAGTCCTGCAATAAAAACCTGCTTCCATGAAAAAGAAGGAAAAAAAAAAAAAAAGCTATTTTTAAGAGAAATTGTGAAGAAAAGCATGTGATCATTTGTGGAAAAAAAAATATGCCCAAACCAGTCACAGTTTCCCTTTTGCTGGAAAAGTTAAATTTTTGCTCTGTAAGTCTCTAATTAATGTCAGGACCCTCAACCTCCTCCTCCCTAGTCTCGGTGAGCCGGACCCTCCTGCCGTGGGAGCAGTAGCACCAGACTTTGCAAATCTCCTTCAAGATGGTAACATTTCATTTATTTACCATCTACTTACCTGCTTTGCTCAAAACACAATGTAAAGGGAGGGGGGGAAGTGTGCTTTCTAGCCAAACACACCCATTATTGTATATTTTACACATGGATACACATGTATATATGTATGAGCTCAAGGAGTTAAAATACATATATACATATACACATACGTATACATAGAGAGAGAAAACACAAGTTTAAAATAGGTGAATGGCATCGTCTCTGGCATTTGTCATCAGTCATCCAGAGGAACGGAAAGGGTGGGAGACATCTGATGGGAGAGATGACACAATGACAGAGACCTCCCGCTCTCACAGATTACAGACGTAGGCACACGGTTTCTGCCGCGTCGCTGCCTGCGCTGGTTTGCCTCCTCCTTATGGGTAAGACAAACCCAGCTGACGAGACACGGTACTTCTGGCGTAATGGTTTTTGAACATTTTCCATGCTCTGAATGTTATTTTCTGGGTTCTCTTTAGGGACTCTGCCTGGATGTCCATGTGGGGAAAAAAGGGGCATGTTTTAATTGCAAAAACCGTTGGTTTGCAGTAAATTGAGGCATTTCTTCAGTAAGCGGTGCCACTTAATTTTCTGCTGAACATCCAAAGTAGACCAAAGAGTTGCACCTCGCAGGTTGAACCTTCTCCAAGTGAATGGACAACATGTCAAAAAACACCTCACCTGGAAGAATTTGAAAAAAACAAGTGCAACACCTCAGCAATCCTCACTGCACAGCGAGAGCATAATGTGGCTACAGTGCGTAATAAAAATCGGTGACAAACCACCCAGCCTCTTCTCTCTCTTCCTTTGGGTGCCATTCCAAGTGTGCAGAGAGCTGGCCAACTGCCTGTACTCTGCTGAAATGCCACAGCCACCCTCAGGACAGGGATTCAATAACGCACCGACAGCGTGCCGGGCTTCTGGAGAGAGATGGATTTCACCCTTCCAGGTCACCGTTCAGAAGAAGGGACCGGGATGCCTCCTATCCGTGTTGGCATCAACCTTCTGTCTCTAATCAAAACCTCGGGACACAAAAGATGCTGGAGAAGAGTTCTGAGTCTTCCTCCCGGCGAGGACGTCGGCAGCGTGGCTGGCTGAACGCCACCGGCCCCGGAACCGCTTCCTTCTGAAGTCTACTGTTTTCAAAATAACCTGCGTTTTAGCAGCAGCTCCTTCCCGGCTGGTCGCGCATCCAGCCTGTGCTGGTGACGAGTGGAATAAAACGCTCGGTTATCCTCGGACAGGTCATTTGCGCGCAAGCGCAGCGCTCTGGAGCACCCCCTGGCTTTTGTAAAAATGAAGTTTATTTCACTCTTCACCCCGTATATTCTCTCTCTACATATAGATACTGTATATCCAGTACAAGGCACATACAGACAAAACCAGAGGAAGACCACTACCATTCTAGGCACTCGTGTAGTACTTGGTCCATCTCCACCACAGTGTACTAGAGGTCGGGTGAATGCAAAACGACAGAGGTAACGACAGGCTGAGGAGAGTCCAGGCAGGTAGGGTTGTGTTGGGATGTAACTGCAGCGCTCGTAAAATATACCCATGGCTACATGCATGGACCGGACTGCTATGCCACATGTACCCTCCTGTGTCAGGCTACCAGCTCCGCAAGCAGCCGACTCCAAGTTGCTGTTACATTCCTCGGTCAAAGGTACGGAAGCGAGGGCAACCCGGGTAAAATCCCGGTAGGAAACATGGCACTGAGAGGGCATGCACGAAATATGACAGGAGTGACTCGTTTCATTCGGTTTCGTCACATACCTCTTTCCCCTGCCAGGATCATCCAAGATTGAATGAACAGTAGAAAAACAGGGAGGAAATTTAAATATGCAATCAGGCATTAGTTGGGTGTTGCGGATTGTTGTGGATTATCAATAACTTAAATTATACTGCAAATTTAATATACACTGGAATGATTTTTAGGTGATTGTGAAATTATTTATCAAATGCTCTTAATGCAAAACACAGTGAGTATATATATCAGTGGGAAGGAAAAGAGAAAATAGTGAATGAGTGTTACATTACCTACAGTCATAAACAGAAACTGTTCACTCTGAATTTCAAACCGATTCACTTTTCAATACACATCCGAGAGCACCAGGTCTATAGGGGACAGAGGGCTCAATCCTGCAAATACTTACACGGGTCCGCAACGTCACGTGCTCGGGCAGAAATGTCCCGACGTGCTGAGAGCGGGACCGCAGCCAGCAGTGTCAGCTGCCTGCGGGGTCAAGCGTTTCCAGGATCAAGCCTCATGATTTTCTGGTCTATATTTGACCATGACACGCTTTCAGTGGTTTTAAAACATTAATCTTTCCATTAAAGTGCTTCGAAGAGTTTAGAGTAGTTGTGTTAGGCTTAGATAACCCAAATCATGAGAAGAATTCATCCTAACCTCCATGGCTAGTAGTTGAGGTATTCCCAACAAGCCAAGGCAAAAGAGGCCAGCAGGAAACCGGGTGAGTTAATCATGAAAAAAAACCCCAGGGAAACCCCTGGAAACAACCTGAATGCTCAGAAAGGGGAAAAAAAATAATAAAAAAAAATAATTGTTTTGTTTTGCGATGGTTTTCCTTGCTCCAGTTCCGGACAGCAGGAGCGGTACGCTGCTGCATGGACCCCGCTAATGCTGTCCGGAGGCGCAAACGCGGGGCATTTTTTGGAAACAGGACCCTTCTCAAAAGCGGACAGGCTTGCTCTTGTATGTAGTTGGCGGTGAATACGCTTGGCCAGATTCGGCTCCTGCTGGCGCTGTGTGAAAGGCTGCAGCCCGACGCAGAGGAGAGCAGAACTTAATTAATCCCTCCTTTCGCCCTCCCTCCCCTCTGCCAAAGCGGTCTTCCCGAACCGAACTTCGCCTTCATCGCGCTCGGGCACCATTATTTAAGAATCCTTAAAGAAGATATAACCCAGCACCAGTTGGGAAGACATCAGGCGAACAGCCAAAGCTGCCGGCAAGCCGCCGGAGCCGGCTGAAGACCTGGGGGACGCGACCTCGCAGGGTGCCGCTGCTCACCTCCGCATGGTGCTCTTCGTTTTGCTGTAGGACTTCAATTACCAATTCTGCCAGACGTATTGTGTCTTCTAACTTTTTAGCCGGCGTGACTAACCGGCCTACATTTTCTGTAGTACAAGAACTCGAGTTAAAAGGGAGGCAGAATGAAAAGCTAGGCGTACAGTAAGTTATTTTAGAGGTTTAAAAAAAAAAAATAAATAAATCCCATAATACTCTACAGCTTTAAAGATCTTTTCATGCATATGTTAAAATGCTTATATAATTAGTACTGAGCAAACCAGAAAGCCACATTCGTTATTATACTATGAAAATACAGTGCTCCAGCTCCAAATTTCACAATACTGTCAGAGTTGTTTTGCTGTACGGTGAGATGGCGGCACGTTATCAGCTCCAATAAGAACATCGCATTCCCTAAAGACAGCATCTGGCCACTAATATACGAACAGTGCGCATCCCTCAACGTAGACGATGCTATTACAGAAACCATGTGCGTATTGTTTTAAGATTCTTTTGAGAAGATCAATTCAAACCAATCTGCCTGTACTTTCAATAAATTGTCAGACTTGAGCGATTCAGATGTCACCTGCTACTGAAAGCAAAATTTGCAGGTCGGCCTCGCTCCAGGATTTAACTCCACAAGGGTCAAGGAGTCACACATGCTGGAGGGAGTGGGAAGTGGTCCATCCCACTAAGGCGTTCATAGGTAAGATTTATATGGGAAAAGAGATGCAACTTTACAGCAAAAACCCCGCAAACAAACCAAAGAGTTTAAATCCTGGAGCTCGGTGTTTAGCTACATTGAGCTATTTTGCAGCGTTTTCTGAAGACTTTTTGAAAAGAATTAAATTATACCCTTCTAGGTAATTTGTATTATTAACAACATGTTGAAGATCCGAGATGGTAACAATCTGGAACGTTTAGAGCGTTTTGCTAGAAATAGTATAGGGAAACAGAAAACAGGCGCGTTTCCGCTGAACGTCAGGTTCGCAGGGCCGGCCGAGCGCGGCCGAGGAGGTCCCTGCGCGCCGACACCGCGGCGTGCTGCCCGGAGGTGTGCGAAGTCTCCCCGTGGTGGCTGCCCCGAGGAGAACCTGCTCCCCAGGCATCCATCCACCCACGCCGCGGCGCCTCACCACGCTCACCACAGACGTGTCCCTCCCAACCCCGGCTCTCTAGGGCAGCTAGGGCTACCTCCGCACGGACCTACGCCGTGTCCTCCCCATGATATCAAGGCTGGAGAGTTCAGAAATGGGTTCAGAACCCACCCAAACAGCCAAATCGATCTGCAGTTAGCAGCGTGCAGCAGACTGCATGTCCCCAAGACGGCAAAACGCTAGCAGTGCAAGCATTGAGGCGCCGTTACGAGCAGCCCCCCAAGGGATGTCTGAAGGAGCCCAGCTAAACCAGCAGCTTGGGTGGTGGCGACACGCAAGGTGCTGTCTGGGCACCTCGCTCCGGCCTTCTGCACCTCCTAGGTTTTTTTTCTAGCGTTTTGGTCGTCTTCACTGATGGGACAGAGCCCTGTGGTTGAGGGCAGATGGCACCGCTCTGCTCTGCTGGGTCACCCAGGCACACATCCCTGCCTCGCTGAAGGCCAGGAGACCTTCCAGGACTTAGTTCTCCCCCTCAAAATCTTGCCTGCTCCTTGTTTTCCCTGAACACCCGTTTAGAGGTCAACAATTTCCCACGAAAAGGAAAGCCGCATTTTTCAGAGTGGCCACATCTGGGAGGGGTCGAGTGAGGGGTACACGGGTGGTTCTCAGAGGAGCTCCGCGACCCGGTCAGATGAAATCTGGCATTGCAGGTCCTCAGCTCGCTCGGCTGCGAGATGCAACTTGGGGAGGCACCACGCAAAGGAACTCTACATTTTTTGCTGATTTATGCCACAAATAGGGGCTTTGGGGGTTTCCTCTCCAGTTTTCCTTTTGTTTCTTGTATCACTGGAAACAAACAAAAAAAAAATCCAGGTTCCCCTGAATATAATTTATTGGGCAAATACTGCAATTGGAGAACTGCTGGTTAACTCCTCATCCTTTCTCCTCTTCAACCCAGCACCTCACTGGCTACCAGGAGCAGAAACCTCGTCCTTTTGCAAAGGGAGTCCAAAGACGTTTGTGTCCCTTAGTGAGCTCTGGTTGTTTGTGTCCCTTAGTGAGCTCTGGTTGTTTCTGCTCCTCGGAAGCCGAGGGGAAGCTTTCCATTGATCGGAGCAGCATCAGGCCCATTCTCATTTGCAACACTGATCTGCTCTCAAATACAACTAAAAGACAAAAGTGTTAATAAGAACAACTGCTCAGAGATGCTGTCTTTAAAGAAAATATTGATGCTTATACAACTTTGGCAGCCAGCAGATGTCAATCTTAATTTTTTTTCTTCTTATTTTAAATATTTCCCTGGTTAAGTTACTATACATCAGAATATTCTGCTAAGATAGCTGGAGCACTGACAGTTACATGAAACGTATACGATATACTTATCAAACATTTCATCCAACATCATGTAAAGCTCATACATATTTATAGTTTTCATGCAAAATGTTATGCAACAACAATGTTATTTTGTGCTGACGTTGATATTTGAAAATGTTGCATATGTCAGACATTGCTAGACAAAAAAATGTGGACATTTTGAAATAAACGCTACCTCTAAATCTCTAAAACCTACCACATCGCGCTAGGTATTTGGTATAGAGCTGCACGTGAGAACTAGCTTTCTACTGCTACGCAAGCGACTGCTAGACTAGAAAACCACTGAATAAAAGGAAGAAAGACTATTACGGTACTTGGCGGCTGTTTGGCCATGCCTTTGAGCATGTGATTTATCATGTTAGTCTGCGTTTGAGGAGATGGTGGTGGCCCAGCCGGTGGCTTAGGCTTGGGCGGACGGGCTGCTCGTGCGTGACGGAGAGAGACGCCAAAAGTAAAGAGACAAATGACTTCATAAACAGTGACAAAAAGATGGAAACTTTGAAAGGAACATAAGCAGAAATGATCAAATACAAATGGAACAAGCTGCTGGGTTTTCGCTTATCGGTACTTGAACTGTTACACGGTAACGACACCACTTGACAACAGGGATTCTAGAAGCCAGCAGATTCCAACATCCTACGGTGCATGATCGCAATCAGAAAGCGAAGCATTCAGGGCAAGCGTGGAACTGCGCTTCAGGCAGCCGCACGAGGGAACCGAAATAGGTTAATTCAGTTAAAACTCTGGAATTCAGAAAAGGTGAGCGGAAAACGATGACTTTAAGTCAGCGCCCCGGCGCTTAGGTACATTTAGCAATAGAATAACGAGCCGCAGGAATTAATTGCTTTGCAAATATCAATTACACATTTTAGAATTAAACGTCACTGTTGGTTAAAGGGAGCTATAAAATATTCTTGTGCAATTTAAACATGTAAAAAAATCTGTCACTTAAAAATGTGTGGTTCCTGATCGTTTCCAGCTCATTTAATTATTTTCAACTTGGAATTCTAGTGGCTTTTATATTCTGGGTTGAATCATATATAAAAACTTGCCAGCTCTATCAAATATGTTACTTGCTATTCCAAATGTTAGAATACTGCAATCAGGACTTGACCCATCTGTCATATAGTTTACAATATCAGCATAGGAAAAATTCAAAGAAAATAGCCTTTCCTTTTACATACACTCAGAGAATAAATTAAATACCGTGAATACATTAACACAATAGTTTCTATTTCATTTAATAACAGTTTTTAGCAGCATTGTGACTATTTTTAATAATGCCATTTGGAAGGAATCTGGCATATTTATCTGGACATTCTATTGCCAAAAGTCCTTGCCATTTTGCTTGCATTTTCCAGTGGGGAAAAAAAAAAAATCGGTTGGCTTGTGCAAAGTAGATTTCTGATTGCTTTTAATTCTCATAGAATTATAACACTTATCAAAGTATAATAAAGAATATTTGAGTAAACCATTAGTTAAAGAGTATGAATTAGGTTTGTTGCCCTCTCCATACATAGAGATAGATATACATACGTACATAAACACACATACAACGCACACGTGCACGCACACACACACACACACATAATTTTAGTCTTTTAAGCTGTGTTATGATTTAATTCAGGCTCTTAGATTCAAGCTACTGGTTTCTGGCTTTTTTTGTTGTTGTTTTCTGATAACAGGAAAAGCAAATCTACTCGTTCATCTCTGGAGTCATCCTGCTCCTGGCTCAGTGTTTACCGAGGGTGGCTTTGTCCCTAGAAACAAATCCTTCAGCCTCAAGTGACTAAAATAACTGCTTTTTGGGCATTGGCCTAATGACTTTCACTCTAATTTAAAACATAAGCAAGAATTCGATTTGGTGACTCACTGATGGCCCCTGAGCTCAACATGTAGATGCGGGAGGAGTATTTTCCTGCCCATCCCTATGGAGAGCAGTTTGTGCCGAGGTCCCCGGAGGGGGAAGGGACTGTGGGGAGAGGCGACCCCACATCTCCTCCCACCCGCAGCTGGCAGCCGTGTGGTGGGAAGCCCTCGCCACCCAGGTCACTCTCTCAGCCTCCAAAGTTGGGAGAGTCAAAGAGACAGAGCTCCTCCTAAGAGCGCTGCAGCCAGGGGAAAATCGCATCCCAGAACTGCGTCCCACCGCCCCTCTCGCACCCTTAAATGTGATCCCAGCCCCTGCCTCACCAACAGCTACCCATCAAAACATAGACTTCGGACCTCCCCGACAGCCAGACCCCGTAGCGTTGAACGGGCCTGCCTGGTGCAAGTGTTCTCTCTCCTGGGGAAAAGCCACCAGCAGAGGAGGGAGAGGAGGAAGAGGCGAGAGATGCAGCAGCACCGGGACTTCACGAATCGCTAGCGCAGCTCGTACGAAACAGCTTGGAGGAGGCTCCCGCTGTGCGGTTGTCAGCGCAGTGCCCCGGGGTGGCTTTCACTTCTCCGGGGGACCTGCGAGAGACCCCCCCCCAGCGCCTTACCCCTGCTCCTGGCATCGCTCCGCCGGCTCTCCAAAACCACCTTCCGCAAGGGATTGCGGCAGGTTAAGCGACAAACTCTTGATATAATTCTGATCTGGCCCAATCTGCACGAATATTCAGCTCTTTTGTTCATTTAAATGTCTCAGACCCAAACCCAGGGCTCCTGCACGAGGGCTGCAAAACCACCTGGAGCCGAAGGAGAGGAGAGGAGACGAAGAGCTCTCTCCCTCCCTCGGGGCACTGAACGCCTCGTGAGCCCCGACCCACGCTTTTCTTTACTGCCTCTTCATTGCAAGAAAATTTCAAAGATTAAGGTCTGGCTCAGGAAAGGGATTAATTTCAGCTGTAAATTTAAATACAAACGGGGCTGCGACTGTAAAGCCCTGTGAGTTTCTGTGCTTCTCTGGGTGCGGGTCTCGGAGATGACACGTGAGGTGCCTTTCACAGGGTGTCTGGGCTCCCGCTGGGCGCGAGGGAGACGCAGAATGCTGGAATGGGTTCGTGGCACTCGCCGGCGATCAGCTGCAGCGTCTGTGGCAGGTTTTGTTTCACTTTGGCTTTTCTTTCTTCCCTGTCCTTTTCCTCCCTAATCCCTCGCCACAGCCAGTTTAGCATCAGAAATGCTCTTGTATTCCCTGCTCACGTGTGTCAAACGGATAAGATTTAAACACCTCCGGCACTGAAATCAGAGGCAGCAGCAGCTTCTTCCTGACTGACAACCTGACAAAATGCTTTCCTGGACAAACTTCTGCCAAAGGTTTTTTACTCTTCTGCACGATACTTGCAAATAAAATACTTGCAGAAACTCGAGTTACTTGGCAAATTCTGGGGTCGTTCTTGCAATAAGCTTCAGCCTGCAATGAGTATAACAGCTATTTTAAAAAATCTGGGCTACTTGGGTATGTATATTGTGTACAATTTATTGTGTGCGACTCTTTACCGAATGGAAGATTTTCAAACTACGCGTTTCTCACTCAGCACCGTGATTTCTGCTAGATGGCTACTAACACATCAGCAACAGTGAGAATTACACTTGCAATAGAAGAGTATTATTGACTTTTCATATTTTTTAAAAGCGTAGCCACCAACTCCATGATCTCCTTGTAATAATTAAAAATATACGACCCCTGCCAAAGGCTTTGGTGTATAAGTGTTATGTGTGCGTTCATTTGCAAGCCAATCATGAAAATGACAAAAAGAGCTGCTGTTCTCAAGATAACTATAAAGAACGATCGACTTTGCCTGAGGACGAGGCAAAGCAGCCTTTTATTATTTTCCTGAAATGAATTTGCGTGTATCTGAAAGGGATTTCAGAGATTATATAATTTTTTTCTTTCAAAATAAGATGTATTATCTTAAAAGTAAGAAAAATTCATAGAAATGCTTTTTCTTCAACTCACAAAGAGACTCTAATTCAGCTCTCAAAACTCAACCTACTGAAAAGAGAACTGATCTTCCGACTTTCTGGTGATTATTCAGCCTCGTGAAGAATTTTTGCATGTCTGAATTGTATCTCTCATGCCTCAGGCAGCAAGTTGCTCCGCAGTTTGTGAGCGACTTGCAGAAAGATAACGGCACAATGCAGATCTTTGTGATTGCTGAAGCTCTTGTAATAACTTTGATGCTGCTTTAAACACTGCCTCGGAGAGGGCGAGAGGAAACCTCGAAAGCTGCATAACGATTCTTCGCTAAACACAACCGAATGCCATTTCAAGGAAGGAAACAAATAAAGCGGCAGCGCGGCAGCACACAGATACAGGTTGTAGTCATGCCCGAGCCGAAGCACATGATTTATTAATGGCTTCAGCCTCCACTCCCACATACAAAGACTGATGTTTCCATACATTTCGCGTCCATATTTGTTTGGGGAATGTAATTTTATTTTCTTTTTAAGCATTGTGGTTTACCACAGGTGCTGGGAGTGACTGCCCGGCGGTGGCCGGGCTGACAAATCACACGGTTCCTCTCCTTGTGTCGGGGCAGGTTAACCAACGGGCAGCTCAGCCCCTCATCCTTCACTGCGCTCGCAGAGAGATGCGGACACGTGCACAGAGCTTCCCGGGCGGAGACCCACAAACAGGGAAGGCGAGTGACGTGAAGTGAGCACGGGGACATTCTGAACGACCTGCTGTGTTGCTCTACTCAAAACCCGACCTCTTCTGCGCCCTCCTTCTCGGCCGAGGACGCTTTGCACAACTGCTGGGGTGAGCGCTACGCGCAAGATGCTCCACGGCCGGTGCCAGCTGTGGCTGACGCCGCCGAAGCCACTGCGCTCGATCCCTCTCCTCTGGGTCCCCCGGAGGCACCTGCGAGAGACCTGACTCTGCGCAGCCCCCGTGGCCGCCCCTCACCGCTCCGTGGGCAGCACCGACCCCGGCACTGAGCGGCTTTTGGCTTTGCACCCACCCCGGCACCGCGGTCGGTGCATTTCGGAGGGAAGGCAGGCTTCCCCGCCAGCCTGGCCAGGAGGGACAGACCTGGGGAAGACGGTGGGTGCCAACGATGCAGCGTGGTGCGATGCTGCGCCCCGGAGCCCTGCGTCCCGGGACAGGGGCTGGGGCGGCTGCTGGACAAGCGAAAACCTGACATTTTTGGATAGCCCAAGAGTAGGTGATTTCCCTCGGTGACAGAGCAATAGGACTTCAGTGGGTCCCTCTGCTCTCGGGTTCCTTTCCGCTTGCAGCCCGTGCCCCACTGCTCTGCTGCCCGGGCACCGAGCAGCCAGGAGAGAGCTGCTCCATCCCCTCGTCTCCTCCACTTCTCATCTCTGCGCATCAACTCAGCGGTACCACGAGAAGCCTCTCTTTAGGGAGACCAAACCCAAATCACACTATGAGAAATAGTCTGAAAACTAAATAAAATTTAAAAAAAAAAAAGAAGTCTTATACTACACAATCAATTGCCAAACTGAGAACTATCGCCTCGGCTGGCGCCCCCTCTAAAGCTGCCTGTGCCCATCTCCAGCAGTGCCAAGTGGCACTTCTGCTCACGGGACCCCTCGGTGCCGCGGCACTCCAGCGCGGCGCAGCGCCCTTCAAAATCCTCTGCTTAAGGGATGGAGAAGTTATTCTTTTCTAAAGGAGTGATGCATTCCCGACTCACATAAATAAGCAGACGAGCGCTTATTAAAAGGTTGCGCTGATTAATCTGAGTGTTAGTAATTTTGTCTGATTAATAATTAAAACAAGTCATTCATCTTTAATTGTTTTAGGATAATGTTCTGTTTAGTGCTCTATTTCAAATCAATATTTTTAAAGCGAGGCGAGAGACTAAAGACTTTTCGGGAGAAAGGACATCAAAGGGTGACATTGTTGTGTTTAAGAAGAAGTTGTTTTCAGTATCTTATTTTTATTCTTGCTTTTGGCAATATAAATAAAAAGTCAGGCCAAACCCCAGTCACTTTTGACTCCACTTAAGCTGAGGAACTGGTTTCGAGTTGAGTCCTGCTGACCTTGCCTGAAAATTTTCCATCTAAGATAAAGGGAGATCTGTGGGCGCGAAGCAGCGGAGTCACAGCTCCCTGCCTCCTTTCACTCGCTCCAAGCATCGAGAAGCAGCACTTTTATTTTTAAATGAGCTGGGCCAGAGAAACGTCCCTCCGAATTTCTAAACTGCAGGCACGTGAGGAGCCGCTGGCAGCCAGCGCCGTGCGCCGTGCACCGACTGTGCCCCGCGCTACAGCCCGCGCTCGCTGCGACGCGCTGCCGATGCCGCCAACAGCCGGGACTGTTCCGTTTGCTGTCGGCTTATTTGCACCTCTCGCAGCCGTAGGGAAAAACTGTTCTCCATTTTCTAAACCTTTCTTGCTATTCAAGATTAATCTTGGTGTCACGCAACGGCTCTAGATCCTGGGCCAAATTTCATAGAATCATGGAATCGTTATGGCTGGAAAAGACCTTTAGGATCATCAACTCCATCGAGTAGATTTGGGTAAAGGGGGCCTGGGGAAGCCAGAGCAGAACCTGGCCCAGCCTCTCCTACTGCTTTTTAAAAGCAATTTCCCTTTGCAAACAGAGCTGAAATCAACCCGATCCTTTTTTTTTTTTCTTTTTTTTTTTNTTTCTCTCTCACAAAACAGAACAATCTACTCACAAAAAGGAATGAACAGTTCAGGTTTCAAGGACTTTGGAACTCGGACTCTGGGATACAACAGAAACGAGAGCAGGGGCTGCAGAGCTCCACCGGCCCTTCTGAAGAGACGGGCACCCGAGGCGCCCGGGGCTGAGCTGAGCCTTTGCCTCGTTACATGGCACCACAGGTTATCNCCCAGTCCTCCCATCGGGGGCTCAAACAGAAGGTATGAAAACCAAAAATGAACGTTAGTTTAGTTATAAATGTGCTTGTTAGGTGTGTTAAATTAATGGCCAAATCACCAACATTTTTTCACCAAAAATGAGCTGCAGTTCTTTTGGAAAACAAGAAGCTCTCTCCTTACGAAGGCCAGATTCTCCTCTAAAACTGTCTCCTAAGAAGACACTGTGTTTCTATACGGTAGTTCTAATCTACACTCTATTCTAAGGAAGGAGGAAAAGGAGATTATGTAGACAGCACAAATTAACTCCTTAAGTATTAATGCATCTCCATTTTCAGCCTGAAGGAGTACATATCTTAAGGAGCTATGAAAAAAAAAAAAAAGAAAACAAAATAAATATAACTCAACAGTCCTAGCAATTTATAATGCATATACAATTGTTCACCTGCGTCCTTTTGATTCTCTATATGAAAGAGAGAAAGCAACAAGGAGAGAAAAGAGAGAAACAAGAACAGATATGCAGGATTAATGAGCAAGTGGACCGCACAGCCCCCCAGTTATGCGTGATATATGACATTTGAAAGGAAGAAAAGTCGCCCCGTCTCGCCCCCCGCCCCCCCCAAAGCGTGGGGTTACCAAAAGAAGCTCCTTTCACGGAGGTGAAAGAAAACGCTGCACAAATAGAAAACCAGAGAGGGCGAGCTCTGAGGACACAGAGGGGATCTCCAAGTGACAGCGGGGTGGGATGTCCCCTCCAGAGCTCGGTGCAGAGGAGTCAGTGAGAAAATCGAGGAGGAGAGCGAGTAAAGCGCATCCTTCTGCTCGAGAGCTAACAGACAGGAGACACGCAAGATCTGACGTACAGAGAAAGGACAGCCTTATACGATCTTGTACACGGGGTCGGGTAAAGATCTTGCACGCAGGCAAAGGGATGGCTTTTTCCACGTGTCCTTTATCTGACCTCTAGCTCACTTCTCCCCGATGCAGCCCCTACCTTTTGATTGTGTACCAGTGACAAGCACTTTACAAATTGGGGTTACACAGAAGCAAAGTAAAAATGCATTCAGGTCACGGACATAAAGAAGAACTGAAAAAACTTACAGACGATCTGAGTTTATCACAAACAGATGGGTTAATCGTCTAACCTGCTTTAGGCTGATAAAAAGTGACTGGACTTCTCACACTGGGTTTCACAGACAGAAGCAACAGACAAGCCAATGCTAAAAGACTCGAAGCAAGGAGAGTGAGTTGGTTTGGATCTGGACTTTCTGGAGGTAATGAAAACGGAAAGAGTGAGGACAGCATGGAGAGGAGGGTGGTAGGTACTCACGAATGGTTAAATCCATCACTTGAGAGGCCAAGCAGAAGACAGGATGCTCATACATTTCTCTCTTTTTCCCTATAAAAGAGGATTTGGGCATGCAAGAGGCTTAGGTCAGAGGTAAAGAGGTTATAGGCTATAGGTCAGAGGAAAACTTTATATTAGGTTAAAAGGAAAGTAGCCGTAGAGTATTTTGGGATACACACAGGATAAAAGGAAGAAAAGAAAAAAAAAAAAAGGGGGAAAAAAGGAGGGTTAAAATTGGAGATCTACTGGATTAACCATTCAGCATGCCCATGAGTCACAAGAGAGGCTGTGACCATGACTCCAGAGGTTTGCTCTGAACTGTTTGCAAGAATATAATGATCAAAACGTCATGAGTAGAGGGAAATAGAATTTCATTGGTTTAAGGCTCCGAGATACTAAGGATTTCAGCCTTCAGTATCTAAGGCTTCCCCAGGTGTTTCTTCATAAGCATAGCCTCAAGCACCGCTGCCACTGATTTGGTTTTGCATCTCTGACAACACTCCCCTGAACGCGTGGCTCTTCAAATGTCAGCTTTTAAAAAAGCAAGATTTCAAAGCCACGTACAGCGCGCAGGAACGCATCCGACCGAGGTAAATTTGTTCTTTGCTCTTCCACGGAAGTATTTGAACGCGTAGTGGACTATGCTCATGAAAGAAAACCTGATGCATGCAGCTGGCGGATGTCGGGTTGTTCAAATTAACAATCCCAGCATGCTTGGAAATTGGTGTTACAACCACTTTTATAGAGATAATAGCAAAAAGTGGCTGTGGCCAATCACGGATAAAGGAGGAGAAAAGCAGAAGAGAGCAGGTAGTGTGGAATGAACTATTTCTCTGAAAAGGTAGCTGGAAAAAAAAAAGGTTTGTTGCTTCAAAGTATTCCCAGACCTAAAAGTCACAGTGCGAAAAAGAGGGCAGATAATTAACACAACCAAGAAGAATTGAGGCACAAAAGGAAAAGTACACACTAACTGTTCTACTTTGGAAATGAATGCATTTTTACTTACAGATCATAAAGTTTGTTTTTGCATAGATTTATCTGAAAGAAGAGAGCAAATCTTACCAAGGAGTTAGTGATATTTATACAGAGAACCTAAGGGAGCCAGCCCTGGGTAGAAACATCCATCAACAGAAAAGCTGCTTTTGATTCTCAGTCCTTCTCCATCCTCGTCAAGTATATTTAAACATTGCATTTTACAGAATACACCAATTAAAATATCCTGTGAAGTTGAGTACTTCGATAAATTGCCTGATAATACAGTGCTTATGAAACCTTCGTTCCTTCTCTATTTTTGTCACTCATTACCAAGTCAAGAGCTGATAAACATCCTTTTAGTGCCCAATTCTTAAGTGTTTCTCACTGGATGCATAACAATGAATTCATTACCACTGGTACACAATTTGCATCGTTAGACAGAAAAAAAATGGAAAAAGAGAGGACATGTCATGTACAGAACCTGGACAATTTGTCATATAATAACCCAATTTTTTATGTAAACAAGAACTAAGAACAAATCAGAGGGACTTTTGGGGTTTTTTTTTCCTCCTCTCAATATTGTCCTAGAGGCATACAACGATAATCTCAGCCGTGGGAAAGCTTCACATCACACATGACAGAAACCCAAAGTCTCGAGCAGAACATACCATTCGTCTGGAACACACAGGTTTAGGCAATTGGGAACTCGGAGAAAGTTGGGTAGGAGTTTCAAGTTGGGAATAGCAGTCAACAAGGTACCAACGTAAACTGATTAACACGTAAAGAACAACTGGATCAGAAAGCTTCAGCTAACACATATCCTCTAGCAAGCTTTAAAATGTCTTTTTGATGGCTACACGTGTCTCTGGTCACTGGTTGTTATTCTCCCATAACTTAAAAGGTCAATAATATCAGCTATGCCGGATTTAGAGTGACAAGAAAGAAATCTGATGCGAGTATGGGATCGCTGATCAATGACTGCTATGCAAACTGCAAAGACAATGAAACACTCCCAGAAAAAAGACATTTTAAATTGGCTACAAACGATTAAGCATAGATTAAACGGTTTTTCAGCTTCTTATTTTTCATTTGTTTCCTGAACTCCACTGTCACAAGCAATTAGCTGCACTATACCTTCAGCTGCAAAGATGACATCCCAAGTATTTCTCAATTTGTTTTTTAAAACCACGACATGAGTCTGAATACCACACCACTGGCCAAATGCACTAACGATCAAAAAAAAAAAAAAAAAGCTACAGTTCCTTTAACTGTTTCCTCTCTCTTTTCCAGAAAAAGAAATGTTTTGCATAGCTTCCATTCTTAACTGCTTCTGAAGCCAACACCACAAAAATGATTCAGAATCACATCAGTTTTATTGACAAGCGAATAAATAGCGAATGAGCTTCTTTTAAATAGCTCCCAGCCACAGCTGCCACCTAGAAATATAACAAAATTGTAATTTCACAAAGAAAGAGCCTTACCTTCAATTTTGGCATACTCTGATAGTCGAGTATAATTGACTAGAGCTGCTTGCTCCAAGCATTTACGGATGACTGTTTTTACCTCCTCTTGAGGGACCGGAGTAACTATGTCTTTCATCAGAACCTTGACACAAGAAAATCTGATTTGTTGTGGCATCGGGCACACAGAACTGCTGTTCTCCGAGCCCCGCACATCCATCCACCCCTACGCTAGCGCTGCGTGGCTCTCGGGGGATGCAATAAGCAGCATCCACTACAAAGTCACCTTGGCCAGCCTGAGCCGTGGGACCTACCCCTGCCGTATTATTTCCCTTCTGCAGCTATACCCTGCGGCGTGCCCCGAAACAGGTGCTTCTGTTTTTTTTGGGCATGACATTAAGATCTATCACAAGTTCCCCAGTGCCAGGCAACGTTATGCCCTTCCCGGGCTCCGCTGATTGACTCGGGCTTAGGTCTGGGCTTGGCCATACTGCGGGTTAGCCAAGGTGAGAAGGATGTCGGAGGAGCGGGAAGGCTGAAATAAGGACGGGGAGGATGACGGTGAGCAGGTTTCACATGCCCGGGGGGAACGAGGATGCCTCGAGGCGGGAATTTCACCGGACGGCAGCCAGGCATCGTCTACAAGGGTCTGCAGGGCAGCTGCTTGCCAGCGAGATCCTCCACCCTTCGCTACGAAGGCAGACGCAGGCAGTGCTGCTTTAGTGGTGGGCTCCACACCCGCCTCCCAGCTGAAGCAGGAGAGGTAACAACCCCACTTAAAACCCCGCATTTCAATAGTAACTATATTAATTGCCCGTCCTATGCAAAACCAACAGTTCCTCAAGCTCTTCTAGATGGAAAGATCCACGACCACAGGTAATTTTAACCACTCTCTGTTATTCTTATGCTTACCCTTTCCAGCAGCGACAGAGTAGCTTTTAGTGCACCTTCTGGACGGCCAAATGGAAAGCAGTACCTAGAAAAACCACATCATGTTACCATCAGACCGGGCGCACGCGAACGGGCCTTTCCAGCGCTATGAAGACGCTTTCCGAAATACGCCCACGCAACAGCCTAGTCCCTGTGTCCGGAATGAGCGGTCTTTCTACGGGGTAACTCTCCAAAAGGGTTTGGCGGCGCGGACGCTAAGGCAGCAAACTAGAATACAGGGTAGTAATAAGGTGATAGCTTTAGCAGCTTGTTAAATCTGGGTGTCACCTGGAGAGTTTTTAGATCTCGTAGAAGAGAGTTAAATATCATCTCTTTGTAAAAATGGGGGGGAAAAAAGGACATTTACTTCCAGCTAGAGACGTGGCGATGCAGCAGGCTGTAGGGGATCAGCCGAAGCAGCCGCCGTCCCCGGCGAGGGGCAGCTCCGAAGGGCTCAGGCAGGAACTGTGCGTGCGAACGCACATCATCGCACGTCGCCCATCATCGCCCGCAAACCCGCCCCGGAGCCGGCCGGCGTGCAGGGGCGATCCATCCCTGCCTGCGGGGGCGGCATCCGTCCTTTCTGTACCTACGGCACTCCTGCAGCAAGCCCTGCCTGGCCGTGCGTTAGGGAGAAGGGAAAATAGATGGGCAATGAGGGAGCAGAGGGGAAGAGAGAAATAAGAGGACACGGGGATTTTTTTTGTTGTTGTTATATTTTAGAAAAAAAAATCCACAGCATCACCATGCCTCTGGGAGAAAGATGTTTTGAAATACCCTTTAAAGGTTATATATTTAAAATCACTCTCCGGCTACAAACGTGCTTCAGCGCGAGCTTCGCTGCCCTGTGTAGGTCTGTGCCAAAATTCCCGTATGCATTCAAAACCTGCCTTTTGGCTTTGCTGCTTATAGGGGGGAGCTGGGAGGAAATCAGTCCTCTCGCGCTCAGCCTGGGCTCTCTGCTTTTACCTAAAATGTGTGATCTGATTCTCCAGAAGCAAACGAAGCCGCTCCTTGATCTCCTCGAAACGCTCTTTCTCGTCGACGGTCACGGTTCCTATCCCGTCAGGCCTGGAGGAGAAACGCCACGAATGATTCAGACTCCACCTCGCCACCCTGGTAACCCATCCCCACAGCACACCGTCCCTTTCGGAAAGGGACGTCACCGACTATGAGACCGGGGACAGAGGATGTGCCACAGCGAGACACGGGCGGTCGCGGCAGCACCACTGCCGAGGTATCGAAAATAAAGAAATAAGGAAATATCCCCTCCCAGAGTGATAATCTGGATGTAGACACCCCCCCCACCCCCACCCCCCGCCCTTTATTTTTTCTGTGATAGAGAAGTCGGGAAAAGCAGAATCCCCTTTTAAATATAGGGACACAACAGGGAGCGCAATGCCAGCTCTCACTGCAGGATCGGGCCCATCGCTGGCAAAACAGGGACTTAATTTCTGCAGAAAAATCCACCTGCTAATTTAACACAGTTCACAGTATAAAAGAATATTGACAACAGGCACATATACAAACAGAATATAAAATTCTGCACTCCTCCATAACCGCTGAATCACCCCATTATAGCGAATTCTTGAAGTGAACCACCTTCAGCACATTCTGCCGCAACGCGCCGAGAGAGCGCCGCGCACCCTGTACTTGTAAATGCAGTGCCTTTTCAGTCCCTTCGTTTTAATTTACGAGAACGAACACACTGATACAGTTCACCAAAGGTCTTTCTCGGAGTATTTACGACACTCCGGTATTTCAGGAGTGCGCAGGAGTGCGTTGTGAGACACCCGACCCAGGTCCCCGCTGCCCCCGGGGGCGTTCCTCATCTTTCAGGGAGCAGAGCGCGCGGGCGAACCCTGCTGAGGCTCTCCCGGGGCTGGATGATGCGGTGGTCCCCGTGCTCTTCCACCCCGTACCTCCGCCGATGCCAACCCATGGGAGAGTCGAAAGCGGCAATCCCCTCCTTCTCCCCCACACCCACACGGCAAAACGCGGCACAGCAGAATCCCGGGCGAGAGGAGAGAGCGACTCTAATCCACCCACCAAAGGAATCGGGCGGGCGGACAATCAGCAGCACCGCTCCCCGCTGCCGGCGAGCAAAGTCTACGCATTTGTGTGCTCCTGGGCAACTCTGCCGGCACAGGCGCTCCTTAGGTAACGTAAGACGTCTTAAAATCGAACAAATGTTCTTACTTAAAGGCCTCCTCCAGTGTTCGGCTTAAGCTGCGTAAATCCGCAGTACTCGACCGGTTTGGCTATACAAAAGACTTGGCAAGGGATTACAAAGCTTCTAATGAACCTCCTGTCAGGGGTTAATTGGTCGGCTTTATTTTCCTCTTAAAGAATCAAAGGCCCTAAACTTAAAAAAAAAAACCCAACCCAAACCTATAAAAAATTAAAAGCTATAAAATCTGTACAATCACTTCTCCTTGACCCTGCGTTTAGTCAGCTCTTCGTATCATAAACACCAACTCTGATATTCTAATACAGGTGAATAAACCACTAAAATATTTCGGAAGAGGAACTAAAAAACCTTACATGATCTTTACTGCAAAATTTTAATGCTAAATATACATTAAATAAAACTTGCAACGCGGACAGAGAAAAAGACTGGAGTACCAGGGGATGTATTTAAATTTAAACAGCATTTAATCAGAAATCTTTACTTGATTATTTGCCAATGACAGTTGTGTATTAAGGAAAAAAAAAAAAAAGGAAAAAAGATTTAGGCTGAAACTTGGATAAAATGTCTCAGCTGGGGAACACATTTCATAAACAGTTTTGGAAGTATGGATCTGGTCTCATTAGTACCTAATTAGGACTAGTTATTTTGAAGAAATGAGCAAGCCACAAAAAAACCAAATTAGATAGCGAGCAAAAATTAATGTCTGAACATGCTTAATATATTTTTATTCCAAAGTTCCATAAAATATTTAATATTCAGGCAGAGATGTTCATGCCTTTTGTGATGCTGTGCACCTCCCAGCGCCTGCTTTGCTCCCCAGCAGAAACGCAGATGACTGGAGGCAGACCGCCATAAATGCCATACATGAAGGGGCCGGGTCGAAGCCCTCATTTGACTTTTGGCATTCGGTGCTCCCCCTGTACCCATAACAGCTCACGGAGTGTCACTGGGTTAATTGTATCAGCGCTTACAAACGAGGTAGGAAAAGCCGCCTGCCCTGGCAGTGATTTGCTGAGGGACTGGAAATGGTCTGAAAGTTATGTTACCCTTTGCTGGGTCAATAACCTCCACCGGCGAGATTTAATGGCAGGACCCGGCAGCTCGGGTTGGGTCGCCGCCCTGTCACAGGAATCGCAGTATCTCACTGTACTCAAAGGGCTTCAGTTTTGCCAGAACCGGTTATTTAGCGCTCGCCACATAACGCCTCATGGTGGACACCTGAAACGGGCTGAGAGCATCAGCCGCGGCCCCGCTGGGCACTGGCGGCTCTGGAACCATCGCTTTGAAAACACTGACCCACACGAAGACGAAGGGCGGGCTCTGGAGAGCGAACCTCTGGCCAACGCCGCTCTCGCCCAAGTCACGACGCCCCGAGGGATGCCAACCCAACCACCGCGGCGCGCATAGACCACGTAGGCTTAACCCCCTGGTCTTCACCTCTCTTGGGGGTCTTTGTGAGCCAGAAGGACACCAAACCCGGTGGCTCCGGCCACCGCTCCCTCCACGCGGGGCCTGCCGCGTGGTGTAAACGCACGCCGCTCTCACATATCATGCTGCTGCAAACTTGAGACAATCTACAGGTCAGCTGTAGCCATTTTTGGAGCAGCACGGATGTCTGGAAGGGCCTGCCAACCGAGAGCCATCACCACGGCAAGGACTCCCTTTCTCACCCAGCTGCGGACTATATTGCATCTGACATGATGAGCATCTCTTGAATCTACCTTTCAAATTTTCGGCAAACCATTTTCTCACTGTCCTTCACAAAGTTGACATTTTCGGCAGCATGATAGGAAAGATGTCATGTCGGCTGCTTTTCAAGTTGTTGTCACAGTGGTTAGCACCAGTTCTGTCATCTTTGCTCTCCTCACAATCCCCCATCTTGAGCCATGTCACAAATAATAATACTTCCAATGTTTTTGTCAAATTTCAAATACTATAACCCAGCTGCACATCTTCGGATTTACGAGTTATGTTAATCTTTGTTGCTCATCTTCCCAGAAGCTGAAGCATTAGGAACTCATTAATTAGTGACAAATGCAGGATATACATAGAACTGGAAAAACACTACCCAAAGCCTTGCACTTAATTTATTAGCTCGGTAATTTTGAAAACTAATTAAATATTCAAGTCAAATATACTTTGAAAATGTAATCTTTTTGAGGGAACATATTTATTTTCCCTTTTGCGAGAACACAAAGGGTATGTAGCTTAGCATCACTGGAATTTAAGACTCACTTCTGTGCTCCAGACAATTCCAGTACGTGGGTGATGGGGCTGAAAAAAATCCCCAGGAGAAGCTCAAGTCGCACCGGCTCGTTCTGATGCTTTTTTGGCAATTTTGTTTTCAGCAAAGGTCTCCAGCTCAACTTTGGCATTTGCTGTTTGATCTCACGGACAGGAGCACCTCCAGCCAGCAGCGTTTCTGCAGCACGGGTAGCCAAAACGCAGCGGGAGGAAACCGATGTTCTCACACGCGATCGTTATCACACTCAAGCGGTGATGGGGAACGAGAGGAGAGCAAAACGGTGAAAAAAGTTCTGTATGTACATGGTATATACAGATGCACGAGGGACAATAGGGGTTTGGGTCTACGAATTTGGGTCAACAAACAACATTAAACCTCTCCATCTGCGTGGAGACACGATTTCACCCGATTCCTTATAGCTCCCGCTCACGGCCACTTGAGGTGGACGGCAGAAGTTGTGGGCAGAGAGGGGAGCAGGAGGGCAAAAAAGGCAGGAAAAATAAATAAGGAAAATTTTAATTATAAGTAAACAATTTTCAGCTCACTCCTTCTGCTGCAGATTCGCTATGTTGGCTCTAAACTAGCAAATTCCCACTTTAAATATTTCGTATGAAAAGTTTTAAATGCCGCTTTCCTAATCCCCCCCTTGTTTTTAAGTTTTAAGCCACGAAAACAACAACATCAACAAAGCAGGTGGTGAAATTAGAAAAAAGGGTTGCAATTTAAACAGCAAAAACGATGGTCCTTGTTTAGCTTAGATGCTTCGTGCAAATTCTGGGGTTAATTATAAATTATAATTAGGACCTGTGATCCTAAGGCCACTGCTTTATTCTACAAGCCCCGCCTCCCCCCATGCCCTTTTCTAATTATACCCAGTGCCCCCAGGGCTAGTTATGCTGCTAAAACAAATATATCAAAATGATTTTTTAACAAAGACTAATCTATGAAGCAATAGCATGCGTTTGTATGCAATTATAAACATACAGTATAGCTCCAGCGGGTTAATCTCTTTGACATAAGCCTGTATGAAATACCACGGCGGCTTACAAATGAAAAGACATACCATCTTTTACACCTTTTAGGTTTCACTTGTCTACACTTTTTTTTTTCACTGGGGAAAATATTGCTTACACGTAGCAAACAGATCTTTGCACGCACTGTGAGCCCTGGCACACCGAGCCAAGGGAAAAAAAACAATGTCAAAAACTGATGCAAATAATTTGATTTTTTAAGTAACAACTCAAATATAAAACACGTGCTGCCTTCAGCTCCCTTGCTGGTTGCCAGGTGCAGCACATATGAGCTATACAGTAAACATCGATGATTAGCGCCTTGGACGGCATGTGTCAGGATAGGCTCTCACAGGATGCCTCGCAGAAGACTTGCCTGCGCGCAGTCCCACCGGTTGCGCGGGGCCGGGCGCCGGGGACGCGGGCAGGCTCGCAGCTGCCCGCCTGCTGCCTCCCCCTTGTCCCCCACCACATCTGACATGAAAGAGCCCACCTGTGTCGAGCCCTCGAAAGAAAGCTTGTTCAGCAAACACCGGTTTTTACCCCCTTTCTTCTGGGAATCCACCCCCGTGCGCCAAACGCCGGTGGAAAGCCCTTTGTTCGGCCCGCTGCCCGCTGCCCCGGCCGCCCGCTCGGGATGCTGCAGAGCACGGGAGCCGTTTCACCTTCCTATCGCTTGGGCTCTCCTCCCCGCCGCGGCGCCGAGCCAAGTCACGGCTCATCGCTTCTCATGTGCCATCTACACCCCTGACGTACCGCGGCTCAACCGGATGGTTTCTGAGCACCGCCATCCTACACCCATTGTAATGAATCACGTCAGCCGGCCCCGCGGAGCTGCGTATCTGCCGGTGGCTGGCAGCCCACCGCCCTTCGGCACAGGCGCCGCATCCCATCCGACAGACGGCCGTAAGGCGCACCGTGTCACCCAGGGCTCACCACGGGGCCGGCACCTAAAGACAGGTTACAGCATTACGCCCTGCCAGATTTTCACCCGCCGGACCGCAGCCAGGGCTACGCGTCCCAGAGAGACGCGGAAACGAAACACGAAGCACCAGGGAAGCACGCGCGGACACTGTGATGAAGCGTTCGTGTATTTACTACTTCTTTTAAGGGACCAAAAAGGTCTTGTTTTGCTTTTTTTTAACTAGCGGTATGAAAACCTTGCCTTTATGTGAAACAGCCAGGCACGTAATTAGAATACAATGGAAAAAATTGCAAATATGTTACGCAGACTTTTCAATTCCTCGAGGTTTATGACAATAACATTATTTCTGCTGGCTTACAGTTGTAAAAAACTAATAAAAACTGATGGTACCGGTGGCTAACGAAAGAGCTACTTCTTGAAAACAAGCTTGAGCCCATAAAATAAAGCTTACAGAAAAAAGGGCAAGCCACTAATATACCAAATTAATTAAGAGAGAGACTTGTAGCTGCTTGGAGCTTGGGTAAACAGTTATTGAACAACTTGCAGAAAATGATGGTGTTCAGTCGTTATTAGACCGGAGGGGATTCAGTCCGACCTCCTGACTCTGGTAAGCTCAATGTCTGCTAATACTCAGCATGCAGAGAATCAATATTTCGGTCTCGTTTTTAAAAGTTTGGGATTAGCGAGCACAGAAAGAGTCTTTTTCGATGCCAACTTTAGCATTTTAAAAGAAAGTTATTACTTGGCTAAATCCAAAAAAGGGCACAAGCACAACCAAGGTCACTCCTGAAAGCCACTCCTCTGAAAGGGGCCGGGATCACCCGGAGAGGTTTCGGTGCCGACTTTGGGCCTGGCAAAGCTGAGCTCAACTTTCTGATCCGCACCAGCTCTCCCGTGCGGGGGCAGGGAAGCAGCCAGGCTCCTCTGACACATCGCTCCTCTGCGGGTTGGACGACGCCGGGAGGACTGTCATATCCCAACGTGAGGACAGCGACAAACACGGAAACAGAAGGCAGGGGAAGACCTGGGCGATCACGTAAGACCTTTCATAATTTTACCCAAAATTGTGATGCCTTCCCAAAACCATTCCTGCCTTCCTAGTTTTTTTGGAGGACTGTTGATAAAGGAAAGCGACAGCCTCAATACTGTAGCGGTGGTACCAAAAGCAAACAGACACCGATAAACACACGGCGTGTGCCGTCAGGTGCCTGAATAACGCTGCGCCTTTCTCACCTGTCACGTAGGTAAATACATCAGAAATCACAGCAGCTTTCATCAGAAATCACAGCAGCTTTCACAACGGCGGGGCTTTACAACAGGCATCCAGTGGGAGCTGGCGGACCAAACCCCGTTACCAACTCACGAGTGGCCACGACGGTGAAAAAGCCTCGAGCTCCTCAGTCGCAGTGAGCAGCGAGTACCCGGGCAACAGCAGGAAACCACGCGGACATTCGCAGGTTTTGCCCCTCGCCGGTCCCTGCCCTCCCGACAGCCCGCACCTTACATACTCAGGTATGACCTGCAGGAGGTGAAACATAGGACGAGCAATTTACATTTAACTCCATTTCTACTGGGAAAAGGATGAAATTCACAGAAAGAAACAAGGGGAGTGTCGTGCAGTGATTTACAGCCTTGGTTTGGAGAGATTCTGTGAGGCTTTCAGGGCTCTGAGTAAGCTACGTGAGCCCAGAGGAGGCGGGGAGACCGAACCCCGCCACACAAAGCGCCAGGGCTCCGAAACATGCCCCCAAACCCCGTTTTGACCATTTCACCTGCCGCGGCCGCAGGGGCGGCTCCAAGCTGGAGGTGCATTTCCACCGGCAGCCGTCCCCGCTCCCGTCCCGGCTGCGGCGCCGGCCGGGCGAGGAGGCATCGTCCCCGCGCTGACGCCTGTCACGCTGTCAGCCTCCACCTTCGGGCTGTCCTCAGCGTCCGCGCGGCAGCCGGCCCGCACTTCCCCGCTGACTGCGAGCGACTGTTGTCTCGCCGCCTGACCTTACTCGAACGCGATCCGAACAGACAGCCCACCTCAGCTCCATCCCCGTCTGCTGCTAATACCGGCGACTGATAGCCACGCGGCGCCATCTCCCTGCTCGACCTTCATTACCGGGTGGCATATTCTGACTGACAGCCAACCTCATTCTGGGGAAAGCTAAACCACCCGCCCGGCTTATTTTTTTTACTGCCTAAAAGTGAAGGAACTTCCTTTTGTAAAGAAAATCAACACTTTCGCAGTTTCGACAGAAAAAGGAGCCTCTATTAAAACAGAAAAACGTCTGGTAACGTCAATCTTTCCCAGACCACCGTGCATCCCAATAACGGCACAAGATGCTCCGTTGGACGCCGTGCCGGGTCCCAGGGCAGGCGTGCTCCTACCTCCAGGAGGTATTTTTGGAGGTATATTCCAGGGAATATTGGAGGTATTTTCCAGGGAAAGTTTTTCAGCTCTGCCGTGAGCTATAGGTTTCTCCCGGGGAGAGCAGGGCCAGCCCTAAGGCCAGGAGCAGCGTATGGCCGCGGCAGGTGGGAGGAAGGGACGTAGCTCCAGCGAACTCAGCTCTACACACGTCGCGACCGCCATTTAGGACCGCACGGGTAAATATCGGCTTTGCAAACGCACCATGCGTGTGGCCTAAACAGCTTTCCGAAAAGAAATCGCGACTCTCCTGCTCAGAATACTCAGATTTCTGATAGCAGACACGAAAGAGACGGAGCCGCGTTTTCTCTCAGACCCCCTGCGGTCCCTTTTGGCGACGTCCTGATAACAGAGGCCAGAAACCACGCTCCGTAGTCTCCGTCCCGAGCTCCTCCGGCTCCCGGCGTCAGGCAGAGCCCGCCCTCGGTCAGAAAGCGCAGCGCCGCGGCCTCGCAGCTCCCCTCATCCCCAGGCCACGGAGAGACGGCAGCGACCGAGAAGGAACACGAACCCTCCGCCTCCTGATGTGAAGTCAACCATCAGCCAGAGACGGCTAAGCCACAGCGAAACGTCTCCTTCCTTTCTTGGAATATTTTAGAGAACCAACGTGACTATCCCGGCGGTGGGCGCGCAGCCCCTTCGGCAGTGCCCAGCAGTCTCCCGGCACGGCGCGGCGGCCACAGGCAGGAGTGGGACTGGGGTCTCCACACCTCACGGGTTTTCAAGCAAGACGTTTCCCTGAGCCCACAACTCTCCAGCCCCACAGGGAGGGAACGGCGGGCTGTCACCATGGCCAGTACCACGAGATACCTCCTGCCACCGATCCCCATGAAGAGGAGGCTCCAGCTCTGGCTATGCCGGACCCTGTGGAGATGTACACGGGGCAGTCGTGACCAGCATCCAACCTCCTCTCCATTATGGGCCAAACGGGCTTTGAGCCAGGTCCAGTCCCCACAACAGCCCCCTGCCTACGGAAGAGGGGCGACGGGGACAGCCAGTTTCTCCTGCCCAGTCTCCACCCCTACATGCCGTCTCAGCAATCTCCCAAACGCACGCTTAAAAAACTCAAGGCCCTGACCACCAACGGCACTTGGGTGCCCAAACACCATCCAGCTCCCAGGAGAGCGTACGACCCGAATGCCGGTGCCGTAGAGGGTCTCCCCGTGCCGCGGGGACCCAAACTGCCCCGTGTGCTCAGTGCCCGGTGCCCTCCACAACACACTCCTGTGCACTGCGCGCTTTCGCTTACCTTTTCGGCTCTGGATTCGGCTGGGATTTGGAATCTTTCCTTTTTTTGGACTCCTTTTTGGAATCCTTTTTTGTCTCCGCTTCAGCGGCAGGGGCATGAGAGGCTTTGCCCCCTTCGCCTTCTGCACTTGGCTGTGACCCACCAAGTAATTCTGCCATGTGTTGGCTTTGGGGAGTGATTGAGAGGCGGGGGGGCAAGGCCAGCGGCAAAAGTGAGAGAAACAAGAAAAAAGCATGAAAAAACTCGAAATCAAACAAAAGGAAACTAAAATCAGAGCAAACAAGCGAAATCAAATTAACAATTGGCAAAGAAGGAACGAATGAGCAAAAGAAAGTCAGAACTAAAAAAGAAACTAAGGAAGCAAAAACTCGGTTTCCATGACAAGATGTATGAAAGTAACGGCAAAAGCGAGCGGCAGCCTTGCAACGTGAAACCTGGGCAATGCGTGTCATAATTCGGGATGGTATTTACCAGAGGGTTTACGAAAACACGTAATTATTTTATAACATTCCTTCCTTCAGCAGCATATGCAGGACAGAGAGCGATACCTCGAAGCACATAATGCAACTTAACAGAAAACAAGCAGAAAAAGAAGCTGCAATAGATGCTACAGCAGCTGTCAACAAAATAAATAGAAAAGGCAAAAGCACCGCTCCAGTTCCTCCCATCAAAGGTTTGCCACATTTGAGGGAAAGGAACGGGCTACTTCTGAAATTGAAATTGCTTTGCAACAGCAGCAAGATAAAATTGTCAATGATGTCTAAGCAATTTCTGAACTGACGTCACAGGGACTTTAAGAGAGACAGAGGTGCCCGAGGGCTTAAAGCCCTTCTCGACACTGAAGTTTGAGGCTGCTGAAAATCTCACTGCTGCAACTCCTCAGATCTTCTCGCCCAGCAATTAAATCAGCACAGTACATCGTTTACTTCTATTTCTTGCACCCGTGACAGCCACATGGACTTCGACTCTGTCTCGTCCAGAACTGCATCTAGCAGGTGCCTGGGTGAGAAAGTGAAACCCCCTCGTTTCTGGATCCTCTACGTGCATTTTTACTGCTTACATTAAACAAGCGAGGAAACAAACAAACAAACCGACTATGCCACCAGAAGCGCTGCTGCCAAACATCCGCTGTGAAAACAAATTGAGGACTGTTGTGCATTATCCAAGGAAACCTGCATTTGACAAAGTCATCCCTTGCTGGCAGGGAGCTGCCAGCCGAGGAGAATTCCTTACCTGTTGCCATGAACATGTGATGCACAAAAGGCAAAGCTGTAGTGAAGTAAGGTGGGGTCAATCATAGCTCCGTTTTCTGCGCGCTCTAGCAAATCTCTGAGGTAGCAGAGATGTCTGTGACAGCCTCTCACTCCATTACGTGCACAATACTCATCTAGCACAAAGACCTGGCCAGGACTAAACCAGCCCTGTTTAGAAATAGAGAGACTTGATTTTAAATATAAGTTATTAAATACAAAGGCTATCAGATCTGGAGGTGTAGTGGTCAACTGCTCTAATAAAAGAAATACAAACCTAAGGCTACGTTAAGGAAAAAGGAGAGAGGTCACTCTTAAACAACACAGTCTGTACATCATCACCCAAACACAGCATATACTCAGTGCAACTGTTAACAGAGACATATTACGCTACCATCAAAGGGAAATGTCATTTAAAATGCTGAAAGTTAGGCCAGTTCATGTCAGTGCCTAGCAAAAAAAGAAAAAAAAAGACAGGGAAAAAAAAGACTTACACCTTTAAGAGATGACAAAGGTTTGGTTATTTAAACAGTGTGCAACAGTAATGCCATTTCGGGGATGGGATTGTACGTTCGGCCAGGAGCAAGGAGACCGATCTGGGGGAGAGCAGGGAGGATTACACTGCATACGGACTTCTCTTGCAGCTGGCAGGCAGCAACGTCCTGCAGACGGAGGAAGGTGGCTCCGCAGTATCAGAAGGGGACGTTTCCCACCATCCTTACTGCGCACCGCTGGCGACGCGCTCCGCCATCGCCCGCCTCCTCCTCGGCATCGAGGCGAAGGGAAGCTCTGCTCGCGAGCGGGGTTTCTTTACGCATCCAGAAACCACAGGCTATTTCTGTCTGTCAGTCCCGAGGGCCTGGTGACACACGGCCTGCGGCGCCGCGTCCGCGCTCCGGAGGAGGACGCCCTTCCCCAGGAGGGGACGGCTCCGGTGAATATCCCGGCAGAGCCGAAGCGGAGCGCACCTCTGCCTTCGGGGAAAGGCACTAGCGAGAACGAGAATATTCTTGTAGATTGCTTTTCAAAACGCTGCAAAACCGTCAATATTTACATGGAAATTTGGGTGCTAAACAATTGCTAAGACGCAGCTCTGGAATGCATCAAGCTGCAAAATCTTTCATCATTTAATTGAAAAGTTCCTGCAGCGGGCGGGAGAGTAGTTGAGGCAGAGCACTGCCCCTATAGGCAACTTCTTTGCCACCCCATCTGTTACCCCAAATGCTACATCTTAGAAACAACACTGCTGTGAAAGATTAAAATATATTTTCTACCACTCAGATGACACCAAATCTTTTCTAGATGCCAAAATAGCTGCTTTGAAAAGAGTTGAAGAAATATCAATTAAGAGCTCAAAGACATAGAGAAGGATTTGCTCATCCTTATTGGGCCAACTCCAAAACAGATTGAGAAAAGAATTAAAATAATGAGGGGAAAATGATAGATATAGGGAGTAGCTACAGTGCTGGGATCACTAGAAGTGCACATTTCAAAATGAAGACAGAGAACAATGCAGATGGGACGGCACTCTGGAAGGCTATTTTTTGGGAGGGGTATATTTGCCTTCACCGCTTTTAACGGTACTTTTGTTTGCTTTTTTGGTTGGTGGCATTATGCTCGATTCTGGATTGCGTTGCGTTGCCTGCTTGTTACATCCTTGGACCGCCTCTTCACCTTGCCGCTCTTCACCCAGGTCTTTGGCGATCAGGCACGGTAAAAGTGCGTTTGGTTACTGGGGCAGAAGTGCAGTTGAAGTTGGTATCTTCACCTAAGACATACAAAGGACTCAGTCCTCCCTGTGGGTGGACTCTTGGCCCCACTGACATCAGAGGGAAGGCTGGCACGAATGTCACAGCAGCCACGTATCAAGCCCAGAGTTTGGGGCGGAGGAAGCAGGAGGCTGGACCCAGCGATCCCGAGCACCCCACAATCCTGCCCCGCAGCGGGCTCCAAGAAGTACTGGTCCTCAGGAGGCCAGAAGGGATGGGGGTAGACACTCAAGGTCGCTGCCAGGGCTCAGTGAGGGGAAGCCTGAGCAGAAGCTCAGAGGTTCGGTGACGAGCCTCATACCTCATGAGAGCGCTGGCCAGCAGACTATGGGCGGAGAGACAGGAGAGGACAGGAGGACCAGGGAGGTGGTCTTCTTTCGCATGGCAGAGGTGGGAAATAAAAAAAACCCTGCTGCTGAATGGAACTCCGAAGGAGCAGTAAATGCTGCTCCCCACAGCCCCAGAAAAAAATCTAAGGTTTCAGGAAAGGTGGTATTCAGACAAATCCCCCACATCTTCTGGCAGATCCTGGCTCTTAAGATTTGCCTGGCGCAACCAGCTGACAACCAGCCAGTCTGGCAGACGCAGCTGATGGTGATGACACACCGGGTGTCTCACCCCAGCACGGCTAGGTGTAGCTCAGTGCGGTCTCCCAGACGGTCTTCAATGGCATGAGGAAACCTGGAGGGGCAATGGAGGAAGGCTGCAGAGCACAGGGAGCTCGACTGACCGTGCTCAACAAGCTGAACTGCACCGAGAAGGGGACGTGTGTCCCAAGCACCAGCGGGGAGCGCAACGGGAGCTTTGGAGCTGGGCAAAGCAAGGCTTGGTCAGGGCTGGTGAAACACCGGCAATTCTTCTAATGGCAAAAGCAGCTTTTGTGAAAACTAGAATTTTTGAGGGAAAACTCTCGCTTTTCAAGTAGCTGAATTTTCCCATTTACTATAGGAAAACCAAAAGAATTTCATTTTGGTGGGCTGCTTCATGGGCCTTTTCACCTGACTCCTTCACATCATCTCAGCTAGGCCGGGCACTCTGGAAGACCACCTCTCCTCGGTACGTGCCGTGCGGTATTATGCGAATCCCAGGAACGCTGACACATACACCGTGGGCAATACCGATCCAGCAGGGACCCGGCTGCACGAGCCAGATGCCAGCAGTGGGTTGGGAAGTCTTGGGAAGAGTTGAAAGGCAGTCTCAGAAACAACGCACGCGTCCAAGCGGAAGGAATGAAGACCCACACGTGTGTGGGGTCCGTACTAAGCTGGAAGAGATGTGTACTCTTCCCAAAAGTCCATGAAGAGCTGCGAACGCGACTGTGTTACCAGTTTGTGGACGATGGGCTGGAGCCCTCAGTGAGCTCTGCAGTCAACGCTCTTCCCCAGCGTGGTGCTCTCTGCCAGCAAACATCTCTTCTGCCACAGCCGAGATGAGTCAGGCAGCCTGTTGGTTTTCGGGGGAAGCCTGGCCCAGCCAGCGAGTGGGCTCGGAATAACGTTGTTTAACCTGGTTCTACGGAGAGGAGGTGACGGTGAGTTATCCTCCGGGTCAGGGTAAGCCACCGCGTCTGGGTAAGTCTTCCCTGGCCCCTCCACGTCCACGTTTGAAAACAGGAAGAGGTGTGACGAGGCAAAACTCCACGGGACCTTGCATGGGAATGTCCTGTAGGGAGAATAACAATTGCCCAGCGGCACACAGAGCGGACAGAGCAGGCTTACCACGGGATCACAGCTCCTCCCAGCCAGCCAGCGCAGTGGCATCACCAACGTCCCACAGGCATATCAAGAGCAATGGGAGCTCTTTGCAGTTGAACTCAAATTTTGAGGTCAGTCTGGTTTGTTTTTTTTTTTTTTTACGTCATAATCAGGACAAAACCATATTAAAATAAGTAAAGCAGCATGTGAAATCCAAGTGTAGGCGGACACAGCCCATTATTCTCTTCTTTATAAGACTCTGCAACGGGTGATTTGAAAGAAGATGGTTAATTGGCGATGCTCTGCTCCGAAGAGGCACAAGTCTTGGTGCTGAGGGGAGCTCCACCACTCCAGTAGCTTCTAGCAAGGGCCTAAACATCTCAATGACAAGCAGAAGTATGGCTGGTGGGTTTCTTGAAGAGAAATATTGTTAATCATTTTCAGCCATAGCCTTGCACCTCTCCACGAATTTAATTCAACGGCCACAGCCCTCTCACCAGGCCCGAGACTGCACAGAGACACACCAGCTGCAAGCCAACCTGTCAGACATGCATGGATGGGGATGGTCTTCCTAGGGTCAGCCATGCGTGGGGAGCAGAAGCTGCATGCCAAATTCACTGCCTGCCGGAGCAAAGACCTCGATGGAACTGGTGAGAAACCCGCTGCAGGTCTGACAATGCTCCCACCAAGCCTACTTGTACCACTTGGGTATCTGCGAGTGAAGTGCACGCTACAGCCTTCCCCCACCCCATCCTTACCTCAAGGGACATCCACAACCGCTCCTCCTAGCCCTGCCTCTCTTCAGGAAGGTGACAACTCACTACCGCTAATGGTATTGACTGGATCTTTGCCTTTCTGAGGAGGTCAGCCCTTGCTCACGGTGCAAGGAGCAGAGCAGGTGAGAGGAGCACCATGGGGTGAGAGGAGCACCACGGTGGAGGGGGACGTGGAGGACAGGATTCGAGACTGAGAGCCGCGCTGACAACCGCTCAGTTGTGTTCCCGGGCTGCTGCTCGGAACAGCGAGCCGCTCAAGAGCCCCAGCGCCAGGGACTGCACAGCTGGCCAAAGATGGAAGGCTATCAGCACAGGGTGGTCCTTCTGCTGAAGAAGCCCTGAGGACACCCCAGTGTGGAGGTTTCTGTGCAATGCTAGGAGGGCAGCAGGTCGGGATCTGTCCCATGCCGTGTTCGGGCCAGGACCTCCATTTCAGGCCCCCGTAGAAAGGCTTCATCCTGTTGATTTCTCAAAAACTAAGAGCCTCGTCATCCTCCTCACTGAAACTGCTAAAAATTAATTGTTCAAGATGTATTGTTAAAGGTTATGTGTCATTTAAACCCTCACGGTATCTAAGAGCCCCCGGGCACTGCACCCCAGCCAAAAGCTACAAGCTGTCCTGGAGCATCTCGGTGTGACTGTCCTACAGACCCTGCTACACAGCAGCGGGCTGAGAGCTGCTACCTGTGCTCATGAGAATAATCAGGACGGGCATGCGACTGCGTGAGCACGGACAGACTGCAGCACCGCTGCAGTCATCCACCTAGTCCCATCTGTTACCTGCTTGGGACCCCTGCTCATAAAGAGACACAAAGCTGGGCCACAGTTACTCCTGGTGGGACTCCATTGACACGGGAGGTGGTACCAGACCGGCATCTTTCCCCTGTTCTTTCATCCAGAAGGCTCTGGAAGGCAGTGCAGGGGGCTGCAAAACACTGCTCTCTACTTCACATCCCCACACTGGCGTTTGTCTTTGCGGGAAGAAACATTTTAAGCATTGCAAACAGAAACGGTAAAGACAGTGCAACTGGAGAAGAGCAGCAGTGGGCTCACTGCAGGTAACCTCTCAAAAGAAAATACCTCTGGGCCAAATTCAAACCTGGTGTAACACAGAAGTCAATCTTCCAGCAACAGGGGGATTAGCCCCCACTCGCACTAGCTTTGACTTTGCTGCTCGATGTTTATATCACTAGAGACCAAAGAATATACTTGCCAGACAAGAATAGGAATCATTAAGTCTGTGGTCCAAAGTGAGGCGCTGAACCATCTCAAAGAGTGAAGCGTGGTCAAAGTTACAGGGATTGGAAGAGATAAATTCATCCATGCCATGCTTTTGAGCTCTATCTGCATCTGTTCATTTATACATATAGAGAAAGACACCATTTAGAGAGATATAAGACATTTTAGTTGACAAATACAACAGAAAAAAAATATACAGTGTGAAGCATGAAAGCTAAATATCTCCTCTTCCCTACATCGCCATTAACTTTTCTCGTTGCAGGCTAGACAGTACACTTTTCACCTCCCATTGTCAACTTGCATCAGTTATGGACTATCTTATTGCATTTAGGCAAAAGATTTTAGAATTAACATCTTGTCAACTGCTCATTATAGTACATTTATTCTGTACTTAAAAGTAGAACACAAACCCAAGAACTTACTCTGTATCTTACAATACGCTATGAGTTAATGGAATTTTGGCTCACGGAAGTAAATTAGCTCCTATTTAGATAGCTGCGGTTAATTATAATAGATTCTGCCATTCTAATGAAGTTACAGCTGTAGCGTTTTTCTCTACCCGTACTAGGTTTTCTAGGTAGCAGACCAGTTACGTTGTTCTTTATCCAAATGCCAATGTTTGTCTCCCCACGGCATTTTTTTTTTTTCCTAATGGCAACTTCAAATGCTGCCTCACCAAAATAAAAAGATGCTCTTTTAAGCATCGCTAAGAAGTTAAATTGATATGTAGTTTGTTGTCACCGAGGCAGCAACCCGATAGTGTGGCGGAGCTGCCAGTCATCCCGACGGAGGGACTGAATTTCCCCCGCCCGGATTACGAGCTGCCGTTTTTTGGGTGAATTAACAGCCTTAACGTATTCACACTTCTCTGCTTTGGGTGACGTTTACAGGCACTAACTCCTAGGGGCTAATTAATTAATCTCAACATGGTTAACCGAAAATACACCCATTGCAGCAGTTGAAATGAAGCCGCCAAGCCGGCCTGGGTGCGGCCAGCCGGGACCCCGCTGGGAGCCCGCTTTGTTCCACCCGCGGCCGGGGAATTAAAGGACACCTTTCACTCGGTTTTGTCCGTGCTCAGCTTCCTACTATATGGGTCCTTGCCAAATCCTCGACAAAGAGAATAGGATTTAAATCCTTCCCCTGTTTATAGCCTCCTAGGGGAACTGGGTGGCCTTGGAACAATGTGGCTGAAAGGACACAAAAATGCAGTTTTCCGCAATAGCAGTATAGGGTAACTGGATTTGTTTTAAAACAAAATCCCTCTTTACCAGAAGAAACAAAAAAATCTTAATTTGATAAAATAAAATAAAAAAATAACATAAAAAGAGCTTTAAATGATAATGAGACGGTGTTCTTTTACATATGTTTACCTATCTAATATTAAGCTGTAGAGGACGGCATGTCTTCCTAAATACCTCGTTCATGTCCGTGCTCTCGGGTATTACTGATCACTGAAAGCAATCTTTACATTTTCTGTATAGTCTGTCGTTAGCTATACACAAACTATATAAATAACATCACCCACTGGAAAGAAATCAGACAAATTAAAACACGTAACATTTCAATTAGCTGCTAGCAATACTTAATTCAGCAGTCGCTGGCAATTTTCCTCATTGAGACGCTGCTGAATAAACACTGATTTTTTTTTTCCTACAGCTGGTTAATTTTGGAGGGTCCGCTCCCCTGTTTCGCCCCGTGTGCCGGGTCCTGCTGCTCCCCCCCCCCCCTCCCCGGTCCCAAATCCTCCCCTCCGCCTCCGCCGGCGGCTCCGCACATTCCGCACAGGGACAGAAGAAGCCGCCGGCGGTGCCGAGCAACGTGGCGGCGTGAGGGCTGGCTCGGGATACGGGGACGACCTCCCCGCCGAGCATCACCACCTCCACGGCACCTCTCCAGCATCCCCGGGCGCGGGGGGCGAAGCCCACCCTGCCCTGGGGCTCACGGGCCGGCTCCCGTCCGGTGTGACGGCTTCCTGCCCCATCGTCTCCGTCCCTCCGGGCCAAGACCGATTCGATGGAGTCCACTCCCCAAGAGTTTGTCTACGCTGTTTTCGAGTCCATCCTCAGCGCCCGCGCAATGTTTTAACAGAGATTATCAGACTATTTTTTAATGGCTTGCTGCTCTGCCCGGCTCCTCGGAGCTGACTGCAAGCTGACAAATTGGCTGGAGGCCTTCCTTTGCCAGCTTCGCTCAGAGATTTTATTACTTTTCAATTAGGAGCCCTGATACACTGTCAATCGTCCTGCTCAGCCAACGAGGCGCCGAGAGCTGAGTAAATCAGCTGGAAACGTGAAGAGTCCTCTAGCCCTTTAGCTGGTGAATCTTTTGGAGCAGATGTGCTAGAAAGCATGTTGGAAATGAGTATTTTTTACTCCAAACTAATAACCTTTTCCCCGCTTTATGTGCTCTGAAGAAGGTGGGCAGACAGCAGACCTTCGGTTGGTGTGAACCAACTGCAGCTCTGCTGGCTTCCATGGAGCTGAGGGTCCGACCTGGGCTTTTTAAGGTCTCCCTGTCCGAGGCAGGGGCACAGACAGTTCCCTGCCAAGCGTGAGAACGGACACAGTGGTGACATGGCCTTCAGGACTCTCCTAATTCCTTTCATTAATCACCTCGAAGCCACACCTTCCTGCGCATCCCGTTGGGTGCCCGCTCGAAAGCCCCAAATCTCATCTCAGAACAACCACCAGAAGAGAGAGACACCAGACATGGCACCGTGTGAGCTCGAGCGACCAAAAAAAAATCAGGACCTGCACGACTTCTGCTCAGTCGGTGGTTTAAACTGCGGCTTTCTGCCGCGGGCAGGAACATGACCGCCGCAGCTCTCCCTGCAGCAGCCCAGTGCTGCGGTTCTTGCATGGTCAAACCACTGCGCCTCGGCAGCGTGCGGGGCTGGTGGGGGCGCATCGCCCACCCAGGGGGTAAAGCTGGTGCGGCATGAACTGGAGATGTCTTTGGGGAATGGTAATACGCACATGTATTTCTCTTAAATGGAATATCTGCTCTGGGGCAGATGCTTAAAATTCTTAAGAATAACTAGGAGCAGGTTAAAAAGGACAATCCTACACTAAACCCACCTTCCCTTAATTAATTGTTAGAAAATGAACATGGCACGCAACTTGCCGCTTAGTTTTGCATTTTCATCTTTCCAACGGACTCGCTTTTAAAAATGAAATTTAGGAGTCAAATTATACCGAACGCATTAAACTTCCTAGGCAATACAAAAAGAAAAGGATAGATCTAAATATATTGTTCCTCCGCTCCAGACAGCTGATCGGAGACTTAAAATAATGCTGACATCTGCATAGGAAGTAAGTTTTATATATAACCTATCCTCTCTCAAAACGGCTTGTACAGTTAGTATAAGTATATATAAGTAAAGTATAAAATGAGGATGGCTAATATTCACAGCCAAACCATACAGCTAATTTGCAAGCGCTTTAAATTAATTGTTTCAGTCAAATACGGTTGCTTTTTTGACCCCGCTCTGTTATTCTAGCTAAAAAGAAAGGAGAAACCAAAGAAAGAAAGTTATATGATGCTCCAGTAATTTACAATCCCTTCCCAAGGTGCCGTGCCAAGCTCGCTGGTGCTCCTTTGTTCGGGGCCCCAGCCAAAATGCTGCCGCGGGCCCACAAAAGTTATCTTACGTATTTAGACAAGCTGCAGCCAAGTGCAGCTGAAAGGTGTTCGCTGGTGGTCTCGGGAGGGAGCTGCCCGCGGAGGGAAACCGCCGGCACAGGCTCCACCAGCCCTTCTCCTGGAAAACTGCGGACTCCGGCCTTTCCTATTACACTCCGTCACCCACATTACGCTCTTTTTCTTTTTTTTTTTTAACGCTGCCGGGTTTATTTTGTTCCATTTTGATCCACTTTGCATTTTATACTGACTCCGTTAACTAACCCCTCGTCACACACACGCTCCCTACAAGTGTTTGAAATCAGAGTCTTAAAAACCTGCCAGGTTCAGGAACACAAAGATTTCAACAACAACAACAACAACAATAATGAAAACCAAAGGACTGTCCCACCATTTGGTCCTCTGAGGGCTGTTTTTCTCTTCGTCTAACTGTTATTTAAAAAGGAAGAGACAAAACAGTCAAATCTCTCATTCTTTTTTTTTTTTTTTCCCTAAATCTATTTCCCTGCCCTCTGCATTTCTTTTGCTCCAGCAATAATTTTGGCAGGTTTTGCTCTGAGAGCGGTCAAGTTAATAGCGGGGGACAAGCTCCATAAAAGAATTCTTGTTATAAAAGGCTTTAGGTAGCCATTTTATTGTAAGAATGTCTTACTCCGGATTTATTTCTTTTCGTTAATGAGTGACTTTGTTTTAGTACCAAAGGCAACTGAACATCCAGCAAATTTTACGACACGTTTGCTTATTAAAAAAAAACACAACAGAACCAACGAACAAAAAAAAAAAAAACCAACCAAACAACTGTAAATTAAAAGGTGACTTTGTATCTTACTCATCTGGAAAATGTGTGCTTGTCATATCTGCTTGACATTACAAGAATGAAGATGTGGTTTGGACAGTAACAAACAATGACACTAGTCAACCTCATCAGGAGACATGAAATAAAGGAATGACAATGATTGATGGCAGCTATTCATTTACAGATATTTCTAGAAAACTCTTCGCTGGCCTGGCCGGGCAAAGCAGGAGAAGTTTTCCGGCGCGGGCGATACCGGGCGGCGACGCGTGGGCGATGGCGTGCCCACCCCGACCTGCCGCGCGCTCGGGGGGACGGCCGCGTCCCCTCCCGCTCTCCCCGCTCGCGCGGAGCCAAGGGAGACGCTTTCGGGAAAGAAATACCCCGGGGAAGCGCCGAGAACCCTCGGTTTGTTCGGCCGCGTGGAGCGAGAGGCTTTACTAGCAAATACCGGTGTTTCGGGGTGGGGGGGGAGGAAAAAACCATAGTGGGAGTTAAAATGGCAGGCTGTCGTTTGTGAGCGAGCTGCTGGCCGTGCCGGCTGGTGACTTACCAAGTCCCCTCCTCGCCGCGCACTGGGGCATTGCCACCTCTGAAAAGCGATGTATATGTGTGTGTTGTGTGTGTGTGTGTGTGTGTGTGTGTGTGTGTGCGTCCGGGGCACTGCAAACCTTCTCCCCGCTACGAGCCGCGGCCGCCGCAGCAGCCTGAACTCGCCTCTCAGCTGGATACCCAAAAGCTCCTTTTCTTTATATGTATTACTCCGCGTTAGAAGATAGCTTTAAATTTAATCGGCTGTTTATTCCTGTGCTTTATGGCTTTTCCCCCGCTGCAAATAAATTCTTTTCTGCTGGAGTTACAATTTTAATAAACGATTATGGCTGTGCCTGTAAATCACCAGACACACGAGGCACTGAGCTGAAATCTACGTTAGCTGATGTTTGGTAGTTAAAAGAGTAAGAATTTGTAGTCCGCACTTACATAATTCCTTGCGTGGCAAGTTAAAAACACAGTTTTACAACAGCTATTTAGAATATAAAACATTGTTTCACAGCATTTTTATAACTATTTAAAAATATTTTGAATCGGATGACTGCGGAAACCTGCGAATTCGTATTCCGTAAGTTAGAGCCCCATGCTTCTTAAAGCACGTAGAAGTGATTTACAGGCTAGTTTTAAACTCATGCAAGTTATGTGAGAACTGAATTAACATTTTAATTCTGCATTCCTGCAATGAAGCATCTGCAAGTTGACAATACAGAAGACACAGCAGCGTTCTCATGATATCTCTAACTATCTAAAAAAAATAAAGCAATTAAAGCACGAAACTAATAATCTAATAGGATAGCAATGCATTGTAGTGCAAATACATGTAATGTTGCCAAACCCAAGTTCATTCATTCATTCACTCTTTCTTTCTTTCTTTCAAAGTGGCAAAAATCTGTATTTCCATCAAATTAAACTTTTTTTTTTTTTTTTTTGGTGGTAAAGCCTGATAAGAATCCTCTTTGGAAATCCAAACATTTAGAAAACAAAAAAAAAAAAGAAAGAAAAAAGAAAGTGTCTGCTGAGAAGGAATTCTGCCTGCTACCCAGGGGTATATTTATACACACACGCACATACTCACACACAGAAAAGAAAAAAAAAAAAAGAAGAAAAAAGAAACAAAAGGAGGAGGAAGAAGAAAAAAAAGGAGTCTTGTTTGATGGCCAGGAGGGATGACACCGCCTGTTCCTTCTCATAATTGCATTCAGATACTCTGGATACATATTTGCCAGCTCTCGTGACCCACTGATGCTATTCCCTCCTAAGGAAAGCAGACACCCACCAGGTATCAGGGAAGCAGCTTTTGACACCAATAAGGGATTTGTACCGGCTGTGTTTAAGACTGAACAAAGACTAAGGAGAAGCTCTTCCACAGCACGAGTTTGGGCTTTTATCTTTTTCAAAGTGGGTATTCCAGTGGGAAAAGGTAAAACAGTAATTCCCCTGGCTTACTCTTTGGGAAGCATGGCTTTGATTGGCGATTGAGACCCACGCTAAAACCATTAATTTATGATAATTTGGGGGAACAGCAGCACCCCTCCGTGACTCACGCATTTAAGTCGGAGCGGGTCAGCATCTCCAAAGCCGGGGTGACCCGGAGAGCTGCCGCTTGCTGCCGAAATCATCCCCTCCCGAGTTCATGGGAGAGGGAACTATCAAACCTCGATCACTTGGGCTTGTTTTCACAAGGCACGTGCGGAGGGGTTTTTTGGGGGGCTCCTCTGGAGTCCCGCACCTCGTCTAGGTCTCTCTGGGTCTCCTGCCCTACCTTTCTACCCTTGGAGGTGCCCACGGTTAGCCCCGCGCGCTGGCGCGCTGCACCGAGCTAATCATCGGCACGGAGAGAAAGGATATTGTCAGAGTGCAAAATGATCTGTTTTCAGGCAGGAAGCAGTCAACTAGATGTAAATTCCATGAAACAAAAGGAGGTATTATTTACGGTTTTATTGTGATGTTAATTAATATTTACATCTTGGAATGAAAAATCGAAATGTTAATGATTGGCTTTACTAAGAGGATCACTTGATGCCAATGTGAAAGCCAGGGAGAGAAGGCAATTATGCAAACATCACATGCATCCTAATTTCAGTATGGAAACTTACATTTCAAACCTCAATTCAGGAAAATAACATGGAAAGTTTGTACTACAAAATCTAAACATGAGAAAGATTTAAGAGAAAAAAAAAAAGCACATCGCATACGTCAGATAATCTAGTCTGATTATCTGAGCTGTGCTAGCTACAGGGAAGCACTTACCCTTGAGTCCAGCTAGAAGTTAGCAGGGTAAGAAGGAACAAACCAGAATAACATAAAGACTAGCAACAAGGCTCAGGAAAGCAGACAGGAGCCCTAACCTAGCAGCTAAATATTTGGGTTCAAGCAAAGAATGAAAAAGAAACTTAAAGGAAATCAAACCAACCGAAAAAAAAAAAAACCAAACCACTTACAGCTGAAAATTCCTTAAGCAGCTCAACAAACCTTGCTACTTCTTATGGGGGAACAAATCATCGCAAATTCTCAAAACAACCAACTCTTTGTATATGGTGTGATTAACAGCCATTAAATATAAACGGACATTAAAAAATGAAATATAACCACAAGTGATACGTAAAACAAGTACGGACCAATCTTTCGTGTTAAAAAGAAACGGGTTTCGAAAAAAAATGAACGTTGAGCATGTTTGGGAATTTTGTTTGATGCGTCACTAACACAGAACGAACAAAGATTGGTGCTTTCAGACAAGTGACCACTTTTATGAAGCTTAAATATTGCCAAAAGGTGTAATATGTATTGGCAGCATTATTGACTATAATACTGTGCATGACTTCAACAGTAAACAAGAACAGTTTTGGGTTTTTTCTTTTATAATGCGAACATCGGAGAAAAGCGCAGCTTTGCGTGAATGGAGTTTTTCTTTTAAATTGTAGCAAAATAAAAAAAAGCAAAACTTTTCACTCTAACAGGTATTGTTCACCCACATAAAAGGGACTGTAGAGTCATACAAAAATTAATGAATAGCAGGATCTATTTTTTTCGGTACTTAAATTGCAAATAAAATAAACTCCACCCTGGTTCGGAGCTGTCTGTTTACTCCCCAGTCAAGCGCTGCTCTCGAACTGCGGATGAGAATTGGAGCGCTGCTGAAGTTTGTGTTTACTAAGTCGAAAGAGGTGGGAACCAAATGAATTCACTATTTCTCCCAAGTTTCCCCAACAGCAAAATATGTTGTTCTCAAGTTTCGGTTTAACAGACAGCTCCATCACAGGAGCGGAGGGCTGGATTTTCTCTGCGTGTGCATGCATGTGCCATCTCGGACTGCTACAACACGGAAGCTAGAACAACAGTTACTCGTCAAATGGCTTAACATTTACTTCTTTGCACATCCTCATTCACCACAGCCTCTAATAAGCACAAAAAATACGACAGGTATAAAGAGAAACGTACAAGAATAAAATGTCTCGCGAAAGTCCTTACCTTTCTGCAGGCAAAAAAAAAACCAAACCCCACAACAAACCCAAACCAAAAAACCCAAGCCAAAAAAACCCAATCACAAACCAAAACCTTTTTAAAAATGCAATACTTGATATGTTTGAATTTCAAGACTGAAGGAGCTGAGATAGGCATTTGTGCATTTGGGACTCCCGCTAAGCCGTTGTGTGCGGCGTCTGTGACTCACTTTGCTTCTGGTTATGTCACTGCTGCGCCCAATGACTTTTGCGATGCGCATTGCCACGTACAAACGGTGACATATGACAAACGAGCAGCCTTTGCTGTGGAGATGAAGGTGTACTACGGCGTGCTGCCCTGCTCCTCTTGTAGGATGAAGGTCCTGTGCACCGAGAGCTTTCAAAGGGATCTGGACTCAAGGGAGGAGGAGGAGGAGGAGGAAGGAAGACCGAGGACAAACCACACCAGCGCAGGGGATGCTGAAGTAGCAAGTCACCATCAGACTGAGGAGCCGACTGCTTTCCCCCTTCCATGCTTTGGCACAACAGGACTGAAAGGGTTTCCCAGTGCCCACAGCAAAAAGGGGAGCCTGAAGCCACCCAGCTTATGGGGAAAACGCATTGTGGATGGAAAGAGGGTAGTGGCATAAAAAAACCCGAATGATCTGGATTTGGAGCCGGTATCAGCGTGAAAGCAAGTGAGAGAAACTGAGGTCAGATCCTGACCCCCTCAGATGCCCTGGAGGGAGCAGGGGGTGAAACCTTGGCTGTTTTCACCCGAAGCGAGGACGAGGGATCCCTGCCTCCTGGCAGGCAAGTGAGATGGAGAAAGCGAGGTCAAACCTGTGGCATTTCTACAGCTCTGAGCAGTCGGGCTCACACAGGTCTGCAGGACAAGTCTCCGGCGGACGTGCTGGGCTGTGGTTAGGTGCAGAGAGGACTCCTGGGCTCAGTCACCGACTTTGCTGCTCCCTGGCAAGGACCAGGACAAACCAGCTGCCCCTTCTCCGTCCCAGTAACCGGAGCAGGGGGGTTCAGCTCTCCCCACGCACGCAGTGTTGGGCTGTGCATGGGGACAACACACCCGGAGGTCCACGGCCCCGGGCATCCCCTTTCCCTTCCCAAACTCCTGGCAGACTTCGCTACAGCTGCTGCCAGACAATTCCAGTGTGTGTGGGAAAGGGACCCTTCACACACCCGTCGGGCAAAGTGAAAACTCCATAAACGTCAGGAATTTACCCAACAGAAAAATTCTCCAGGCCTGATGTCTACAGGGATGGGGGAAGCCTGAAGGGCTTCCCCAGTTTGGTGTTCTCTCCCTGCCCTCCTCCTAATCCACAGGGACCACGCTGGGATGAGCGGGAGCGCATCCTCTTTGTAACGACCACACAGCTGAGCATCCTCCAGCATCACTTGTTAGGGGAGGGAGCCACAAGCAGCATCCCTCTGCCGCTCTCCCTTGCTACACTTCGAAGGCACGGCTCTTGGAGCGTACCACGAAACGCCTTCCCACTCTAGAAAGCATCATATGGTACGGCAAGAGGTCGTGAGCGTGCTCTGGTTTTATGTGGAAAGGTTGGGGCAGTGGTCCGTGTGCTTTAACAAACACCCCCGTCCCCCGCCAAATAAGTCCAGACTGAGCACGTTGTCAGCTGAACGCCTGTCTTCCCACAAAACCCCTCAAAATACTGCGTGCAAACCAGCAGCAGTGGAAGGACCTGTGCCTGCTGCTTCCAAGAACTCTTTGAGTAAACCTTCTGGGCAGAGGGACACGCAGTCCCCGGGAGCGCTCCCAGGTCAGCACAGCTCAGCCAGGTTTGGAGGCTGTCGCAGCCGGCAAACGTCCCGCTTACACGGGGCCAATCCCTCCCTCCCGTTTCGGCTTTCTGAGAGGCGTCCTTCCTTCCCGACCCCAATCCTTCACACCTCGCGCCCCCAAAGTCGGCGACCTGACTGGGATGAGGAGGATGAGGGTCACGGAAGTGAAAATACCGACTATGCGTTTCCCACGCTGCATCGTGCCACGTCTCACTCACAGCGGCAGCAATGCCAGGCAGAAGGGAGTCCAAAATATGGAGGCACGTGGAGGATACAAAAAATGAAAAAAAAAAGAAAAGAGTAGCAAGCAGAGGTTTTCTGCTGTAACACTGATAGCACAGCTGTACGTCTTGCGTTGTTATTTTCTATAAATACTGACGTGAAGAAGTTAAACCGATATAAAAGATGGTCAAATGATATTGATAAGCAAGGGACAGGTTTTCCGAGTTCCTTACAACAAAATTCTCCGTAACAGCTTTACAGAGACTATTTTAAATGTTAAAATCTGATTTAATTAGAAGAATTTGGTAATATTTACCACTTTTCCTTATTTTACTATGGTATATAACAAAGGGGCTCGAGACGTGCGATCGAGACCTTCAAGAAAAACGAGCGAGGAGGCATTCGTCTGGTTTATAATCGAATTACTCTTGCAAGACAAAAGGAATTGCTCTAAATTTCAAATTAAGCAAACTGGGTATAACTGCACAGGACATGCAGCGTAGCTACGACTTAAAAGATGATTGCTTTAAATTCACATCTAACTGGCCTGCAAAGCAACCTGTTAAAAATACCATATGTTTTCCTACAGTTGAATATTCAACAGGAGACCTCTTTTTGTGTGTGCATTTCGTACTTGCAAGATTTGCACCTGTAGTTCTGAGCACGTGACGCATTTGATGGACAGCTAATGGCGCTAATGAAGCGCTCTGATCTGGGTGCGCAGCTTATTGTGTGCGGGTAAAACGCGTGTCTGCAGAAAGCAAGCTGGGTCTCGGGCTCTCAGATCCCAGTCTCTCCTCCATCAAGTATTGCACTTTAAAATACTCATCGACAAGCTCCCCAAGGGATTTTTGTTTCTTGGGTTTGGTTGTGCTAAACACACAGGTTAACTGCTTCTGGATCCACTGACATAAAAAGCAGCTTAATGATAATGAAAAAAAAATTTCATTTTGGAGTTAGAAACACATGTGCGAATATCGATTTACATCGGTGCAGAAAATCTTTCCATCAAAGACTTCTGCTTTCTAGGAGAACTTATTTACTTACAAAATTGAGAGATTGGGGCGTCTAGCTGGGGCACATTTCCTCCTTTAGCATTTAGCTTTTGCACTTGGGTAGGCGGCACAGGTTTGTGAGACTGGCCGGTGGCTCGGTACATGGCTTGGACCCACAGGATACGGTCCTGCTCATCGTCACTTGCAAAAATCACCGTGTCTCCTTCCTTCACAGCGTTGAAGAATGCTCTGCCGCCCTCCAAACCTGGCAGGAGACAAAGCGACAAGGGAGTTTCACAGACTTTGAGGCCAGCCAGGGGATCTCCCCGGGCTTCCCACCCCACTGCCGCCCCGGGTGGCCCCAGCCAGCCCCGCGCTGTCCCCGGCTCCTGGTTGAGCTCATTCCCCTCACCTGCCCCAAACTCACCTGCGAGAGAGCCCACCAGGTCCTCAGGTAGCACTCTGGACCGTGATAATTAAAACATGCCCCAACACACTCGGATTAATTGCTTCCCCCACCTACAGCCCCATCTGTGGAGGTTCCATGTGGGTCATGCTTGCTGGAGCCCCATTAAAAATGGGGTTTGAGGGCACGGGGTGGGAGGTTTCCCGTTAGAGTGAGTACACCAGCGCTCACACTGCACAGAAAGCGCTTGGCTGAGGTACTTATTTCTGGTTCTGCCCCGATGCAGCACCCACCTTCCCATCTCCCTAACATCAGAATCAACCTGGAATCGAGGGCTTGACAACCAGCCCACTGTGTCTTTCTTCATCTTCTCTGGGGATACCCTTATGGTGGGGATTGCCTCGCTGAAAGAAAAGAAATGTGGTGCTCCTCCATTTGAAGAAGGGTCTCAGCACCACAACAGGTACCTCCAGGCACCAGGGGGCTTTCTGCCCCTGTCCCTTCCACTCACATCCATCAGAGAGAAAATGGGGCAGGCAAAAAATGCTGGGTTGGTCCATAAATATTTTCTATGGTAAAGACAGGCATAGCTGCTAACCTTTTACTTAGGGAATATAATCTGAAGGCACAGGTTAGGATCCTTACCCGATTTGAGCATTCCATTTACCATCGAATTTCACTGGGATTTAAGCGCCTAATTCACTTGGGCTCCCCAGAGAAGATGATCCTTCCCCTCCTCTGGTGCGACTCCTAGCTCAGTTCCTCAGGACTATTTATAGTGAAGTCATGCATAGCTAATGATCAGTATAAACACAAACATATTTATAATAATGCTGATCACAGTTCAGCTGCAAGCAGGGAGGGAGGGAGGGAGGGACGGAGAGAGGAGTCCCGTTTGGGAGCCGCAGGCAGCGTGGCGCGCAGGAGCGCGCAGCAGCAAGCCGACGGCTCCCGTACCTGGCTGCGGGTCAGTGTAGTCCACAGTGTATCCGTCGAGCTGCAGCAGCTCTTGAGGTTCAGCTTTTTTCTCCCGGTAGCTGCACATAGCAAACGTGTATTGACTAACCTGGAGAAAATCACAAAGCTAAGATGGCACCGGGTGAGCGCGACACGGCAGTCCGAAGCGCTTACGAATGCGGCACGCTGGCGGCGTGTTTACAGGGACCGGGGGCGGTGGGGTAATTCTGACGGTCATTGCCCATACGAGACAGACTAAACTTTTGGCCAAGCTCCCTCCTAATACACCCTGCCGCGGCAGGCATCTAATTCTCCGCATCAGTACATACAGCGGTTTAATTTCCTGCCGAAGAGGAAGCTCCACGCTTTAAAACCCTCTTATCATTCATCCCCAGACAAGTGCAAGAGTGACACCCTGTCACAAACAATGTGAGCTAAATTGCTAGGTGCCAGTCATATTAAAGCAATCTTAAGATCCCACTGATCTCGGCAGTTGTTGTCATCAGTGCTGTAAATGGCAGCTCTCACTCCTCTGAGGTACCATCTGCATGACACGATACATTCAATGTCAAGCTCTTGACGGAAGCCGACTCAGCTGCGGGGGCTCTGCCAGGCTCCCGAATCGCCTTTAGGAGGCCATCAGGCCGCATCAAGACCCCGCGTGTACTCGGCGTGCTGCAATCTGGACGGTCGGCGAGAAGCTCGTCCGGGGAGGAGAGGAGGAGAGAGGATTCTCCGTGCCCCGGGCTAGGAACTCAGGGGGAAATTTACTGTCAAATGATTTCAAATGACTTTGTTAAGGTTGTGTCACATCCTGGACGCCTGACGTAATTTTATTAGTCTGGACATCTTCTTGACCTCTGGAGGAAACTTTAAAACTCTGGTGGGTGGCAACGGATCGTGCTCGTCATTATTTGGAAGTCGGGAGAGATCCTGAAAGACGGGCGGGCGGCTGGGCTGGGGGATTCTGCCTTCAACCTCCGGACGGATGGGCTCGGCTGCAAATACACGCGCAGCGCCTATTTTGGTGGGATCCGTCGCTAATAAAATGTCATTTATTCCAGTCGGGGGCCCCGTCTATCGGCGCGGCGGCTCCCCGCCGGCGCTCGGTATATTGCTGCCCTCTACGGGCTTCTGCGAGCCGCCAGCCCGCTCTCGGCAGCCCTGCCCGCACCGAGCCTGCCTCCAGAACAGCTCCAGAAGCCACCTAAGAATAAACCCTATCATTAACACGTTTGTGGGAGTAAGACTAAAAGCGATGCTTTAAGCATCTTGCATCCTCCTTAAAACTCCCAGCGCTGAGGGAAGATTGACAAGTAACAGACCAATAGCAGGAGCACACCAGTGCCTGTTCCACGCCATGAACTTTGAATGCACACCATCGTACCGGCAACACAAAAATTAAAAAGATTAACACGAAGAGATCTAAAAATAACCTGGTGCCCCACAGCACAACATTCAGCCGACTCCTGCAGCGTTCCTTCAGCGGAACTTGCAGTATATTGCTGCCACCTCCTGGAGAAACTCTCGAATGTGCTTTATTTACAGTAAGATCCCGGCGATTTCATGGGAGCGGGGAGGATTTGGGTTCTCTGTGTTAGACAGCCTGAACTCCCGGGACTGCGTGAGAAATTTAATTCCTGAAATGAGTCAGTGCTAAACTACGCTGACGTTGATTGAAAACATTAATACGACTAATGTTTTTTCCCTCTCGTGCACGCTCTGTAGCAACAGGTAAAATTCATTCAGTAGTTCAGCCCCTTCTTCTCTGAGGTCTGAATTTCAGGCTCTTCTTCATGCACAAATAATTCCTCTCATCTTTGGACCCAGAAAATACGCTTCATCCCTATCAATAAGCCAACCGTACCACCACAACAGTAACGTATGGAAACACTCTCAGGCGTTTCAGAGCTTATACCTCTTGTGTTAAAAGTTGTAAAAGACAGATGTAGACAGTGGGCTCTGGTGAAGCCACCCTGGGACAGAGGCAAAGCAAAGTGGTGCCTCCTGTCAGCATTCATGTGATATCCTTGGAAGAAGCTGCTCTACATCATTATTGGAAGAGACCTCTAAGACAAACCCACAGGTGGGACTACAACGTGCGAAGAGCCAGGGCTCATCTGGGCTCACATCCTCCTTCTTCTCTACTCGCACAGCTCAAGCCCAAAGCCCAAGCTCAGGATTGCCCAAGAGCCTGCTGGCAGGAGCCAAGCCAGGATCAGGCTGGAGGGAGGAGACAGCTATCGACGGCCTCTGGAAAAGGTGCCAACGGTGCCGTGCAGAGTGCCTGTGCCTAAACAACCCGACCTCCTGACTGCAAGGACTGGCATACAGCCTGCCTGTCCTGTCCGAAAGCATTTACCGCCTGGGGTCAGAAAGAAGCCCATGCCCTGGCTACCGGCGCAACGTGGCTCCTTCCATTTATGAGCGGTGGTAAAGCAAAACCCGACAAAACGAGATTCTAGAGAGCTCGATATGTCCCGATCGTGCTCCGCTGCTGAACAGCACTGCAGGGTCAAGTGGAGGCTGCAGCTTGCCTTTCATCAGGCCTCTAAAATATTGTGCTTTGCAGAGCCTGCTTTCTGCAGCAGCTTAGAAGTGGCCAGACAAGTGAAACAGTTAATAGCAGAAATTAATCTTACAGCCTGCTGAGTTCACACCGAACCATAGCTGAGCATGAGAGTGAGCGAGCAGATGGGATGGGCGAGATGAATGGTTTGAGTAATTGGAAAAAGCACAGATACAGAGAGGAAACCGAAGGAAGACAGAGGAGAAATCTCTGCCCAGTGAGGGACAAACTCTCAAAGCAGCTGGGATTTCATCCAGGGACGTGATGAGGGCCAGGAAAGGAGCATCTAAGGAAGCTGAACTGAGTGAAACTAAAAGAAGGGAAATAATCCAAGGCTGCCCTGGCTGGTTCATGACAAAAAAGGGAAAACACTTTGAGAAATAATTTGAGACAAAAGAACAGAAGGAAAAGAAAGCGGGAAGAAAGAGAAAAAGACAAAGAAATTCAGGAAAGGGAAAGCAGACAGCGGGAGACAAATGCCAAGGTTCACTATTCCCAGGCTGCTAAATTAGATCTGACTTTCTTGGCACTTGACCATATTCTGTCACCAGCTATACAATCCGACTGATTAATATATACAGTAGATACGCATTAACCCGTCCTGACTTCGTCCTTGTTTTTCCACCAGAGACTCCTGCTCTAGCGAGCACCGCTTTCCCCAGGATCCTGCTCAAACCTGTTAATTGTCGTCCCTCACACTCCGAGCTCAGTCATCCGCCTCCCCCTTTCTCACTGTTGACATAACACCGCCCCACTTGGGTTAAATTCTTAAATGGACCTTTCCTAGATTAACAGCACGCATTTTGTCCCAAGGGAGAGAAACTGTGCTAAGATACTGCCAGCTGTAATACAGCTTTCCTCTTTGATGGGAGACTCTTGTCCTCTGGTTGCAGCTGTACGGTGCCTCCCGAGCCCTTTCCTGACACAAATGAGCAGAGGAAACGATCTAGCTTAAAGAGACAAATGCGAAAACAACAGTTTTGACATCTCAGCACCTCCGTTCAGCCCTAAACAATCGCACGCAGCAGTTGTCCCGACTTCTTCCTTCAAGCGGGAGGTGTGCGCGCTCTCCTCGGGCAGGGCCGTGTGATGGGAAGCCGTCCCGCGTGAGCAGGGACGGGGCAGGCAGGACCGGCCAGAGCCAGGTGTACCGAGCTGTGGCGTCTATTTAACCAGCGGTTCCCCAACATTTCGTGTTTGTCATCAACACTCACGGTTTCTCAAGAATCAACACCTATGCCCAGTTCTCAGCAAGGGTCTAACTGAAAACATGATTTAATATGATTACGGGGACCAGCTACGGGTCATTCACCTTAACCTGAGGACCACAGTCTGGGACCGCTGCTGTAGAATACTGCAATTTTGCCAAATTACTTTCAAATTCGGAGCTAGTGAACACTTACTTCATTTCATTCTATCCCGAGTCATCTGAGTTTTGCTAAAAGCAGGAACTGTCACTGTTGGTCTAAATTATAGTGAGTTCAGGGAGCCTGTCACTAGAACAATAGATCCAGGCGTAGACACTGCAACTGGTTTTAATCTGCAGAGAGTTGATCTGGTTCCAACAACATTCTGCAAACACCATCAGACACAATCAGCCGAAAACTGCTTCAAGCTACTCAGCAGACATGTCATCCAGGTACCACGGAGTGTTACTTCCCATATGCTGCCAGAGCACAGAAACGGGGTTATGACAAGAGAAGAACAGATTCAGTCTGAAATCTCCATGTAATTAATTCACTTGCCCTCAAGAATCTCTATAAGAAATTTCCTATCGCAAAGCCAGCAGAGCCACCAGAACCAACAATAGTGTCGTTGCCGGTACAGCACATTAGACCTTGCAAAGAATTAATACAGACTCTGTCAGCTATCGAAAATGCCAGCTTTTGCACGACCGAGGGTCTCACTGGCAAACTGGCTGAAATTCGTATGCAGTGCTCCGGCAGCTGTTACAGCAACTTAGGAAACACTTAACAACATCTGCGATGGATGTACATTTTCTTTCCTAACCAGTCACGGAGAACTTTGCCCTAAATTGCTCCGTTGCTTTCGCCTGCCGCCGCCACTGGCGTTACTGTTGCCTTTACGAAGCGTTTTCCTCACTTGTGATGCTGCGGACCATTTCCATCCCAGCTCAGGGCCATATTCTGCCATCGCTTTCACGCTGCATATCTCAGGATTTAAAATTAGGCAAGTAACGAGTCTCTGCCATGTAATTTACATCTAATCAGTATTCTGCTCTTCTGCTGCTCATCTCAAAGGGTGTCTACGAGAAGGGTGGGCAGCGCGCAGAGAGGACTGCGATTCATTCGGAAGAGAAAACCATCCCCTCTTAACAGCAGGGGTGCGCGGTGGCGCAGCGCAGGCACCAGCTCTGCCAGCCGCGCCGCGCCGTCGCCCGTCCCCGAGGGGCTGACCCAAGGCCACCCAGCAATGCCTGCGCTGGGGAGGTGAGGCCCACGGCTAAAAACGGCACAAAGGAACCGCTCTCACCCACTACACCCAAACAAATCATCTCCACTCCGGCACAACCCTCGCAGCTACCCAGACACAGAAGGTGCGAGGGATTATTCCACCCAAATGACAAGGCAGTTACTTTCCCCTCCTCTCCAGGGCTTGCACCAGCCAAGCGGCACTGGAAACGCTCCCTGCAGAGCTCCTTTTCCTACGGACGCGCGCAAAGCCTCCCTTCGTACCGGCGAGGCATCGCTGACACAAAAGAGTCAAACTGCCATCAACACCTTCCTCCCTGGTGCCGCCTATGCAGTTTGGCACCTCTGTGCCTTGTTTAGACCGTTATGAAGAGTTTGGGTATTTATTACCATGAGTTTCTTAACCGCTGGTACCAGAAGGGAGAGCGGTGCCACCCAATAGCACTGAAGGAACCGCGGCTGCGTCCACCTGAAATGGGGCAAGAGGGGCAGGAGAGGGCACAGGACCAGGAGGAGATTAATCTGCGAGGGACGGGAGGGGAGGCAGAGCTGCTACAGAAGATGCTACAGGACAGAGACAGGGCATCGGAAAGGAAACGTTCNGCGGTGCCACCCAATAGCACTGAAGGAACCGCGGCTGTGTCCACCTGAAATGGGGCAAGAGGGGCAGGAGAGGGCACAGGACCAGGAGGAGGAGATTAATCTGCGAGGGACGGGAGGGGAGGCAGAGCTGCAACAGAAGATGCTACAGGACAGAGACAGGGCATCGGAAAGGAAACGTTCGGATATTAAGCCGAACGTACAGCCTTGACCTCTCGGCAGTGTCCCGGCCTGACCAGACCACTAAATCCCAAATGGACTTTCCGCTTTGGGCTCCATCTCTCGGCTGTGGTGCAAGCAGGAGCCCGGTGCAGACGAGCGAGCTCCTGGAACGGGGGCTGCTCCTCGTCCGTTCTGTACGGAACGGAGCCAGCTCACCTTCCCGCGGGGGTTATTTTCTGTCTGCGGCTTCGCAGAGTTCAGAGCCTCCTGGACACCAACACCTTTGCTGCCAATCCCTGCTCGTATCAGCACCCATCCTTTGCATTGCATGAAAAGCAAATGACAAACATACGGACAGCAAAGTATTTTTATTCCATCTTTATTGCCTGCTGACATGTTCAATATGCTCAAACTACATCTGAGGGACTGCATAGAGAGTGTTTCTTGTTTATATTTGATGTACGGCAGAACACTTTACATTGCACCAAATGTTGAGCAAACGGTAACATAACAGAGAAGCTGCAGTGGCAGCTGGAATTTCTGAGGTGGGCTACAGAGACTCTCTGGGGGCAAAAGTCTGCTCATCTTATTCAAATGAATCGCTTTTCTGGCCAAATTCTGCTCTTATATGCCAACTGACGAATACAGACCTAGTAACATGAGAAAACATGGAATAACTCTGCGAGCTTCAATTCCACAGCAAGCTGAGGAATATAGAGCAACTGAAAACTAGAGAAGTAACTGCAACCACACAGAATGGCCAGGAGAAGAAAGGCTCCTCGAGAGAGACATGGAAATACGTGTCCAAACCTGCAAACCCTTCCACAGAGCAGCATCAACAGATTTATTTATGGGAGAAGCTACGTTAGGAAAGGGGATTCTCTGCTCTGGAGAAGTGGTCCAGCTCTGCAAGATGCTGGGTTCCCCTGGGAGGCGCCGAGCACCCCACCTCACCAGGGACCTCACCGAGGGTGCGTTTGCAAACCAGATGCCTCTAGGAACGGATTACACAGATCCTAAACCCATCACTTTTACCTAAATCTAAATATACTGCTTGGGCAGATAGAAGCATCTCCTGCGGCTGCTCTGCACTAACTCCCCCACTTCTGTGGCCATTTTGACCCCATTTGGAGTACAAAACGGGCACTTACACTGTGGCTGCTGATCATACTTGGTTAATGGGTACTCAATACCCAAGTATTGGTATACTTGGGTACTCAACTGTTCTCTCCAAATAGGCTCCTATTTACACGCGTCACGTACATCATAAATCCCTTTTACCTCCCCAGGATGGATTTTCTTACCTGCCACATAGCAGTGATGGACAAACGGGGAATGCCATTAAGCTTCCTGCTAAGACAGCTGAACTTGGAGTAATAATTAACTCAAAACAAACTGACCAGTTTACACCAGGTGATTTAGGACCAGAGAAACCAGCTGTGTAAGGTGGGAGACGGACTGCGTGGACCCCTCCCCTTACCGGCAGAGGAAAGCCAGCACACCAGCACGCTCCATCCCGAACGTGGAGTGTGGTGCACCCAGTTACACCGCCTCTGCTCTTACCCACGGGCGAAACCCCAGTCCCTCTGCAGCAGATCTGCCATCTGCTTCACCGGCAATAGGATTCCACCCTCTGACTTGATCGCTTTGAACCTGTGCTGGCACAAGATCTCAGCTGGATCCCATGTTATTCCATCAGAGCACCTCTGTCTTGCTTTCGTCACAGGACCCCGCACAAAGCTTTTATTTCTCAAATTTGGAGACAACGTTCCCTGGGGAACCCAGAGAGCAGGGAGAGAGAGATGGACCCAAGAGGACGCTGTGCCCTTATCAGGTTGGTGTGAAGATGGAGCTGCTCAAACTGGGGCCCCACATTTCTGTGGCCAGTGCAGTGGTTTCTGCTGCCCTTGGGAAGGTGAGGGAGGATTTAACACACCAAGTACCCACAGGGGACATCTGCCTGTTTCCTTGTAATTCTTAACCACAGTCAAATCTACAGGTCTACTGAAACTGGGAGGGCAGAAAGTGAAAAAAAGAAAAAAGGGAAAAAGGAAGAAGGAAGAAGGACATCACAAAATGATCGATGAGAGCTGTAGACCATGAGAGGCAGTAATGAACGTGAAGGCAAGATAAATGTCAAGAACAATATACTGACTCTGATGCAGCCAGTGATAACACTTCTGTAGATTTCAATGGACTTGAAATTTTACCCGGAGGCTCAAAAGGGAGCATTTGCACCCAAGTACCTCCCGCCAAGACAAACCGAGCTTCCTCCCCATCTCATTAACTGCTCACTAAAATTGGTTGTCCATTTCACCATGCATTCATGTGCATCAGGAAACTCATGGCTAAGATCTGCAACTGGAATACCCTTGAAAAGATGTATACATTCATAAAAAAATCATAGAATCATAGATTTCACATGCATCAGGAAACTCATGGCTAGAGGTCTGCAACTAGGATAACCTTGAGAAGACGTACACATTCAGAAAAACATCCATGACTTAAGAGATACTCTGTGCAGAACCACAGCTTAGCATCAATTACACAGCACTGAAAACGGCCAGAGGAAAGACTTAAATATTTCATGTTGTGATTGAAGATCACTTCTAGTTAAATTTGTTACCTGGACCAGGACAAAGAATCGTTTCTTCCATCTCTTCCAAACATTTTTACCAATGGCCCATAAATACCTAGGAGAAAAGAATAGGTGAATTCAGTACACAAGTGACTATGTGTTGTTCTCTTGCTTTTCGGGATGTTTTCTTTACACCTAGGAACGGAAGCTAATGCTCAAGCAGGAGTGATTACAAGAGTCCTAAGTTCAGCAGCATTCATGAACGTGTTTATTTCTAGCCTGAACAAATAACCTGTAAAGAAAGTGACACAAAAAGCTCCCGGGTTCTTAATGCTGCACAGTGTTAACTCTCTCTTCCTCTTTGTCTTTCACAGCTTTCTCAGAATTTAGAAGCCCTTTAATGCCAGTAAATAGCTACGACATGGTCAGATGGGTGAAAAATACATTTGAAATGGAAGAATTAAGGGACATAAACCCCAAATGTTGCTTTAAGCCTTCACAAAAACATTTGGCTGAAAGGAGCTGTCAAACAAAGGGATACTCACTGCATCAAAACCAGTACCCAGTACACACTGGACTGACTAAACCAGGACACTTCACTGAACAGCTTAAGATGAATTCCTAGAAATAACTTGGCTGCAGATATTCAAGCAAACTGAATAATTTCTAAGCAGTGAATTTATTGTTTTCTACAAAGGAAGAATTAACTTTTAAAATTAATGTCAAATTTAGCATTTAATCTCTGTGATGAAGCGGCCGCTGTGACACTGTAATACAAACACTGGCAAAAATAGTGGCAGCACCAGACTAATAATAAACAGAAGGACATTATTCAGCATTAATATGCTTTATGTATCTTTATAATTACTTTAGTTCTGGCTCTGTAAATAGAAATACAGTTCCTTTTCGGTTGCACTAGTGGTCCCTTATGCCAGAAGAGATCCAGCATGCTCTTGGTGAATGTTTAAGCCACAAACCTCCAAACCACGCTGACGTGGGCACTGAGTCCTCGGCTAGGTCAAGAACAGGGTGAGAACTGTCCTTTTTGCTGCTGCCGCTGACATCAACAGAAAGACAATCTCAGCTCTGATAGCAGTGAGTATTATAAACCACACAGTTTCAAGCATCGTCTTGTAAATCAAATGTTAGCTCAAGAAAGCCTCAGAAAAGGCAGAACTGCTCATCCCTGTTGCTATCAGCTGAGGTTGGGGAAACAAACACGACAGGTGAACTGTCCTTTCTTGCTTTTGGTGTCTGTGACTGTGGTGGAAAAATTAAACTTCACATGTGTCTATTGGCTCTGATCTCATTAGCAGAGAAGACAGGAGGAGGAGGAGAAGGAATCAAAAAAAAAGATGGGTGATCCAAACCATCCCATAATGGATTGAATCTAACAAAACACTATGGAAATAAAAATGAAGAACAAAGTCAGTTTTATAGCACTAAAAACATACCAAAGAAAGAGTTAATCAAAACAGTGGCTTTCCTGGACAGTTTCTATTTGTTATCACATCCTCAGCTCTGAAGAGCAAACAGTGCCAACGCTGTCAGCCGTTAACCTCACATCTTCCCAAGGATGATCTAATCTGTAATCGCAGGGCACGAAGGTGGAAGCCGGGGGTGGTGGTGAGGGGTCCCCCCCTGGCCCCAGCTCCTCTGACACTCACGTCTGGAAGGGAGAGGTTTCCCTTTTAACCTTCCAGATCATTAGTCCTACGCCAGGCAACTGCCTGCTCCAGGCAACTGCTATTTAACTGTGCTGTGTGTCTCTGTATGGATAATGATGATGACACTGGAGTTTATTTCAAGCGGAAGGTGCTCTGAGAAGTCAATACAGGGAAACACAGAATAACTTAGGAAATTATCACCTTCTCAGTAAGAGAGCCAGACAGTTCACCTATTATTTCCTTACAGGAAAAAAAAACCCAACTAGCAATTTCCTGAGGAGTACTGTTTAAGGTTTAAACTATTTGGCTGATATGCATTAAAAAGACTATGCTAACAATATAGAAAGTGCATTATAAATGACTGAACTAATGCCATTTTTATATTTAACTTTCTTTCAGCCTCCCCTGAACTTGAGAAAAAGAGTGTTGCTCTTCCAGAATCTTAAACCCCAGAAATTTTCTAATGCACATTCATCACAAGTTGAGTTCAGATCGAGACAAGCGTTTACCCAGAGTGCTTCATGTTTTGAGGCTTATCCATTCGCACGGCAAGCTTGATCTTCAGGTCTTGATCCGGGCAGTTTTTGGAAACAGTCATTTTGTGCCACTCTGATTGTTTTGGGCTATTGGGAGTAGGGTGGAGAACAACCTGCAAGTGTCAAAATCAACAACGTTAAAGGTAAAATTATTCACAGAACAGGTTTTAATGGGGAACAAAAGCACATCAGATGAGCTACCCGTGCCCTAAAAGTCAGTCTGGAAATTTCTATTCACATCAGTGAGGATGGCTTTTTAATTGCCTTTTTAAAGTACAGCTTACTATTTTGAGATTAGTTCATATGTTCTTTGGCTCCTCTATCTACGGTGCCATTGTTCATGGGGTTGTGTGGAACACAACTGCATTATCAGTTCCCATCATTTAAGGAGAGACTGTTGAAAAAAACCCCAGGTAAATCAGACTAGAAGTGATGGTGGACTAATGTGATGAGCAAACCAGCAACAAGCTTTTTGCTGAGGTTGCCCACTGCAATTGCCCACGTTCAGCCTCATACAACTCAAGTCAACCTTCCTGACATTTCCCACGTGAGGTGTGATGTTTCGAGGGCTCAGAAAGCTCTACCTGAAATGGTTCCTCTATTGCTACTATCAGGTTGTGGGGAAGCTGGCTTGATTTTTTGCTTACTGTTAAGACTGGATGCAGTAGGCAAAATTTTAGGTAGGTTTAGGTGTGTCTGACTGCACTACGACAGCGGCTAAAACCTGCATCCCAGGTCACGACATCAGTGGCTGCAGGACTCTCTGCTTCCATTCCATGCAGCGAGGAAACGGTGGGACGGTCTCCAGCTGGGGTATGTCAGCGCAACGACAATGACTGCAGCGGAGCTGTGCAGACCAACACCAATGGAAGCGCTCGGCTCATCAAAGAAACTGGAAGGCTCCCAAAGGGGAGTTTCTTTTTCTTTCCTGATCACAACTGTGCTTTTCCACTCACCCATTACCCCTACAAAGCAGAGCAGCTCCCTCAGACAGTGAGCCACAGAGTATTCTCCCAGAACTACACCACATCCACCATCTTCTCCTGCTGTTTCCATGTGTATCTTTTGAGGTGGCTTAACCCTCTCCCTCCTACGCCCATTCCTCTTCTGGTGCTTTCACTCTCAGAGGTGACTTTGCATGGCACAAATTCATTCAAGTCTCTGCTGTCCTGTAGCGAGATGAATCTCCTTTAAATCCATTAACCTTTACGCAAGCAAATTATTTTACCAATGGCACCATTCACCCTCGTTATTTGATGTGCTGCCATCACTCATTCCTTGCTCACGCTTATCCCTGCTCCCGCCAAACTCCAGCCCAGACTATAATCTTCTATTTCTCTGCTCTTCAACTTTACTGCTGAGTCAACAACCTAGGAGCTGTTTTCCACCAAAATATCCTTGACACTATTACCCTCTGATGAACGATTAAAAAAATTATTTTATTGCCTCCTCCAAAGCCTGAGGTTAACATCAGTAGATTTTCGTCTTCACCCTTATTCATCAACATTATCTACCACTTCTTTTATTGAATTAGACTAATGCTTTCCCTGGCAGGAATCTGAAGCTGTTGTTAGTTACACAGAGAACTGAGCAACACCAGTGTCTGCTGCATCACTCTTGGAAAAAAAACCAAACCACCACATTTAAGCAAATCCTGAAGATGGACAGTGAGTCCTCCACGTGGGGTGCTGTTAGAAACAGGGATGGACCCAAACTCTGAGCAGCATCCGAGGTCCCCCACTGCAAAGCAGGCCCTGCAAGCACACGGACTTGCACTAAACCGCATCTCTCAGCGAGGCAGCAGCCACTCGGGCTGTTTGGGATGCTCTCTACTTTGATTTCTAACTCCTTTTCACCAAAAGGCGCACAAACTTTGCTCAGCGTTGTTGTAATTCACGGCTCTTCCCCTCTTTGCTCTCAGGAGATGAAGTCTTGGCATGGCTGAAATCCGTGGGAGCCTTGCCACCGGCTTCAATGGGGCCAGGATGTATTCCCATGCCTTCAGCTGCCCAGCCAGCAGCTCGGGGCTTGGGAGCATTTTCCAGCTCTGCCTTTGATAAAAGTGGCGAAATGAGGAGCGCCGGCCGGTTGCCAATTTAACACTGGCACTAGAAAGTGGGCATTGTACGCGCCTGGCAGAGCACAAAGCCGCTTCTCAGAGGGCGGCTGAGCATGGGTGTTTTTGTGTATAAAACCCGCTTCCCTGCTCTCGCCCTGCAGACAGGTTCGTGCCCACTCCAACAGCTGAACCAGGGGCTTAACACGCTCCCGGTTTCATTATTTCATTCAAGAAGAAATCCTGATGCAGCCTGAGCAGACACGCGTCATCTCCCGGCCGCCCCGGGCACACCGAGCATCCCTTTGAAGTGCGGCCGACTGAAAGCGCCGGTGGCCACGGGCCAGGGGAAATCACCGGCCGCCTGCCCGCGCTCGCCGCTGCTGGCCCGCGTCCTGCGGCCCGCAGAAGCTCAGAGCCGAGGGACGGCTTCCCGCCGGACCGGGAATTCAAGCGCCTTGGCAGGGCCGGCTCATCAGCATTTCAGGGCAGGAGGGGTTGCTCTGGGGCCTGACGTCTTTCTCCGAACACCGTGCACGGCTAATTGCTTCCCGAGACCAGCAAAGTCAGCACCGCTCACGGCTGCCAGTGGAAACAGGACTTACAAAGCAAAGGGGTCTACAGCGAGCGTAACCACGCAGGGGAAAGAGCCCCGCACGGCGTCACGGCCGGCTGGGTGACAAGCTCTGCTCAGCACGCTGCAGCGCATAAAGGCAGCTGTCTGAAGAAGGAGGTTTAGAAAATAATCCTGAAAATATTACGATGCTGCGCGGCAAAGCAACTGCAGGTCTTCGGCTGGAGTCCCGCAGCCCCGTGGGGTCACCCCCTTGGTCAAAAGAGAGGGAGAAAGGACGGATCAAGGTGTGGATGAGGGAAGTCTGAAGGGGCTGTGACTCTCTTTGAAGAGAAGATCAAGAGGAGAAAAGAAGGGGTAGCTCTGCTTTCCTCTCTCTCAAGTGCAAGAACAAAGGACGTTACATGAATATGAAAACACAAATAGTTAAAATGAACATAAATTACATGAGACAAAATCCCATGCAGCACTCTCCACCATAAATACCTAAATTCAATCAACAGCTCCCTAGGACCTGAAAGAACATTTGGCACTTGTATGAATAGGATGAACACAAAACCTCGTTAATTAGGGAAAACTTTGTTGTATGGACAGACTCTCCTGTGTCAAGGCAAAAGCAGGCGTGAAGTTAGCAAGAAACATCCCAACAAGTTAATCCACAATTGGAAATACCGTACTCAGGCTTGCCACAGGATCAGTGGCTCTCTTGGCCATGGCTTTCTTGGCCGTAGCCATGCAGACAGGGTGGAGAGCAAGGTGTGCTGCGGAGCCGGGCAGACAGAGCCCGGGATGCTCCTGGAGATCACTCAGGCCACGCTGAGCCGTGACACGGGAGGTGCCAAGCCCATGTGTAAGGTGCAGCCTCTCTTCCCCTGATCTGATTTTCATGGGGTCTTCACCACACTGACCTCCCACCCCTGAGAGCTGTGGAAGGCATGGCAGGCAGTTTGCTGCCACTTCTGTCTTGGGCCAACACAAACTACACAGCTGCAAAAAATCCATGGAGACACACTGAAGTGTCCCAAAGCCACAGAAAAGGGCTGTCCACAGATATTGTGGAGCTGTGGGCTGCAGCGATGGAGGGCCACCAGTCCCAGGGCGCTGGTTTAGGGACCGCAGGCGAGGGGCAGAGCTGGGGTGGGAAGGCAGGTTCTGTGGCCAGTACCCTGGGAATCTGAGCTATTAACACTCTCGGTGGGGGCAATGAACCCCCATGTTTCACTCCCCAGTCCAGCCCCACCGAAGCCACCAGTTCAGCCACAATCCCCCGGGGAAGCCAGGATTTCAAGCCCTTTGCAGCGAGTACCGCCGTCAGCGCTTTCAAACGCTCAAACCGTGCACCGGCTGCTCAGCAGATATGAGAGCAGCTTAACGCTCCCTTGCCAAACTTAAATCCCTTCTTTTTGCTTCAGCATAATCCCCTTTTCTGCCTCAGGAATGTCCATTTCCGTAAGCAACTTCTAAGGCTTTCCGGACTGCCAATATCGCACACAAGATCCTCCGCCTTTGCTCGGTGCAGGCACAGCCAGCTGAAATGCTGCCATTAGAAACTCCCAACAAAGACAGCATGCGAGATGCACTCCTTTCCAGCAGTGGAGAGCTTGCTTCCCCCCCCCCCACCTCCCGAAGCTTGGCAAAAAAGCAGAGCATGTTGTGCTCCAAAGATATTTCCGTACAGGAGAGATTTCTCTAGAAAAGCGGGGCCAGAAGGAAACATTATTGAACTCAAAACCTCCTTACCCTCCCAAGCTCTTTGTCCTCCAGAGCCAGCACTCCCGTGCTCTCCGTGAACAGCTTCACCTTCACTGCAGGAAGCGCGTGTGTAGTCGTGAAGTCTCCTTGGGTGCCCCAGCTGCGAAAGGAAGGACAAGAGAGATGTTCAGCTCCGCCGGCAGGTCGGCAGCGCTCCACCTCGGGCGTGCAATGGTTAACCGAAAATATCCTCTCTGGCACAAGGCGAAGTGGCTGGGCCGTCTGAATGACAAGGGCATTAATTATCTTCTTAGGGAAATGTGGGACAGATGTTTGGAAAAACCATGATGATTCTTTGGGGAAAAAAAGAGAGTATTGCGGAGCAGCATGAAACCAAATTTAAGAGAACTTTTTTATTTACAAAGAACAATATGTCTCCTGCAGTGACAGCCTAGATAGTCACAACAGAATTTGAGGATGGAGGACATCTGCACCTAGGACGTCTGTAATCACTCACGCCTCTGCTCTTCTCTTGGCTCATTAACCTCTCCTTTCCAGGCTGATAGCGAGGTTTGCTTTCTCTGAAGAAACACCAATTTAACCTGGGTCCTCTTTTGAGTCCCTGCCCAGCCCAGGTTGAAGTTCAAGCCATCACGTCTAGAGTAATCCCAGTTTGCTGGGACTGCAGAGCAGGACAGCGGCTCCTTGGGGATGGGACGGCAGTGGCCACCTCTCCAACTATGCAATGAACCAAGACCATCACCTACTATTTGTACTCCGTGAGTCATCCCCCGGCTGGTCCCGTGGCTTAGAAAGCCGTACGGAGGCTGAATGACCCACACTATGAGAACCCCCCACCCCAGACAGGCCTGTTTCCAGATGACATCTCCAAGCTCCTGCAACCACAAGCCACCCGAGCGTGCAGAGAACATGAACTCATTCCACGTGGGACCCTGCAGGCAGAGGGTCTCAGCCACAGTCTGCCGACACCTCTGGCCAAATCGCCATTTTAAGTCTCACACGGGGAGCCCACCCCGCAGCTGACCTTCCCCGTGCGAATGTGGGAACCGGAGCAGCCCTGCAGCCCACCGCAGGGAGGTCTGGTGACGGGCACGAGCACATCACGCTAGAGGTTTCCTCTCCGGCCATGGACACTTGGGGAAGCTTTGAGGACAGAGCCCCAGTTTGGGCACAGCCCATGGCACTTTGTTTCAGGGACTTGTTGCTGTCCCAGCGAGCAGCGTGCTGCAGCCGGAGCTGCCGCCTGGTGACACCCGTGAGGGCTCACCTCAGCCGCGCTGGCGAGCATCCTCCTGGGGTTCTCTGAGAGATACCCACGCCTGACACAGTAGTCAGCTTTCCTTTAGAGAGATCGTAGGGAAAAGAAACCTGTGACACACCGAGTCCGTTCAACATCCTAAGGGCCACGGCTTTTCAAATACGCTCACGAAGAGCCTCCACAAGTGGTGCCACTCACACCAGCACGTCAAATTACCCACCTGCGCTAAGGTTTTTGAGGTACAGGAAAACGCTCCCCTCTGGCAAACAAGCACAGACTGAAGAGGGTCACGGAACAAAAATTAAGTGGAACTTGAATTAATGCCTATTTGCAAGCTTTAAACAATTTTGAAAGGAGAAGAGAGAAGAGAAGAGAAGAGAAGAGAAGAGAAGAGAAGAGAAGAGAAGAGAAGAGGAGAAAAAAAAAACCTTCTATGGTAAGGGGTAAAAAGTCACGATACTTTTACATTTGAGACTTCACAGCTGTGTTTCAAGCTTTGTTTCTACAGCTTAGAAAGTTTGAAACTTATTAAAATAAAGACAGACAGAAACTTCAGGCAGAGCAAAGCACTCCTGAAACAGAGACCAGCTCAGCAAAAGATGAAGAGCAGAGAAGAACTGGGGAAGAACACACCACTGCAAGGAGGATGCTCCTGAGCACCTGACCGTGCAGTGGCCCAATGTGAAACTAGCGGATAAAACTGCTCTTTTCTTTTTATCTTCACCTTTCTCTTTGTTGCTTTATAATTCATTGTAAGCTAGATTTCTGTGTTGTTCCCAGAGACCCTGAAAATTCATCACACTTCAAAACTGATGCAAAGCGTAGAAGCAAGCTTGAAGGATAGTCACAGACAAGGTGCTTTTTGTAAACTAGAAGAAACCAAGAGTGTGCCATGAGAAACACCTCCAAGTGATGTGACGGAACACACACTGCAACCTAAAACACTGCAAGTCAGATGAGAGATTACCCCGTATCGCACTCATCACTTCTATTCACCCTCACGCTATTAACGACACTGTTATTTTATGCTGTCCTCGAACTAGATCCTCTGCTGAAGAAAGGCAATTCCCTGGAAATGACTGGGCAAAGGCTCAGATGACACGTGGTCCAGCGACTACACGTTCTTCAAACATAAATACCAAACAGCAGGTTTTGCATTTGGAAAGTTGTCGGGGAAAAATAATTTACTCCTTCCTGCGCGCAAAGAGGATGGGTTTACGCTTTGCTCTCCACTGGGCAAATCTTGTCCGACCGAGCTTAGCAGATGAGCGTGTTCAGCACAGAGCTGATTAACGAACTCAGTTTCTTCATCAGCTCTGCTCTGAAGTTTCCTCTCCCGGTGTCACTGTTCCACATTTTATCTTTTATGACAACGCATCAAACTGCCACGGGTGCCAGGGAGCAGAGGTTTGGCATAAATTATCTACAGCACTACGGGTCCAGTGAGATCCCCAATATTGCATCTTCTTCATGTGTGACCCATCAGCTACCTAACAAACGTTTTAAACATAAGAACCGAGAAACAACCTTATTTTCTAATTGCAGCTTCAGGTCACAGGTTATGTTTTCTCTCTTAAAAAACCTGCACTGTCAGCAGCAGGGAAAGTAGGACGGTAATCTTGCTTTGAGCAAGGGGAAAAAGTAAGAAAATATCCAACCTTCCACTGTGTATTTTGACAGCATCTGCTTTATAGAACTCATATCTCTGTTTACTATTAAAAAGCTCTTATTTGCTGAAGCATTCCCAGACCATATGTTATCAACAAATGTTACTAACCAAATACAAACAGTAATTTTCATTAGGTTTCCTTCATGAGAACAACATTAACCACAAAGGGAATAAATGTTTCAAATGACAGTAAACATACATAGCAAACCCTTGACAACACTGCGGTGCTGACATATTCATACCCCCCAAAAGCCCTGAAAAGATCTGCGCCAACAAGTAGAGACCCTCCGAAGTTGGGTTTTGTGCAGGTTGAAGCCTGCGGTGATGTCATTAGTTGCCATAGCGATGCTCAGCATAAGGCCATAATTCATGTCACTGAAACATCATTTGTATTCAACCTAAGTACGCGGTTTATCTGTGCTGTGTATTAAATTATTGCTCAGAAAATTAGCTCTGGACAGTAGTTAGGTATTAGGATCTTCTGAGGGACCAGCAATGTCATGGTTTCATTTCCATGTTTAATAATTAAGCAGGTTATCGCTGTAGGCGTTTATTTGTCGGGAAAGTGCCTTGAGACCCATTCTGGACAAATCTCATGAAGTAGCCACACTATCTTGTCCCCATATCACAGAGCTCGTGCTGATGCTTCAAAGCAATACCTCTGCAAACGAGGACAAATAATGTCATTGTGGCCAAAAGGATATGTACCTCTCTGTCCCTCTCTCTCTCCCCCCGTGCCACAGAAAAGAAGCACACAAGTAGAAAAATCCTGACAGTACTTTCTCATTTAGGACCATTTTAACTCTCTGAATCCCACCTGAAATGCTCAGCCCAGCATTTCTTCTTGCCCAGTGCATCCCAAAGCCTGGAGCTGACCAAGAAATTCTGCCGTGCATAGGGACTTTGCTAGAATTATCTTATCGCCCTATTTATGCCATCTCTGCTGTTCCCGTGATATCACTAGGATCTACTTGCATCTCCACGGTTTCTAGTTAGGCATCAAACTTAGGATGAGTAGCCAAACTCATAGAATCATAGCATGGTTAGAATTGGAAGGGAACTTAAAGACCATCTAGTTCCAACCCCCCTGCCCTGGGCAGGGACACCTCCCACCAGCCCAGGTTGCTCAGAGCCCCATCCAACCTGGCCTTGAACACTCCAAGGGACAGGGCAGCTGCAAAGAGCCAGAGGATGAGAGATGCCCCAGGTGTTAACATGACAAATGCCGGCCCTTGTTTTACCTTTTACAGCAAAATCAGTAGGTCATCACTGTGGACTTTGTGTCTATGGATTCACCTAGAGGTGCCATCACAGTTCCTAACCAATCAGCCTAAAGCGCTGAGATTTTTTTCTCAATGAAACATAAAATGAGGCATATCCAGAGGGCGCGAGTGGACAACAAGGGAGGAATGTCACCCTTGTCCCCCGTTACCTCCATGGGATTGCCTGACATGGAGCACTTGAAGGATGGGCTTACCTGTCTGACTTCAGGAGCATTTGGGAGCTCTCACAGGCATTGTCCTTACTGGCACACGGAGGGAAAGCGATGCCACTGCCGATGCAGGCGCCAGGCTGCTCACACCAAGCTGCTGTCAGCTGGTTCAAGCAACATGTTGGTGATCTTCTGGCAAACCTTCAGGTTGATGCTACTCAGCCCTTCCCAACTTACAGACAAAACAAGTAAGACCACCCAAGCTCCTCACCTTGCTGCTGTACCAAGATCTTACCCTTTCCTGCCACAAAGTCACTGCAGAAACAATTCCCTTCATCCTATGGATGTGAAGTTTTTTACATCCTGATCTTTGGCTGTAGTCTCTGAGCGCTACCAAAATGCAGACACGGGGACAATAAAGTCAAATTAATATGTAGCCAAAAAGACAGAGTCATTCAAACAGCATGGCGTTATGTTACAGTGTGTGATTAAAAAACTATTTGGGATATGAACAAGGCTTGAGCAAAACCCTGCAAGGGTCCTTGTCCTGACCGCACTCACATATGGCATGAAACCAGGCAGCAGGGTCCCCAACTCCAGCCCTTTTCCTTCACAACAGCCCACTGACGTGGCCTAACCGACAATCTTCCCAGCTGTCCTTGAGAGACATTGACTTCATAATTTCTATTCACCTCGAGCGTGTAAGTTCCTCTAAAGGGAACTTCAGTACCCATGACCTTCCCGAAAGTGAACACACATGTTAGCACCCAGGAGAATGCATTAAATTCCCTCATTCACGTACTGTTGTCTCCAGCAACACTGCTCAGCCCCTGCCCGCTGCGAAGCAGTAACCCTTCGTCCATCACTGCTCTCGTAACTTCATCCGGCCAGAACATCAATGCCTGTGATTTCTATAAATAATGAACAGGAGCAACTGAATTATATTGCCGGGCCATGAATCAGCCCTGCTAAGGGGCTCGGCCTGTCGGTAGGATAACACGGGAGCAGCGGGAGAGCGATGTGCTCTCGACAGGGCTGACATTTAAACGTGATCTACGACCAGTTCTCACGGGCTTCACAACTGCCAGAGGACACCTTTTCTCCCTCTCTGGATATATTTATTGAAATGGATTTACTTGCCAGCTTGCATGGAACTAACGGGAAAAAAGTGGCAAATGTAAAAATGTGTATTAAAGGAGAGCTACGCTCTTCCCTCGGTGGGTTCGCTCAGGGGTGCATTACGCTCACTGCACACAGCAGCGTCCCGGGACGCGGCCACTCTCTGCGGGAGATGCTGCCCTTCTGCCGTGTCCCCGCAAGTTTACTGCTTAAGTTCACAAGTCCTGCAGAATAATATTCCTGCCCGTGGGTCAGATCTGCACTACTTTATTGAGCCACCCGCTCGCAATCATTTTTCTGATGTAACCGAACCAGCAGGAACGCCTGTCCCCTCCCAGGCCCGGAGCATCCCCCAGAACACGGGATGCTGCTGTACGGGATGCAGCTGAACGTGGGACGCAGAACGCGGGATGCTGCTGTACCCATCCCTGCGAGATGCAGCCGCCTAAACGAGCACTGCGCACCACCCGCCCCCCCGCAGCAGCCAGCTGGTGGCCTACGGAGGCAGTGAGGTCCACCTGAAAGGCCTTTAATACGCATGACCACGTCTGGGACAAAATTTGCAAGACCACCTTAACCTCACTCGCGTTCCTCTGCTGCCAGAATGGGGTCCAGTGAGAACAGAACGATGGGCTGAGCCGGCTGCTTCCCGCGCGCGCTGCCGGTGCAGGCAGGAAAGGGTTGTGCTTCATGCGCTTCTCTTCATCCTCATCCCTCACCTCTCCTCTCCAGGCGCCCACACCAGCGTGTCTGTGTCCCTCCTGGTGTATTTGTAGCTCGGTCTCCAAAGCGAGCTGGCCGGCGGGAGGGAGCCCATCAAGAGGGTGGCACAGACAGCAGCCTGATAGACGCTGCCTGGTTTTTGAGGAAATATATATTGGCAAAGTCACCTTTTGCTGGATCACCGCTTCACCTCGTGCGGTGTGATGCTTTCAATCCAGCCTTGGTTTCCCGGCTTCCCGCAGTGCCTGCTGGAGCTGGATCCTGCCCTGAGGATGGAGAGGTCCGATCCCGCTTCATCGCTGCAAGACCGAAATGCTGCGTACAGTCTTGATTTAGTTCTTCCAGAAATCTTGCCTAACAAATGATGGTTTTCTTTCTTCAGCCTGCTCCTCCCCTCCCAGAAGAGACCTTTCCAGGGAGCAGCCTTAAATCTTGGGCCATAAATCACGTAAGCCCAAAGCTCGAGCACTGGGAAAAACAAAGCTAGAGAAGCAGCACACCAGCCACCCAGCTGACCTGCCTTCACGCACCTCCTGGAGTCAGCGACGCCTGTTCCTCTGACGTCATGTTAAGGTGTGTTTTGTTCTTATCTATTTCTCGAGACACCAGCAACAATGAAAATAAACAGGTTTTAAATGTGTTTGACAGTTAACTGCATGTGAAGAAGCATGCGGGAAAGCTTTTTGCTTTGTTCTCTAACACTTTCCATATACCAGCTATCCAAAAACATGCAACAGAAGTTGACGACCCAGATTATGGTTATTGGTGATCTTTCTGAACTTCCCTTGCCCACACTCTGAAGCTGCAGTTCATTATGACGGAGCACACACAGACTTACTCAGCTCAACAGCAAAACCCGATGCAGCGATGGCATTCATTCCGCCGGCACGAAAATGCTCGTTTCATTTTCAGAAATGGGTATTTGTGAACTTCTCGGAACGACACAAACGAGACGATGCTGCCCGTGTGCTCAGCCCTTCACAAGCAGGCGTCGGCAGGAGCAGGCTCCTCTTTGGGAGCGGTGCCGGTGAGGCACCAAACTGGCAGGGGATGTGGCAGCACGGACACATCCATGACGCGTGGTGGAGGCAGGTGCTCACACCCGCACCAGCTGGGTCATAAAGCAGTAATAAAAAGAACTAGAGCACCCCAAAGCCTTCGGGAAGATAAGTATTTTTTGCAGCTCTCGTGGGTAATGGCGATGGATAATAGGTTTTTGGTTTGTGCCTTTGGGATTTGAAAAAACCCGAAGGTAATGGAAGAACTCAGGTTTTTCTTTTCGGGTCTCCAGGAAAACGCACAGGTTGGGTCACACAGCTGGAGCAGCTCCACGCACAACTCGGTTTCAGTGGGGGATAGCCCATAAAACCACAGCCAGTTTGGGGACAGTTACAAACTGGTTTGCAACTTACTGCAGTAGGACTACAAACCTCGATCGAGGTCAGCTGAATTCTTCTAAGAAACATAACCCAGTGGGCGNAGCACCCCAAAGCCTTCGGGAAGATAAGTATTTTTTGCAGCTCTCGTGGGTAATGGCGATGGATAATAGGTTTTTGGTTTGTGCCTTTGGGATTTGAAAAAACCCGAAGGTAATGGAAGAACTCAGGTTTTTCTTTTCGGGTCTCCAGGAAAACGCACAGGTTGGGTCACACAGCTGGAGCAGCTCCACGCACAACTCGATTTCAGTGGGGGAAAGCCCAGAAAGCACAGCTAGTTTGGGGCCAGTTATGAACTGGTTTGCAACTTACTGCAGTAGGACTACAAACCTCGATCAAGGTCAGCTGAATTCTTCTAAAGAAACATAACCCAGTGGGCAATACACCTTCTCGAGAGATATCATTATTGAAAGATAAGAAATTATTTAGTCAAAAAACAAAATAGGGGGTAAAGACACCAAACAAAGAAGAAATCGCGTGCTACCTGCTCCGCAGCGCTCACTGAGTGCATCCCACTGTGGATGAAGCACGGGAGGTGTCGGTTCCTCCCACCAGCAGCACCCATCCACTGGCAAAAGAGCAGTCATGTAATCTGTTCGGTGGTTTTTGTGGGACTGAGTTTGGATTCCACATGCTGTAGAGGGCCTCAAATAGTACTATGGCTCCAAGGAAAGGATTTGATCCTTAGCTATTGGGAGAGGATGCAGAGACACAAGACAGATCACAACTGTGGCAACCCACAAATTTAGGGGGCTGTACTACCATGTACACATGCCCATGTCACCTGCCTTGGGCTTAGGAGAGCTCTAATTAATCGTCAGTGGAGTCAGGCTTTAATTTGCCTCACCCAGTTTAGAGGCAGCAGGCGGATGAAATGAAGTCTGCCCTAAATGTGCCCCCGTCTTTCCACTGCCGTAGAGGGGTGCTGGAGGTGACTGCTGCAGCTGCACAAAAAAGATCTGAAACTAAAATCTCAAAGAATACACATAGATGCAGAGAAACTTCTGTGTTTCTGCTTGTGCGAAAACGTCCTGGGCTAGGGAATTCGATTGAGGTGCTAAGAAAGGTACGGCTCCGCTCCGCCTGTGGGAACAGACTGAGAGCAGTTTGCATCTGGAACACGGCTTGATTCCCACGAGCTGCTGAGCCTCCTCTGGGATTCCTCCCGCTGTACAAGGTCAATGTGTTTACTCACCTTCAGAACGGGATAACCAAAGTCATCAGACACAGACTGACAACGGGGCCTATTTTTGTTCACATTTGTTTCCTCTCCTCCCTTTCGGCTGACGGAACAGCCTTTCGGTCCCATCCCCTCGGAAGAGGCTGAGTTGAAGCGGGAGTGACACCACAAACAGATTTGATTCCTCCCAGACCTTCCTGTGCAGACTTTATAACGACGGTAAAACGTGCTGCCACCGATGCAGCTAGCGTGCAAGGGACCGACAAGTCAGCACCCCCGCATGTAGCGGCCAGCAGCGGCGGCTGAACCTGCCTCCCCCTGCAGCTGCGGAACCCCACAGGAGGCCACGTCTCGGACATCTGCTTTGACGGGACAGCCCAAGGGCTCTCTGAGTGAATCCATCATTTCCTGTGATGTCCTAATTCCTGCCGAGCATATAATATTCCCTCCGCTAAAAATACATCATCAGTAATTATTCTGCTTCCGAAAAGCGTGCGCATTTACCCAAAACCACCACTGCAGAATGTACTATGATGTTACGCAAAAAGTTGAGCGGGCGCAGCAGGTCCCTAAGGACCGGGCTCCTCCTAGCAGCAGCTAAGGATGCCTTCCAACCGCTGGCGTTTCACGGACTGTCCATCTTTCGTTCCCCCAGCTCTGAGACACGCGGTGACTGCCGTGCCCGCAGACACCATCTTGCTTAACATCCTGCAGTACCAGACAGCTGAGAAAAGGCACCATCTCTCCTTCCAGGAGCCGCAACTCCCACATCCTCAAACTGGCTACGGCAACGCTGCGACTGCCGGCTGAGAGCAATATGTCTAGGAGAGCATCACATCTGCGCCTGGGCGTGCAAGGTGCAGAAGGAACAGGGTGAAGCTGACGGAGACTGCAGCAAAGCAAAGCCTGCGGAGGTCTGCTCTTGATCTGCTCGTGGCTCACAAGCAGTCCCCGCAGACCCCGTTCCCGTGCCAGCACCGCGTCTGGCGGCTGCCAGGGCACCGCAGCCAAGAGGAGCTGCTGAGGCCGACGGCACAGCTTTAGGAACCCAAAAAAAAAAAGGATGATCTTCGCTGTGCAGAAAACGCAGAGCTTGGTTTCAGCGCAAAGTGTTTCCTAAGCATAGCTGATACACAGGGGAAGCGTTAAGGGGAAGTTGTAAGAAGGGATGGGAGGTGGATTTAATCACATAATAGCTATTTACGGCCACGAGATGGCATTCCTGCCCCAGAGATGTCCCTGTGCCATGCCTGTCCCCGGCCCAGCCTCACCTCCCCTGCCCAGGACCCCGCAGCCCCCGGCCGCGCTCCGCCGCACCATCGGCGGCTGCTTCGCAGGAGGATTTATGGCAACGCTGTTCACCGCAATCTGCGGGGGATTAATAGGGAAAATAAGTGGCGTGATTACTTAGCGTGATTTACATGACGACTGCTTTTCAAATGCCCTGCGCTCTCGCTTAATACTATGATATTACAATTAGAAGAGAAAAGCTCAGCAGGAGGAAATGGAAATGTAAGCCCAGCAACCTTTTACTGGGGGGTCTGAACGGAGAGAATAATTGCTTTTACAAGGGCTGCCTACTGTATGGGCTTTACCAGTGTATCTGCTCTGGGTACAGCACGAGTCAGAGTTTCATTCATGAAATGGCTCTGCGTGCGTTTGCTCTCTGTGGTCGTCACCGCTTCTTGTATAAGGTGACTGCAATGCCACCCACCTGCTAACCAAAGTTTCCTTTGGCCAAAGATGCTCCACTGAACCAGCCACACAGCTGCTCGTTTCACAGAACGATTATTTAATTCAGACATGGTTAATCACTTCTATCCAATCTTATCACCCTGGAAGAAAACACCACTGCGAAGGAATGCAGCTAAGTAGGGCTGGGTCATGATTCAGACTTGCAAAGGCCACGCGCTGCCAGCTTCAGAGAAACTTGGTGTCCCACTAGCACAGACCATGGAGAAGGGGAGAGAAATCCTCTGCTTGAAAATACGGGTTACTGGTTTTCTGCCAACATAAAATTCTTTTATAAATAAAGGAATTATCCTTTGTAATAAATCATAGAATCATGGAATGGTTTAGGTTGGAAGGGACCTTGAAGATCATCGAGTTCCAACCCCCCTGCCCTGGGCAGGGACACCTCCCACCAGACCAGGTTGCTCCAAGCCCCGTCCAACCTGGCCTTGAACACCTCCAGGGATGGGGCAGCCACAGCTTCTCTGGGCAACCTGCGCCAGGGGCTCACCGCCCTCAGAGTGAAAAATTTCTTCCTAATATCTCATCTAATCTACCCTCTTTCAGTTTAAAGCCATTAATATTATCATTTATTATATTTATTATAATAATTATTATAATAAATAAAATTATCATTTATAAAATATGAATAAATTATCCTTTATAAAATTCAGTAGAAGAGAGCAGCAAAATATTTCCTAAATGTAAACGGAGCAGAAAAGGCACAAGGAACCCTTCCAAAGTCAGATAAAGAGAGGAACAAGAGGTGTGAGACTGTCTCTTCTTGTTGTGCCACCACTCACGTTTTTGCTGTCCTATATTCTTCTCAGCCAGGACTCAGGACAGGAAGCCCAGATCCAGCCAGACACTTGGGATGGGGTTTGTCCTGTAACTTCTGATGGCTCGAAGCAAAGTCATCCCGGCCTCTGCTGGGTCAGCGTGGACACGCGCGCGCTTCCAGCAGATGATGCCCACCCAACCCAGCCATCCTGGTCACGAGCGCTTTCTCTGCTGCGAAACAGAAGGTTTGCTCTAGTTTCATGGATAGGAAACCCACAGCAAGGAGCGAGCCAGCCGCTGGCCCGGGGACACACAGCCACTCAGAAGAGACAGAGTGAATGCGCTAACACCGCGTCCTTCGTTTCCATGGGAGATCCATCCCTACACACGCATTTGGCGTCTCCGGCCTGACACCGATCGCAGGGCTCAGCAACCCCTGACTTACAGGACTTCATCCTTCCTTCAGCAACCATCAGGGGCTGGTGAGCACTCTTCCCACATCCTGATGGGTCCCCCAGCTGCAGTGGCTGTGTGCAGCTGCTGGGATTCCCTTTCTCACCTCCCCTAAGCCATGGAGTGGGAGTTGCTGCAGATGCTCTCAGCTTTGTTTTTCTACAAGGCCTTCTGGCAAAGGTATGAAAGACCGGTGAGGTGGGCAAGACACTCCTGTGTGCTGTGTCCTGCCTTTCACGGACTTTTTCAGTCTGAAACACCTTGGAGTTGCTCTGGAAGGGGTTCAAGAAAATGCTGCTGTGTCTCTCTGCATTCCGGCCACGTTTGCAAGCTCCTCTCTCCACGAGCATGCCTTGTCCTCTTTGCCCATGTAATGACAACAGTACACAGCTCCTTTTAAGTGCTTTCACACATATTGCTGCTGTTCACTGGCAGACCCAGTACGTTCACAAAGGCAACAGGCCTCTCTACCTTTGTTTCACAGAAAGGACAACTAAAATACTGAGAAATCACTGGCGAGGTTGGCTTTCCCATTAAACCATCCCCTCTTCCAGAGCTCTGTCCAGGCAGGAGTAGGCACAGTACCAATTCTTTAAAGCATCCTCTCTCTCTCTCCCTGCTCTGCTTTGCAACCAGCAATAGCAGTACTCCTCGTTAAATAACAATGTGCTCTACTTGTACACAGCACTTAATAAATAAACCAACACCTGGGCACTTTTCACATGTCTCATCCCCCGCCTTTCCCTTGGAAGGTGACGTGCGGAAATTGCACTAAGGCATGGCTTAATTTTTTAAAAAACACTAACCATGAGCATTAAACAAGAAGACTGAACGTATCCCAGGACTTTTGTTTTGCAGTCCTCCTCTTAATTTAGCACTATTTCAGATCACTGAATCTCAATCTCATTTCAATGTCCTTGTGGTCTTTACTATCCCATCTTAAGGTTGCATGCATAGGAGTGATGAAGCAGACGGATGTCGATGAAAATCGCCTTGGGCATCATCACACCTTCTGGAATACTTAAATTTGAATGTATGCGCTATCACAGGAATACATAATTCCCAAGTGCATAGGAACACTCAAGAAATTAGACAGCTGGTGAGAAGAGAGAGACATTCATCTGTGAAAGAAAAGGTGCATGAGCTCAACCCTTACTAGACACCAGAGAATCCATGTGAAAGCAATGCTATGTATGCTCTAAAGGTCAGGGAAAACAGCCAGAGCTCGCACTTACTTGATACCAGAGAACCCAGCTACACGAGTTACGTCTATAGAAACAAGTCTTCATTATTCTTCAACACAGTTTCTAGTGTAACATTTACAGAAGAGGGGAGAGGAGGGGACCGCTCACGAGACCTCTGGGAGTAGGACCGTACCTGGGATCACCACCTGCAGTCCCAGCAGCCTACTGCACTGCTGTCCAAGAGGCTGCACCACGGCACTGCGGCCGCCTGGGTGATACCCGGGGTCAGGGAATCCCTATAGGGCCTTGCCTTTATTCCGGGGAAAAACTCAGCTGCTTCATCTAAAGCAGATTTTTTGTCCCCCTGTGGTCCCCGGGGCCACAGCTGAGCCGCGGAAGAACCACTCCCGCAGAGCAGCTACGAGGAAGCATCAGAGGAGGTTCTGAATTCCTCATTAAAAAGGCCACTAAACCACTTGCATGAAGGTTTCCCATAATAGATCACACGCTTGCACCTGGGTAATAACTTTTTAGCGCATTTTTTGCTGTGCTTAATGACTTGTCCACAGCCTCCGCTTTCAACGGTGAGAACGTCATAGCATAAATCTCAGCAGCATTACGGAAACACTATCACCCGCGCAAAGGGGGATTTGAAGAGCCGGTCAGACCGAAGTAACAGCAGAACCCTTCAGCAGCAAACCCACACACGGCCTCACCGGAAAACTGGCTCCTAGACATGCTAAATAGCTGTAAGTGAAGAAATCTTTTGCGGGGGATTTGGACACCGCTTTGTACCCTTCAGCCCAAGGCAGAGGGGCTGAAAGCAACTCCCCTGAGGTCCCTGCCCCTGTCATTGTCACCTCTTCACCTGGTGGCATCATGGGCTCAGAGCATCCGCGCCGTGCTCTCAGAGAGCAAAGGTGAAGATCCCTCCTGGAAGACATTTCCCCAATACACACCTTGGGGCAGCTCGACCCTCTGCTCAGACCCTCACTCGACCCTCTGCTCAGACCCTCACCCGACCCTCTGCTCAGACCCTCTGCTCAGAGCCTCACCCCCGGGACGAGGGCTGTATCTCAGAAGTGACCGTGTCTGATGTCAGCTGTGCGCAGGGCTCGGTCACCTACTTTGACACCTTCAGGAGGCTCCTGGAGGTTTCCTGAGGAAAAAGAGCTGTGAACATCTGCACAGCTGTGAAACGAAACCATGCAACTGGAAAGGCAAGCTAATCAGCCTGGGTAATTAAGACAGCTTATATTTCATGCTGAAGCCAACTAGAAGAGGGAGGAGAAAAAAAGAAAGCAAAAAAAAAAGCAGCTATCTCCTAAAATTTCCTTTTGCTTTGATTTTTTTTTACCCAGCATCATGAGTTCTGCTTACACAGGGTTTAGCTGGGGGTGCAAACCTAAACAGGAACGACTGTTTAACAACGTGCAGCCGCGCAGGTCTTCTGCCCGAGCTTTGCCACGGCGTGACACCTCTGCAACGCAGCAACAGCTCCGATCGTAGCGGGGGCTCAGAGCATCCAGGCGGTGCCGACTCTCCCGCCCGCCTGCGGCGCTCGCAGGGCTGTCACAGCAGCCGGGGCAGCAGCGCCGAGCGTGGTGGCCGACCTCCTGGAGTGCAGAACCGCACGCGTCTGGAAGAGACCCACCAGGCACGGCACCGACGGCGGTACCGAGCGATACACAACATCAGTTACGGGCTAAACTCTGCTCCCGCTCACATCAGTATAAACCCCTTTAGTTTAGCAGAGTTAAATTAGTTCTACACTGAACGGAGTATTTATTTGTAATTTATCCATGCAAGCTCATCTCCAAAGGACCTCTCTCATTTTACCACGGGGAAGCGTTCACAGCATCTCCCAACTAACCGTGGCAGCAAAACACTGACTGCAACAAAACGCTCTTAGCACGCTCCCACTCTGTGCAAAGCCACTGAGCATCACTTCAAACTGCAGGGCCTGAGGCAGGGGATTCCTCGGTGAAAAGCCCAGATTTTCCCCTTGTGCAAAGAGAGAGAGAGGGCAGCCCTGCTCGCCTCCCCGCAGAGCTGCTCAGCGCCCATCTCACAGAAGGGGACAGTCACCGAACGGCGCCGAGGAAGGATGCTGTGGAGTCCCCGTCCCTCTCGGCGGTCAGGCAGCAGGCTCTGCCGGATGCGGCACACTGATCTGAGATGAAGACCCTCGTCGGGCAATAAGCTCGGAGGTCTGGTGCAGGGATCCGAACGAGGGCAGCCTGCCGCAGCGGAGATAAGCAGCCGAGCTGTCAGAGCACCCTGAAAGCAAATCAGGGAGCAGCATCGGGAGCGAGCACAAAGATCAAACAGGGCACCCCTGGCTCCTCGTGCGGCGCCTAAGGGAACGGAGATGGAGAGGTTTAAAAGTTTGCTAAAGACATTACTTTAACAAGAGTGACTTTCTGGAGAAGGCACGAGGCTCAAGCTCTTGGTCACAACAAACTACATAAGAAGCGACACGGAGTCAGGTGAGACCCGTTGAGTGTCCTCTCTCCAGCACTGCCCTACAGCACACGCTCAAGAAAACTGCATGGAAAATAAACCAGGCAATAGAGAGTGATCTTTTCTCCCTCGAAAACAAGCTCCATCCTCACTTCTCATACTCTGCGCGACTGCACAACCCTTGCACTAGGACTGAAGGGGCTGCTCTGCAAGGGCAGAGCATAACTTCAGAATGAAGCCACTTCTAGAGACAAAGAAGCAGCCCACGCTTCTGTCCCTTCTCGGGCATGCCAAAATGCCCAGGCAGGTTGGCCAGATTCTTCCCCCACCAGTTACTCACTGCTTTTAACCCAAATGGTTCAGCTGAGCTCAATGCAGGTACACCTGATTGTCACTACCGTGAGCCAGGGGAGAACCAGACTTATCTGCACGCTGAAATACGTCCAGGTGAACAGACAGCACTTATTCGCCAGGCACGTAGGACCTTGCTGGTGTTTGGGTCTCTCTGTTTTCTTTTGTTCTGCTCATGTCAGAGAAAGGCGATGTGATAAGAAGATGAATCACTGGTCCAGCCCACGAGCACTGCTGCGAGCACAGGTCACTATCTGAATACATCCAGCAGCCTCTTTAAGGACTGCGGGACAGGGGTGTTGTGGCTGGACCCCTTCTGCTATTCCCAGCCCCCTCCGCAACCCTGTTCTCAGGCCGTGCAAACAGCGGCATTCCCTGGAAGGGCCGTGTCGGAGACGCGCAGAGCCGCCCACCCCCGCGCTCGCAGAGGGCAGACATCAGGGCAACGCGCAGGGAAGAGCAGAGGGATATAAACTCCTCAATGATCTGCAAGAATACAGGTCCAGCCCAAAAAGCAGTAAAACCCCGCTCCCATTGGGATTTGGGATGTTTTGTAGAGGCACCTGAGGGTTAGGGCACAATACAAAGGCTTTTTCTTACACAACTTATTAAAAGCACTACTAAAAATACACCGTGAGCCTGATCTGAAGTAACCCTTGCTATTTCAGGTCTGGCTTTCTCTAGGACTGTGCCATCCCCTGTACCCGTGCTGAGGCAGATAATCCTCACATGAAGGGATTGGTCTTAAAACGTCAGGAATCCAACACGGAGCCTGAGAAGAAATAGAAGACCAGTACTTACTGGCATCCCGAGAGCCACACTCCTCGCACACCGCTGGCTCGGGGCGCCTCGCTGCTAAGCCTGCTGCTGCCCGGCCCCTTTCGACACCCACAGACAGGACTCAAGCTCCAAAGTCACTAAGATGCTTTCAAGAGTTGGGGCTGTTCAACCCGGAGAAGAGAAGGCTCCGGGGAGATCTTCTTGCGGCCTTCCAGTCCCTAAAGGGGCTACAGGAGAGCTGGGGAAGGACTTTTTACTGGGGCATGGAGTGATAGGACGAGGGGGAATGGCTTCAAACTGGAAGAGGGCAGGTTTAGATTGAACATGAGGAAGAAGTTTTTCCCTGTGAGGGTGGTGAGGCACTGTCCCAGGTTGCCCAGAGAGGTTGTTGAGGCCCCATCCCTGGAGGTGTTCAAGGCCAGGCTGGAGGTGGCCTTGGGCAGCCTGGTCTGGTGGGAGGTGTCCCTGCCTGTGGCAGGGGGGGTTGGAACTGGATGGTCTTCAAGGTCCTTTCCAACCTAAACCATTCTAGGATTCTAAACATCTTATTCTCCAAACCTGCTGGTTTTGCACCGGGGAAGATGAAAGGTGAAGCTCTCGCAGACCTAGCCCAGTGCTTTTGGAAGTCCTTCCCTGGAAATTGCCTTTTTCCATCAGGGTTGCGGAGCCCGGGTTAGCAGCCCTGGCACGGCACCGAGCTGAAGAGCAGCCGCTGGCGCCAGTGTGCTCTGATTTGCTTGGGTGTTTCAGCCAAGGGCTGGCATTTCAAGGACCCGTGAGAATACAGTGAATAACTCCATGAGTCATTCTTAGGCAAAAAGATGTCCTACAAGGCTGTGTGGCCCCGTGACACCCTCCCTTCCACCTCCCCAGGACACAGGGCTGTCGTAAAAAAGGGAAGTCTTCCAGTGAATCTTACTGTTCAAATGTAATTTTTTACATTTTTTTGATGTTTATGAGAAATCTAGTCTTTTGTAGCCTGCAGAGCCTCCAGACGATGGCAAAACTGAACTTCAAACAGTCTGAAGACTTACAGTTTAATCTGAGAAAATACCGCCTGTTTCCAGAACTGTATTCACCACATCTTCTGAGTACAGGCACTCAACCTGCATTTCTATTCTTCGAGCCTCTGAGATATAAAAGTTCTGGGATGCACCGGGGTAACCCGCTCCAATGTTGACACTTTCACAGTGCTGAGGTTCAAAATCGCTGCAGCGCGCTCCTCACCCCAGGCCAGGCAGCGTCCCTGCCAAAGCACACGAAAGCTGGGACGCCCGGGGAGCGGGCTCCCCTGGAGAGCACTCATCTAGGTTTTTTTGCTCATCTAGTTCCTTTATTGGTGAGCGTTTTGCTTAGGATAAAAAGTACCCAAGGAAACACGATGCGAATGACCTCGGTGAGAGTGACGTCCGCATGTGAAGAGACTCTCCAGAAGGCCGCTCTGGCTGACTGCAAATCTGTCTGCAAGGCGGCAGAGCTCAAAAATGCACCACAGACTTCTCTGAGCTGCTTCCATCACTGCCCTCATCACCGGAGTACCCGCGGGCCTCCGAGTCTTTATTAAGCAACACGACAAACGTGTCACATCTGGTTCATTCCCTCTTTCCTTCTCTTCTGAAGAGGAGAATCTAAGTGCAGTAAATTGCTTTCGCAGGGCTTTGGTGTTCCATGTCTGGGAGAGGAAGCAAAGTGAAAGAAGCATTTCTAAAGAGGAGCAGAAGAAAGGACAAGCTTTCTGTGCTGCTCTCCGCTTTCTGTGCCGCTCTCCGCTTTCTGCGCCGCTCTCCGCTTTCTGCGCACGGTTATTCCAGAGCCTTAGCTTGGGAGGTCTTTGGCTTTGGAAGTAAAAAGTCCCAGGACCCTCAAGGAACGCAACTGGTCAAACCTACTCCTCCCCTGAGGCATTTCCATAGGTATTACCCCAAGTACTGGAGCAACGCCGAAGACCTCAAGCCTGACTCGCACCTCTACGGGAAGGCAGTGCAGAGAGAGGAGGAGTGTGGTGGACTTGCGTAGCTCGTACCAAGCCGCAGCATTCGGCGTTGGCTGCGTTTTCCTGAGGGCTGATGGCTCCGTGCCCAGACACTGTACATTTCATTATGATAAAAAGACCCACTCAATTAAAGAGCTCACTCCTGCAGCCCTTATTTTCAAAACAACGCTTGCAGAAACGGTCCTACGGCTGACAACAAGACGGGTTGCGTAAGGAAGGACAGACCCTTTGAGCAGAAGTGGGATGAGCAGACCAGGCTGAACAAGCACACGTAACCCGGCAGAACTGTGCTTTTCAGTATGGGCACGAGTAATTTCCCCTAAATAGAGCTCAACTTTCTCCACTGAAGCAATAAAAATACCTAAAATAGTGACAACTGCAGGTTATTATGGAAATTTTCTTCCAAGCACAGCTCTCCTACTTCCTTCTCTGAAGCAGATTTGGAGCGTTTTGAAAAGTAAGCCAGGCTGCAGCACTTCCCCTGATTGGGAATATTGTTTTTAAACCGCTTACTGCAGATTCCTGCTCTTCCAGCGCAGCGCAGGGTGCAAGGCATCAGCAGTTTCTGTGCCTCCGCGGGAGGACAACCAGCGAGGGAAGGCAGCCTGCCTTCGGCTCTGCTCTCCTCCTGCCTGCATCCGCTCCTCTCGAGCTTGTGCGCTCCCACGTAACACAGCCAAGTGCTTCTGCCTTTCCTTCCGTGACCTTGGGAAGGTCCCGGTGAAACGCCGCTGGGGCACAGTCCCTCAGAGAGAATGGGATACGGGAACAGAGAGGGGAAAATCCCAACAGCGGCCCCTCCTGCGCTGCTCCCCACCACCGGAGAAGGCTTCATTTCACCTCGGCAGTTCTCTGCTGTGGGGATGCGCCCCGAGAATTTCATTTAAGTGTGAAATCTCGGCAGAGAACCAGAGGAAAACTGCCTCAAACCCATACAGATAGTGTTTCAAGTTAACTAATCCCACAAATTGGAAAGGAAATAAGCTATTCATCATTTTCTCCTTCCAAATTAACAAAGATCAATCACTGCTAGCAGGCTTCTAACAACATCTGGATAAGACAAAAAAGGTAAGTATGGGGCCAAGGCTGGGGATTTGGGGACCAGGTCACAGATGACAGAACAAGACTCTGCCCTTGAACTGGACCAGGGCAGAGTGGCCTCAGATAAAGCTTTAACTGTGTGACTTGAAGCTCTCCCCAGCTCGTCTCTCCCACCTCTGGCTGTGGCTGTAGAGCACGTCCCCACCAGCTGTTTCCCTTTCTTGTAGGACCGGCAAAACCCTGACAGTGAGGACAAGATTATGTACCTACACCTGATGGCACCAGTTCAGATGGACACTCGGAGAAGTATTTATCTAAGCACATGCTTAACTCCATCCCTATTTAGCAAAGTACTTACGTATAGGCACAAATTTATGTCTCTATGGCTACAGGAGACGTAAGCCTGTCATTAACACTTTTTTTTCCTCAATCAGGGCTTATGTGCCATTCTTAGTCACAAGGCGATGCTCCGCGTACGTGGAAGGCCACGTTTCTCCTCTACTTCTCAGCGTCCCCTCTGGTGTCACCACGCAGGAGCTATCGGCAGCGACTCAGCAACGCAGAGATGGAGCAGAGGAGAGCATGGTGGAGAGAGCAAAAGGCAAAGCAAGACTTACGTTGGCTTTGAGGCTTCAGCCTGGTCAGTCTGCAGTTTCTCCCCCCCTTCCACTTCCATGGTGCAGTACACAATACGGTTGGGGGCCAGTGACTTCAGGCCCTGCACCTCCATGATGACAACCTGTGGGGCAAAGAAAGAGGAGTGTAAAAGGAGCTGCCTCCTTCAGACCTCGCTCTGGCTGCTGAACCTGCGGGGGCAGCCAGTGCTGGGGTCCTCCATGGGCTGTTGGACGTTCATGGTGGCAGGCAGGCAGGGATGGTGGCACATGCCCATGCTGAGCAGGGACCGCGGCAGCCAGCGAGGTCTGTATGGAGACCGGGAGGTCTCCCTCTGGCTGTACATGGGCCTGTTGAAACCCTTGGGTGCCCAGGGCTGTACCAAGCTTCAGGAGATGGGCCTCGCAGACGTGTTCCCGCCCCACCTAAAAGTGCCTTTGTATATGAAATCCAGAAAAAAAGCACACAGCTGCTCAGTTTGTGCCAAAAGCCTGTTTTCAAGATTAATCATAGAATGGTTTGGGTTTGACCTTTGAAGATCATCTAGTCCAACCTCCCTGCAGTGGGCAGGGACATCTTTCACTAGACCAGGTTTCTCAGAGCCCCATCCAACCTGACCTTAAGCACTTCCAGGGATGTGGCACCCACAACTTCTCTGGGCAACCTGTTCCAGTGTCTCACCACCCTCACCATAAAGAATTTCTTCCTTATATTCAATCTAAATCTCTCTTTCAGTTTAAAAACATTGTCCCTTGTCCTGTCACTACAGCCCCTGGTAAAAAGCCTTTCTCCATCTTTCTGACTAAGAAATCACCATATCAGTTTCTTGCAAGTAATTACCCTTTTTTTTTTTTTTAAAGGTGATTAATCCTGTTAATCACATACCTTAAATACTTCTACAAGAAACACTGTGGGAGTTTCTGTTCGTGTTTTATTACAGCTACCTATGACATATATACACAGGGGTTTAAAATTCCTCTCCTCAGGTCTTCTGATCTGTCCCTGCACTGAGGATCCCTTCCCTGGCACACAGAGCTCCACACACCCTCTGACGAGCACGCGTTTTTGGTAAAAGCTCTCTTGCAGCAAGAGTTTCGTGCACAGACCTGCCAGCTCCTGAAGTCAGTGCTTCACTGAGCTTCTGCTTCCCACCAGACAGGGTTCAGCTGGAGCAAAGCCTTTGAGATGTCCCGTTGTAAGGGCACATCCCTTTCTGCATGGCTATACGCACTGCACGGGCTCTTCCAGCAGAGAGGTCTACTGCTTTGTTCCCTGCTCCTCTCTACGGGAGCGCTTACAAGTCAGGCTTTATTTGATGCTGCTGTTGAAGGCGCCGTGTCCGGGTTCACAGCCCTATTTTTAAATAAGACTGTACTGAATGTTATAAAGATGGTTTCAGACCTCTAATGAGTTAAGCTCTGACATGGGACAACCAGCGTCACTAAGTTTTGCATTGGCGTGATATATATATAACAAGAGACCCCTTAGGAAGAGAAATAAACAGGAAACTACACAAAAATAGAATTTTCTGCATCCTACATTTTTGACCCCATCCTGTTACGCTTTGACAATGTAACATAAACCCACTCATTGGCAGACAACAACAATTCTGTACGGGTGTGCTGATGACTCCTTGGAGTAAATGTCTCATCGAGATACGTTTGCACAGAACAATTATGTTGGCTGAAAACAGCTACTGCAGCAACACTGCCCGAGACAGCCCGTGTCGGAGGTAACGGCGGGTCCCGGCAGCACCCTGCCTTCCCCTGGGCTGTACAGACAAACTGCCCGACAGAGCACTGACCAGAAAGTCAGCGCTCAACACAAAGCAAAGGGCGAGCCAGGAAAGCACGGCATTTCCCCACGAGCCGCAGGCCAATCTCTCGGGTGCACTCAAACCCCAGCAATTTTTAACAGCTCTCCAAAGGGGAAGCAAGGCTTGCAGGGAAATACAGTGGCACCCCTAACTGGCAATAATTACACATTTACTGTTTTGCATTATCGTACTGGTTCCAGGGACAATACAGGCTCAGCGTTCCCGGGGTACACTCAGTCTCAAGCCGCATGAAGAGGTCAGTTAATGATACAGATTTCTGAGCCATTTGATATAGATCGGGAGGAAGTGCTTTATCTCACAGTTTGTTCCAACAAGACAGTGAGACACCAGAAAGGACATAGTGTTTGACCACAGGCAAAGCTTCTGGTAACTCAGAGAGGAGCCATTCCTCATGGAGATCAGAAAGTGAGTTTTACTGAATGGCCTCCGCCTAACTTAAGTTTGAACTGAGCAGAAGTCGGCCGCCGTGATTTTTCTTCCCACAAACTCTGCACACTGTCGTGTGCCTGAAGCTTACCTCCAGGGAGAATGACAACACGACGTCTGACTTGGAAAGCTGGTTCTCGTTTTCTTCTCCCATGTCAATTATCGAGGTGTTGTGACTGCGTTTCAGCTTCTGCAGCTTGAACTCGGAGCCTCCTTTGGACACAGGCATGCTCTCCAAGTTTGCCATCAGGAGATTGACAGACGACTTCAGCTCCTCAATGTACATGTTTTCCATTTCTTTGGACACAAACTTCGGAAACTTGCGCTCCTTGGATTTGGAAACAAAAACCAACAGAATGAATTGCGGTGACAATCAGCGACCACTTGTTGCACGGGGAGAATCCCCCAGGAGCATCTGCAGAGAGGTTTGTGAGCAGGGAACTCCCACAAACCAGATGACAAATTACAGTTTCCCCCTGTGTAATGCAGAAACGTTATTGTTAGCTTCCCATAGAATTACTACTTGGTACTCGGCCAACTTCACTGTTTCTTGCATGCACTTGCATTTCATTCATCTTTCTATCTGCAAATGGCCTTCTTCACATGTATGTGTTCACAATTACAAACACTCCAGGCCAGATCTCAGCTGAACTTTGTGACTGACAGCAATTTGCTAATGATTCAAAGGATGCTGACAGTTAGGGACTTGTTTTCCAGTCTCCCAAATGTGCCAGCTCTTTTTAAAACACTCTGAGCAGTTGCTCCATCAGTTTTCTAGGTGTGAAAGGAGCCCAGGGAGGGAAAACCAGCGATGTGCGGGCAGGAATTTGTGGTCCCAACTGGAAGAAGCGGTAAACCACCCTTCCTGCCAGGGCCCGTGTCTCCCTCCAACAAGACAACCTTTCACCGTGAGCCCCTCCAGTGCTGCTTCTTGTAAACAGGACGTTTAAACATTAAACCCAAAGGTGACAGTGACACCAAAACGAGATGTTCCCCAATGTGTGTCCTCAGCTGTGAACTGCTGCCCGTGCCCCAGCTGTGCTGGGGTCACTGGTGGGAGCCCTACGTCTTCTGACAACTCTCCCCATGCCTTGAATCTGCTCGGGGTTTGAGCATCTCAGGGGGTTACAAGAGACGGCGCGTGACAGCAAGGCAGCATCCGCAGCCCGCGTCGAGGCTGACGCGCAAAGTGTCTTAGTGGCAATTCATACTATTGCAAAAAGCAGTTTGTAAAATGTATGCTCGAAAAGAAAACACGGTCATGTTTCTTCTACAAGAGTGTCACCAGGCTGCTGAAAAAGCACTCCACCGCACTACTTCTTGCCTCAGTGCTCAATCGCTTGCCCATTACAGGCTCACTGCAACACTCGCACCGAGCAGTTAAAATATAGTCTTCTGTTTCCAGTCTCAATCTTGGGAAGCAATTCCCTCGCGTAAATTAGACCTGGCGTAAGATAAACTACCTAATCAGTCTGGTTTATTGTCTATGCATTATACAAGTTGCAAGCCACCCGTAGCAAAAAAAAAAAAAAAAATCCAACTATTTTGTAGATTTTGAGAACTACTGCTGAAGCAATGATGTTCAAACATTATTGCTTTTTCACCCTGCTGCTATCCGTCTCTCCAGAGACTGCAATTTTGGCACTGCCCCCACAAACCTCTTCAGAAATGCGGCAAGGACTGAGACACTGCACTGTGTGCCACCAGCAACTTCTCATCCTGAGGCTAAACCCAGGGAGTTTGGAGCGATGCATAACAATTTAACTGGGAATGGGTCTGATGATGGGAGTGCAGAGCTGCAGATGTGGCCTCAAGTTACCCATCGGACTGGAGGCAGAGCTGGGGGAAGTCTGGAGGAAGACACAATCAAGGGATGCAGCCAACAGCAAGAAAGGATGCTAGTCACCTTCCCATGTGCTTGGAGCAGGGAGAGGACCAGAAACGGGGACAAATGTGGAGAGAAGCAGAGTTAAGAGACTGCAAGGAATGACCGGTCCGGCAGGCTGAAGCAGAGTGGGTCCAGCCCCAGATGGACATATTGCTCTGGTGCCACCACAGGGTCTCAGTTAGCTGTCCCTCCGCGTGTCCCTCCTTGCCCTTGAGGCCGGGAGACTGCGTGGGGGGAACGGCCCCACAGGACAGCAGAGCACTTGCTGCTGCGGAGGAGGAAAATATACCTCTGCCTTGGCATCGCTAAGCTCTCAGCTGTAACGCTGCTCTCATTGAGCTGCTGGAAAAGTACAAGACACAGAGCGAAACGCCTGTCCAGACTCAGCTGTAAAACATCTGCTTGACTTTGAGCGTGATCCTCAAGCTGGCCGGCTCCAAGGCCGGGCTGCCGGGCTGCGATGGAGCCGGGCTCGGGGGGGGCTCTGCCTAACGCTGCACCGGCGCTGTGCTGAGCTGCGCTCTCCTGCGCACCCCAGGGGGTAAAAAGACCCAGCACTGGTCCCCGAGGAAAGCTGGCGCGCGTGGTGACCCGTTCGGTGTCACACGACAGGTCAGGTGTCACATCACCAGTTCTGCAACACCGCGATCCCGGGTCCCGTTAGACTCCACAGCCTTCGTTGCCTCTGAAGTACAAATGTCCTAGCCTGAATTTCTTAATTTATTAACGAGGTGTTAATTTGCCTTTAGCATGAAATCTCCAAGACGGCCACCTCCAGGCTGTTTCACAAGCACAATAAGTCTCCCTGGGCAGCAAATCTGCTGTAAAAGCTGCAAATTGGAGATAAAATTGGAAATGCTACCCTTTCACTGAGCTGGATTGTGAACCTGCCCGATGCTAGAGGGAAATTAGCCTCGGCCGGAAAGGAGGATACAGAGAAGGATTCAAAAAGTCATCTGGATGCCTCCAAAAGATGGCATTGATGAGTCTGAAAGAACAACGGTTTCTCGTAGGCAGGTGCTGGTGGGATCTGACATTCCGGAGAGATGACCTGCAGCAGTAACGTGAAGGAGATGAAATATCGACACCTGCCACCCGGATCGCACGTAAGGCGCTTTTACTCTAAACCACCCTCCAAGCTGCACGGCTGTATTTTGAGACTGGAATTCTGCACGGGGAACGTCAGGCTGTGTTGAGGACGGTTCGTTTTCAGCATCCTCAGGGGCAGGAATGGAAATGGCAAATTCTCGTTTGGAAAAAAATAATTCATGAAGCCGCAGCCTCTGCCGGCTGCTACCGAGCCACGCACAGCGTTGTCCCACATGCCATGAAGAGAAAACGAAACACGGAAACCAGGCAATCTGTTCTGGCACCCAGTGCCCGGCTACCCATCCCGCACCCGGCGCAGCAGCGCTCTGCGCTGGGGCTTACGTTTTGCCACAGATGATCAAAAAATACCGTAAGGTTTTCTTGACAATAAAATGGCAAAGGGCCAACGGCTGAACAAAGGAGCTGCAGTGGGTTTGCTGCTTTGCTGCGCCATCGTTTGGCCACGTGGTCCTCGGCCACCTCGCTGTTTTTGTCAGTGAAGGGGGGAAAAGCAGAACCTGCCTCCCCAAAGACGCAACGTCTGCAGCGGTTTAACAGCAGCGTTAGTGCGGAGGAACTGCGCAGGCGCTAGCGGTGTCCTGGCTAACGCCTCACCATAAACGAACGCGCTCTGCTTTTCCCACCCAGGGACCTCAGCGCGGTCGCAAACTGCTCTGGTATTGCCTTTCTGATTAAAACCCCACCATTTGGCACGGCTCAGTCCAGGAGGACTGCTGCTGCAAGGCAGGTCCCTAACCCGAGCCAAGTCTCTCTGATTAGACCTTTTTCTTTTCCTTCTAGTAATGGTTTCTTGATTATCAAGAACAGCCAGACAGATCATTCCCGATGACTTCAGCCCCATTAGGGCTTTATCGGAGACTCAGAGCTTCTGATTAGAGGCAAGGATAAAATCTCGGCCACACTGATGTCAACAGGATTCAGGGTTTCTCTCCATCTACGGTCCATCGGAGGCCATGTATATCTGCACTGTGCGAGGGTGTGATTTGCTCCTGGGGAGATGTCTCCTACAGGAGGGTCTCTGGGGAGTTTAGCTGAGTGCTTCGTTATGGAAACTGTTTTGGGGTCCTGTGTCTGCTGCTCCAGACAGCAGTGATGTCCCCACGGTGTGATGACAGCCTGACTGCAGTTGTGCAAAGCGTGAAGGTGCTTGGGACAGCACATCTGAAGCACCTTTACTGGGACACCACATCTGAAGCACCTTTACTGGGACACCACATCTGAAGCACCTTTACTGGGGCAGCATCTGCCTCGGGGCAGGGACCTGTGGCTGCCAGCAGCCCAGCGAATGGCACAAACCCCGTCAGGGCAATTCCTGGCTCCTTTTTACACACCCTCACCCACTTCATTGCCCAGCATGTAAGTTTGCCAAAGAGGGCTCAGATGTGCACCTGCAGATCCAACTGGAGCACTTCAGGACAATTTCATCCCCACTGCTGAGGATTCATAAGGGATTTTGCAGGAACCTAAACTGAACCAGTTCATCAGGACATTCCAAGAAAGGCACATCACAACAGCTTCATCTGTACTTGGTTTTTTGTTTGTAGTTAAAAATCTGCTCATTTTTTTGATTGGGAGAAGAAAGCTGTGAGGGAAGGACAGGACCTGGGGGCTACATCAAACCGCTTATGTACTTCTACGTGAAAAGCTTGTTAATACAGGAGACTTTGTTTCTTTACCTTGGCAATTTGCTCTGCCATTTGAAGACGTCCATCTAACTCGCGTCTGATCTGTGCCGCTTGCTCATCTGGGTTGTCCAGCTGTGGAAAAACAAAAAGAACATCAAGGTGAAAAATTAACCAACACAGCACCTCCACAAGCAGCTCAGTTCTTCAGGCTGACCGTCTGTGTTACATTATCAATTAAATATAGCGCAGAGGGAGTGGGGACGGGCCCCGCTGTGGGACAGAGCTCCCCACAACGTTCACCATCCCAAGACAGACACCACCAGGGGACGGCGCAGACCCTGTTTCGATGCCTGCCCAGCTGCCTCCTGGGGCTGAGCACCCTCACCCCGAGGTCTTACACCCACTTTGCCCTGTGAGCCAGTCTGGCAGCGAGCCTTGACGGTGACGATCTGAACCCCAGAAGAGCGGGGTGCCCTCCAGAGGGCTATCACTGCGCTGGTGCTCGGGAAGCCATAGCCCACCCATGGTGGGGCAGGAGACACGGCAGCTCCAGATCATCAAGCCCTTGCTTGCCACCCAGAAAAAGAGAAGACAGCATAGCAGAAATGCACAGCAATAGCATTTGCTTATTTTCTTTCCCTTTTCTCCCGTATTGCTGCGCCCCTGCGCTACCGCTCAATTCATGCAATCGGTTTTCCTGCAGCCTTCAGCAGAGATTTTCTTTTTTTTTTTTTTTTTTTCTCTCCACCCCCTGCCCACAGCCCTGCGGTTCAGTGTTTGGCGTCTGCCTGGCCCTGAAATGTCTTCTGAGGGTGAAATGTTGTTTCTGCCAGTTAAGCATGCAATTACAGCACACGTGGAAGAGGCCCGGCGACTGCTGCGAGCAATTTCCCATTGGTAGGACTCGGGGCAGATCTGTTATTTTTAGTGGGAATACACAGACGTAAATTACAGAACAACAAAAAAGCACAAAATCAAACTGGCCCCTGAAGAAGTCGATAGCTGCTGTAATGAGGTGGCAATTTTATAGCTGCTTTCCAGACTCTAACCACTCTTTAGACACCTTCGGGGTCATTTTGGCCACAGCACGTGGCTAGAAACGTGCGGCAGTGGGGCGGCCACGGCGCTGCTCCACCCACGAGGCACAAACCCAAGCTTGGCCTGGGGCAAAACCTCACAGTTTTAGTTCAACTCCTCGTGCAACCGTGACTTCAGACAGGGCGGCTGGCTCCTCCATCCAAATGCCACCTTTGTTTGCAAATTATCGGCCCCTCCTGGCTACCAGAAAATGCAATTGCCACAAGCCGCCGTAGGTCAGCTCTCCCACCGACTGCTGCACATAAATGAGCGTTATTTGCTGGACTGGGGTTGCGCTCACCGCCTCCCTGGGTTTTATCCTCCTCTGGAGACAAACTGCTTGACAAAAGAAAGGCTCGGCTGGTGCAGTGCAGTCTGGAAAGTTACAGCTACAGGGACGACAAAAAGTTTCGACTCTCAGCCTGACGAGCTCATCCATCAGCGCTCCCTGGCCGGGCTGAAGCACTCCGCTGTCCCCCAGACCCACCGCTTCCCGCAGCCGCATCTCCCCTTCGGGAGCGGCAGCCCCTTCTGCTGGGCCGCCCGCCGCGCAGCCCGCATCTCCCCTCTCCCGCACACGCTCGCGCAGCTCTGCACGCATCTATTCGCATATTGCTTCACCACCAGTGTTTTTCCAAAAAGCCAACATTCATTACGGCTGAGATTGAGGGAAAGTATATTTTTGATTAGTTTTTGAAAGCCTCCGTTACTGATTTAACTCAAGCAGGAAAACTACAAAGTGCCCTGAGCGGGATCCAACTCCGCTGAAGCTCCAGTGATCTCTGCTGTGTCCGCCCAGGTTTCCTTCACACCAGCTGTACCACATAACCTACTGCCCTCATCTTTGTGTTCCTGATCCCAGACCCGGTACAGAGCCGTGGACCACCAGCACCTTTCGGGATCAGCTGCCCCCATTCATTTCCCCGTGAAGAAATGCATCACGCAACTGACCTCCAGCGATGCACAAGCATCTCTCAGAGCTGCTTCATTAAGGGTAGGAAATGTACAGTCCCAGATTGCCATTTCTTTGCAACTCTGAAGGAGGGGGCATTATTTGAATTCCATCCGAGCTACAGTAATTGAGGTTAATCACACACTACCCAAAATAACTCACACGCTAAATTTAGAAATCGAGGATGCTGCTGTGGAGGAGAGCTGTTTTTGCGGTATGATAATGAGCCAGCAAACTGCCTCCCGCTTTCTGCGCTATCTTGATTTTGCAGATGTTTTCCAGTAACGCTACAGGTGTCAAAAACCATGTCAAGGAAAGGTCTGACTGCAGAAGATTATTTTTCTTAGGAGGCGCAAGCAGCCTCGGCAGCCTCCCTGGTGGTGGTCGAGTGGGTAAGGCATTGGTTTTGAGGGCTGTTCTTCCCAAGATTAATTAGCGATGCCAAGCCAGGTAACCGGGTATTTAAAGGAAACAAAAAAATCTTTCCAGGCTGTATTTTCAATGACTCTGCAGGATAACTCCATGGGAAAACCTGATCTTTGGGAAAGCAATCACAGTCTGTTGTAGCCAATGTAATGTTTTCTTCTTGTTATCTACAGAACGGCACTAATGAGGCAGCCCCTGCCTGCAGCCCCTGCCTGCAGCGCCTGCCTGCAGCCCCTGCCTGTCCTCCCGGCACGCTCAAGCAGACCTCTTGTGACTAAGAGGAGCAGCCCAACGGCTCAGCCACTTACTGCTCCGGAGCCTGGGAAGGGCTCCTGCTGCCGGCAAAGCACCGACTACGCCTTACACGGTCATACCGCTATAGAGGGCCATTAGGAGAGTAATGCTGGTGCCCATAAAATATGCTTTCCTTGGGAAATAAGGCAAGGGACAAATGTAAGGCATGCTATCTAAGCAAGACTAAACGTTCAAGTAAGGCAACCCAGACCCTAATATCATTAAAACTCAATTTCTTAACTAGAGAATCAGCTATTTATTTTCTGCCGTATGCATGCCCACTTTATATTCAAATACTTGACAGCCAAATATAGAAATGATTTACAAAGTCAAAGAGAAATTGAATTAGTCTCGTTCTGCATTATGGCTATGTTATGGGTTTGCTATGAATAAAGCAAAGATATAAATCATAAGGTTGCCCTAGTCAATTAAATGTGAAAAGTATTATAAATTTCACTATATATATGATTTGTCATATGCACTGGGCTTTTCCTCAGCACCGTGCCACAAATATGACGTACGTAATTTGCAATTCTCAACTGATCATTACCCAACTGCCTGCTGGTAAATTAGATGTTTTCATACGTCTCCCCGCATACGACATTAGTTCTCTCTGCCTGCCCCGCAGAGATTATCTACGTTGGTGTAAGGGTTGCTAAAGTAAAACCATAAAAATAAAACAAAATTGCGTAGATCAGATTCCGAGCGGAACCCCAAACTGAGGAGCGTCGCAGCCAGCCCGCCGCTGAAGGTGCTGCAGGGCACGCGCCTACCTGAACCCCTGGTGACCGCTCAACTGCAAGAAGAAGATCTCGCAGAAGACAGCTTTTTTAACAGGCAAACTGCTAATAAGGAATAATTTTTAATGGGCACTAGTAAATGAAAGAAAGGTTAAAAACGTTCATCACGCGAGTTTGGCAGTTTTAATCGCCAGTACGAACCAGCCACTGGTCTGCAGAAGAATCCCTTTGCCTCCACGACCCCAGAACAAATTCACTGCAAGACTTTTCCTCACGTTATCCCGGAGGGATGGAAGTTAATCTCACTACACCTTCAAAAGGCAGAAGCAGAGACAAATTAACCAACCTAATTAATTCATAACATCCGCAATAGGATACACATGCACCTACCGAATCCACGCCTAAACTGGTTGGTTGGTGCCGGAGACCTCCCGCCTATCGCCCAACCTCAGCCTTGGAGTTTTTACAGCCGGGAGCCCAGGCTCACCTCCACTCAGCCTGGGAAACGCCAGAGGCAGTTCAAGGACATGAACAGTGTTCAGGAAGACTTTAATCCCGTGTTTCTGGAGTCAAAATGTTATATATTTAAAGCCCCAGCTTCAGTTTATCACAGCTTAAAGCCATACTGCTTACAATCGCAGCCCTTGCTCCGAGCGCGATGCTGGGGCAGTGCAGGCTGTCCTCCTCTTCCCTTCCTCCTTACGCCCCAAACAGTTTTGTTTGGATTAACACCCCAAACCGACCCACCTGCCTGGGGACCGAGCAGGATACGGCCCTCGTGCCGTCAGCCACAGCGAGAGAGGGCTGCGGCGGGGGCTGACCCACCCAGCCTGGGGACGGTGCCGGTGGCACAAGTGACACGCGGTACGCGGCGCTCAGCCGGTGGGTAAGGGAAGGCTGGCGATGCCACCGCTCATGCACTGATGGGGCACGCTCCCAACAGGCACAGGCGAATTAAACACAACGTGGCATCTATAGCCACGTGCTGAGCTCAGCACTGCTGGAAATAAGGTTGCTGTAAGCTACGAGGGTGTACAATGAAATACGGTTGCTGTAAGCTACCACAGTGTACAACGAAATAAGGTTGTTGTGAGCTACCAGGGTGTACAACGAAATAAGGTTGTTGTGAGCTACCAGGGTGTACAATGAAATAATGTTGTTGTGAGCTAGCAGTGTTTATAATGACAGGATGCAACGTACAGATACAACCTTCGATGATGAGCCCGGCATCTACGCCACGCGCCGTGGACGTGACAGGTACTGTTGGTTTAATTGCCATCAGCCCCAGCCAGAAGCCATTGGGACCATTGAACAGTTTAATCCCTCCCTGCCCGTCGCTGCTTCCCAGCAAGAGCCACATCATCCCCGCTTCTGAAGCATAGCTGGGGCCTGTCTGAAAGCATCTCCTCTGCCTTTGAGAAGGGTTACAAGGCGGTGGTGAACCCAACCGCCCTCCCCTGTGCCGTGCGCTCCTGCAGAGGATACGCCATTTGCGAGGGCGCTCTGGAAAACCACATTTTAAATGCTCTGGCCCTG
>VUYV01000056.1:1908033-1982722 GCA_008711295.1 Anarhynchus alexandrinus | reverse complement strand
GGGGGTTGGGGGGGAAAACACTGCCTGCCTTTGCAAAGGCTTTGCAAGCTGTTAAAAAAAAAAAAAAGGGATGGCGGAGCACTTCCACTGGAAAGGCACGTCCTTTCCATCTGTGGCCAGAGAACTTCTGTGCCCCGCAAATCCCTCTGCAAGATCATCCGCGTGAGGTGTACGACACTGAAAGGGCTTAAAAACTAAGCTGGGCAGAGGCTCTGACCTCTGAGCATCCCTTAATACTCCCTTCTTATGGCATTGCATAAGGACGCTCGCAGGCGCGCGGGCAGCATCCTCTGAGCTACGGCACCCGAGAGGCACTGGAGCTGGGGCCGGCTGGTGCAGTCCGAGGTAGATCGCCACGTTTAGCTTGTCACAGCTTAGCATACGCTGAATTTCGAATCAGCTAACAGGAAGAGAATCGCCTGCATTTCCGACACACTACAATCAACTGTTATTCAGTTCCAAGTAATTTTTAGAGCTACCATTAGCATCAATTAACCCACCCCAATCAACATGGAAGAAAGATCCACACATCCCCAAATCCTCATCTTTTGATTAAAAGCTTAATGATAAATATAATTGTCACATAGCTCCTAATGGGCTTTGGCCTTTGGAACTGAAGCAACTCCAATGAGGACTCGCTCCAGCAAAGCTGCAGTACGCGGTCACTCAGAAGGATTAAAGGTAATGGAATAAGACGTGGGAACGTCTCCAGTGGTGTCTTCACAAGGGGCAGGGCTGGGGCAAGGCTCTTGCACAGGAGCTCACGCCTCCTTTAAAAGTTTCCCCTCCGTGCTGAAATGTGCTTGGGGCCGAGGTCTCAATTCCCGTTGATTGAAGCAGGGAGCTCAGATTTTTCTTGCTCTTTCATCACCGTATTTTGACCATCTTCCATGGCCGTGGCATCCGAAAGCCTTCCACAAACGTGAGGAGGCACCTTCTGATGGGCTTCACAGAGTCACGGCGTATTTACACATTTCAAGTCAAAACCTCTACTTGCTGACGCTTGGCAGAGGTGAGCAGTTGGGGATGAGAAGGTGTCCTGTGAGGAGCGCCGCTCCTGCAGGGAGAAGCCCTTTTGAACCAGAGGTGGTGGGTTCCCCGGCCGTGCCCTGCATCCCTCCCCACGCAGGTCTTTGCGTAGCTCCCTGGCCAGGCGTGCTTTGTTCCCAGCTCTGAGGACAGCTTGAGGATGAGGCCTGAGCCATGAATTTAAAATTCCCTAGCTGGTCTCCATGTTGACACAAAAGTGGATACCCTTCAGGGGCTGAGACCAGGCGGTACAACGGAGACTCGAGTTCCTCTGCTGCAACCAGCACCATGCTGGGTAGGGGTGATGATGCAGGTGAACGCGTAGATAACAGACGCTACAGATCATCATGTGAACGATGATCACTTTTATTCATTAAAAATAGCTAACGTAAAATTGAAAGAAAAACCATATTCAGAAAAAAAACTTGCCTGCCGCAGAGGTGTAGCTTGAAATTGGACGGCTGTTCTCCAAAATAAATACTCGTGGTATGTCGAGGCACACATTGGAGTTTGAATGGCAACACTGGTTCTCGCAGTAGCACAGTGATAGATGCTTTTCTGCAGAAGATCTGAGCAAAGAACTGGCAAAGCAGAGACTCTGGTCACCAAGAGCAAGGCTTTGGTTCCCTTTTACACCAAACCACCATGCATCAGCAGAAAAGGAGGAGAGGAAATGTCGAGGGAAGGTTACGGCTCCTGCTTTTTCCAGGACTAAGATAGCAAAAGTTGCAGTGCTGCCCATTACAGTTCATTGTGGTATTTGTGAAATTAGATTATCCCAGCCAGAGACCTAAAGGGACAGTCCTCCTGAACGGGCTGATGTGTTTCATACTGGTTTGATGCAGCAAACTTTCTCGTGAGGTCAGGGAGAAAGCAGTTACAATTAATCCTTGAGGCAGCAAATCCTCAGCACGTGAAGAGGTCGTTACATGTTCTCAGTGGACGGCATCCTAAAGGAGCTGAAGTTGCTGGACCCACCGGTGACTAGGACCACGCTTCTCCAGGAACCTCTGCATACATCGCCATTAGACGTCCTCCTACAGCAATGGAGGACTGGAAGGGAAGAGCCCTCCACGGCAGAGCCGGCTATTTGCAGTCCCTCCAGATTGCCCCCAAATTCATACCGATTAGTGGAGTGTTACCAGAATCCAGAGCAGAACCCTCACATCTGTAAGTCCCTATGGTCAATACATAACAATTATTAATGATTAATAAGTAATCATTATTATTATGCCAAATTACTACATTATGCTAATTAAAAGGTCAATTTCTTGCCTTTCTTAGAACACTGCCCTGGCAGTCGCGCTCTGAGTCATTCAAAGGTTTTAGAGAAATTTACCTCGGGGAGAATTTCCTGGTTTTAAACAGAAGCAATACTTTTAGCCGTACCAATCCTATCTATTCTATCATTGCATTTCGGAAAAGCCACTTCTTTTTTAAATAATTAGCATTCAACAATGTGAAAAAAACTCGCGAGAAACAGGGTTTGGAATCCTAGTTCCACCAACTGGGAACACCCGCCACCTCTTGTGCTGCCTGATCGCCTCCGACAGGACCTATTCTGCCCCTGAAGAACCAGAGGCACAAAATGGATGTAAGGGCACCTCTGAGAAGGGCCACGCGGAGCCACAAGCTGTCGTGTGGGATTCAGCCCCGCGCAATACCCTCGCGAGATGCTCTGGCACCTGCATTAAGATCAAGGGCGGGAGGAGAATTGAAGTAGACGCAGAAAAGCAGTGAGAGGCACAGCTATGAAGAAACAAACACAGGGAGCAAAAATATGGCGCTTTTAAAAGCAGTTAGTCCATACGGCGAGAGGAGGAGGAGTTCAGCACAAGGTACCGTGGGGGGGGGGATCTTAGCAGATGGGGCAAGTCCTCCCATGGGGTACGCCTTCCTCCTTACCGTACTGGTGAGGATGGTCAGCCTAGCAAGCGATATGGAAAATGCTGCGATGTGTCCATATTAAATGTAAGATAAATAATTTATGTGCACAGATACCATAACAACTACAGAAGAAGATGCTTCAGCCTGGGAGCAGCAGCTCCTCCGAAGTGCCAGGACACCCCACCTCCCTTTGCCTGGCAGCCTGGGGAGGACAGCACTGCTGCTCCTGCGCCTGCCATAGCTTTACTCTCACCAGCTCAAACCCCGGCAGCTGTGAAACTGGGACACAGACTGGGTATCGCACCGTCCCACCCCAAATCTGGGCTTGGCGCCTGCCTGGCTGACCCCCGACATCCCTCCCATCGGCTGAGGGAGCCATGCTGATGCTCACTGGCTCCAGCCAGCCCCGCTGCCGCCCCCCAGCCCTACTGCCACCCCACAGCCCCACTGCCACCCCCCAGCCCTGCAGCCACCCTCCAGCCCCGCTGCCAACCCCAGCCCTGCTGCCAACCCCAGCCCTGCTGCCAACCCCCAGCCCATGGCAGCACAGGCATCTCCTGGGGTGGCGGGTGCACCCCGAAGGGCAGGAGACTGCTCCCCGGGGATATACACCCCGACAACAATTACCCACGAAGGTCCAGGCGGTGGCTTTGTTTTCCCCTCGTTTCCCGCTGCCGGAGGCTGCGGCCGCAGGCTGGCACCTCGCAGGATTTTCAAGCACGGCTGAACCCGTGTGCCGGACAAGGCTCCAGGCAGCTCCGCAGGAGGGTCTCGCAACGGACGCGGCTGGGGACCTGCCGGGAGAGGCACTCCGCCGCCTCCCCATCCCGGGGACCCCCGCGCAGAGCATCCCCGAACAGAGGAGCGGCAGCCAAGAGCCGGGCAGATGCACAGCTGAGGGGTTCGGTCTCTTGCCCCTCACTACATAAACCCTGCAGGAACCCCTCCAAGGCAAATACCCGTATCTGCTGGGCATGGACCGCTCACAGCCCTGCCCGGGCAGGGGAGGGTGGGCAGCAGCTAACCCCTATGAGGACAAGGACGGGCTTTCAGGGTCTGGGGATTCAAAGTCCCTGAAAACGGTACAGTCCAAAATTCCTCCTAGGCTAAGAGCCATCGCCCTCCACATCTCATACGGATGTTCAGAGCGGGCTCCAGGACCGCAGCGATAATACATACATGCGGTGTCAGGAGTGTCCAAGTCTTCACCGTTGTTACCACGCTGCAGGCAATAAACGTTTTATTTTCTTCTTGGCGGGGAGCCAAATGAATCCTAATGGCTTTCCCGACCATAACGCACAGACCGCGCCGGCTACAGACCGCAATTTCTGACACATCAGCTGTAAAAGGCAACGGCCTTTAGATAAGAGAGCGCCGAGGCTTCGCCAGCTCCGGTGCTCAGCAGCCAGAACAATTAGGTTTTTTTTTCCAGAACGTGTATCGCACGTAATAGAAAATATTAACTCACGTTACAAATATTTACAAAAAAAAAGTCAGACATAATTAAGCGACTTGCAATTGAAAATTAACAATCTAAAAATTCAGCCGTGTAGACAGACAGCGTTAAATATAACTGCAGTTAATGTGAGCTGATTTAAATAGAGATAATACAGCAGCAACAGCAAAAGGCAGTCAATCACAGTCCCCGTCATTAACATCCTTCTCCACGTGGAATATTATTACACGGAGCTGTCGAGCCGCTCTGCTGCCCTGGGGGTGCAGGGGTGTCCGTGTGTCCCCCAGCGCCCGCCCGGGGCTGCACAAGCCCCCCCGCACACCTCAGCCCCAGCCAGCCGCCACCACGAGATGGCGAATGGAGCCAGCTTGCTGTCGAGCATTTTAAAACGCTCTCTGCAACCCCACGTAGTCTCGCCGAGGCTCTTTGCAGCCGCCGTGAGAGACACGGACCCCAACACCTTGCCTATGGGGGGACCAAGGCAGAAAAGAGTCCGGTGCCACCCTGAGGGTTCTACACTGCGTTCACGAAATCACGGCTAACTTTCCTCCAGTCCCCCTCCAGGCTTCGCCCGATGCCTCTTAATTAGCTTTCCCTAAAGCTCAGTACGGATGGAGCCTCCAGGCAAAGCCTTTCCATCCCCGTAGGCTGCAGAGCTGTTTTTCACGCTGTTTTACCAATTATTCTTTGCATCTAAAGCCAAATAAAACACGAGTTGCCCAACACCTCCATCCCAACCCAGGTTGGACTACCTTAGCGTTGGCACGTGCCCACTCCGCAGCTGGAGCACCCACCAGAGGGAGAAGCACCCACCACCCCTGGACCCCGGAGGGACAGCCCACCCCGGGAGGGCAGGCGCGGACAGGGCTGGGACACCAAGGGAGACAGCACCGTCCTCCATGGCAGAGTTTCGTGAGCAAAACACGGCTGATTTAAGGATGGGACATGGGCTGGGTGGTGGGTCAGGCGTCACCGTAGCTGCACGGTAACTCTTCCAGACAGCTCCTCTGCAAGGAGCGCTCTCATCTCCCGCTTTTGGAGGAAACGTGGTTTATTTTGAGCTACACAGAGCAAGGCATGACCTCTTTCCTCTGAAACTGCTACCAGGGCAGGAGGCTTTTGCTTACAGAGTTAGGGAAAATATATTGGACACAGAGTACGGCATTACAGTCTCTGCTAGCGTTGAGGTCTCTTGGTGCTCTCTGAATGGCAGTGCATTGCAAAAATAAGTTGATAACCTGCTCTCTCCGATCCCATTTCATCTGTATTCTACCCTCAGTCTTCCCTTTAGGCTTCCACTGAGGGCAACGCACTTCGTATGCAGCAAGGACGTGTAGGAGAGCAGTGCAGAACATGCAGCTGGAATCCAGGTGTGAGCCAGAGGGCAGCCGTGACTGCAGGTCAGTGGCGTGGGTACCTGCCCAGCACAGACGGCAGCTGTGGTTCTTTTTAGAAATTAAGAAGAAACATCAATGAAGAGATTAAAGAGAAAAGCAATACTTGAGGCATTCTCATGGGATTCAGCTTTTTCCTGCATTCTGCTCTGTAACCAGGTGAAAATTGCGCTGCTCGGGCCACCCCAGCACTTCAAATGAAGGCAGCCTCAGATGCTACCGGCCATAAAACCACAGGAACATACACATATGGGACCTACAGCCGAAGCTCTTCCCCTCTGTTTCTTATTATCAATCAAGCAGTTTGTTAAAGCAGATCTATGGAAATCAAGGGGAGGAAACGAGCACTCAGGGCACTGGGAAAAAGCAAAGGATGTGTGCAACCCCCCGCGGGGTCCGAGGGCTGTGCCGGCTGCGTACCTGTGCAGAAGAGCAGGTCCCTCTGCGCCCCCCTCGCCCTCCAGCTGGCATTACGGGGAAAAACAACAGGAAAAAGCAGCTTCTGAAGGGACCGAGGGCCCAAACGCTGTGAGCTGTTACGGAAGGTGGAGGGGAGCGAGAGAGATCTCGCTGGGAACTGGCACAGCCGGGAAATGCTCCGATACTGCCCGTGCTGCTCCGCAGACGCAAGGGAAGCAACTGAGGACCGCGCTGTGACCTTGCACGAAAGCTGAGGGAATAAGCGAATCGTTTGGCTTACAGGCTGAGCAAAATCCACAACAGATCCCACCCCCTCAAAAAGCATTAATTTTCAGACAGTTTTCCGTACTACGTTTTCCGCAATCTAAAAAAACCTAAGCTGTGCTGTTTCTAAAAGGCTTAGAACCATCTCAAATCCATTCTCTCGCTCTTTTTTTGGGGTGGGGGAGGGGGAAGTAGAGTGGAGGGTAAAATATTGCTGAAACAACTCAACCAGTTCCTTGAAAATCTGAAAAATGCTTCATTCATCCCAAATCTGCTTATGTTACAAACCACGTGCAGCTCGCTCGCTCCGCGGGGTCTGTTTGCTGAAACCCGAGAGATGTGAGATTGCCTCGTCCGTATTCCACCGGGAGAAAACCAGCAATCCTCTCCCGTCTTCTCCAGAGCCATTTGCACACCCGACAGAACACCTCCCAGCTGTGCCAGATGTGCGCTCTCCGTTGCAGGTATAACGAAGAGAGCGGGCGAGAAAGCAGCCGGCTCTGCGAGACGCTACCTGTGGGAGCAGGAGACCGGCTGAGGAGGAGACGAGCAGCCAAGCGTGGGGAGGGGTAAAACGGGCAAAGCAGAAAATCCTTCTCTTCTTAAATTTATTTTTCCTCGCCAGCTAAACCTGGCGGCCCGTCAGGCAGAGCCAGCGGCGGGCGCAGAGGCAGCAGAGGCGATGGCCGCTCGGCATGCCTGGGCTGCGTTAGCACAGCCCGCCGTTAGCAGGACAAAGAGGAACCTGGCACAAACCTGCCACCACTCCATAATGAAGCATATTCCTCGCAGGCGCCCTCCGCACGCGGCGCAGGGGACACCCGATGCCATAGCCGCTTTGCCGGGCGGGCGCTGAAGGAGGGGTCATCGCCTCCCGTCCCACCCCGAGCATCACGCAGGTACTCAGGTTTACGCTGCTGGCATCTTTCTCGGCCGCACAATGACACACGCTAAAAATATTTGCCGCTTGGACGAGATTTCGTGTTTAAAAACGTATAACAAATAATTAACTTGCACAGCACAAACCTTATAGCTTCTGCTTCCGAGCAGATGGGAATTTGGAACAAACTTCATCTGGCAAACCGATGGCCCCTCATCTGCCGTCACCTCCTCTGCCCCGCGCCACCACGCACGGCCGGGTGCTCCGCGCATCCCAGTATCTCCCAGTATCTCCACAGCAAAGGCTTTTGGCTGCGGGTGCCCGGGGAACAGCTCCAAGCCGCCCGCCTGCAGGGCTCCTTTTCAGAGCCCACCACAACTTTGCTGCGGACTGAAACGAAATAATCATCCTCCACAAATTTTAATTCCGTACTCAGCAATAACGCCAATACTCTCGTGCAGGTGTCCAAAACCTGCCCAGCCAGGAGGGGCTGATGAGCTCTGAGCCCAAAATTAACTACTGGCCCCTTCCCGTGCAATCTCCTGTACAACCCCAGGAAATCTCAGCCTACGGTTGCTATGTCAAGGCCATACCCTCCATTCAAACTCGAGCTTATCCCATAGAAAAACATCCGGTGTATCCTTCAGGAGAGAGACAGGCTGTCACAACCTTTGCCCGGTTCTTCCAGCCCCGACTATCAGAAGCGCAGCCGACAGCGTCTGCTTTGATCCCACGATTTTACTGCACTCGTACACGCACGGTTAAAGATCGCTCCCGTACATTTGCAAACAGAGCAAATAACTCGGACCTTTTCCCCAGGTAAGGCAGACCGTCACTGCTTCCTTATCCTTCCACGTGACCCTCAAGACCTTTCCGACACATTTGTATAGCGCAGGTCCCAGATCTGGATGTAGTAGAGGTCTTTCTTCTGCCCTATAGAAGGATGACAGTATCTCCTAATGTTTCCTGAGGTTGTTCTGCTTATCTAGCCAAGACCTGAGTAGCCACCGTAGCTATAGCATGGCCCATGAGTTCAGACTTGTTCATGCACAATTGTCTTCACAGTCTTTTCAGAGGCTGCGCTGAAAGTCAAATCCTCTCCAGTCTGTTCAGCATCCCATAAGGGTGGTTAGCACCTAACTTACACTCACCAGACTCCAAAATATCCTCCTCATCCCCATCCCTTCTTCAGCGCTTTTCCCCTCTACTCTGTCTTTGGAGATACATGCTCTTCCCCTGCATTGTGGAACCAGTCCCTAAAGGGCCTACAGGAGAGCTGGGGAAGGACATTTACAAGGGCAGGCAGTGATAGGACGAGGGGGAATGGCTTCAAACTGGAAGAAGGTAGATTGAGATCAGATATTAGGATCTGTGAGGCTGGTGAGCCCCTGGCCCAGGTTGCCCAGAGAAGCTGTGGCTGCCCCATCCCTGGAGGTGTTCAAGGCCAGGTTGGACGGGGCTTGGAGCAACCTGGGCTGGTGGGAGGTGTCCCAGCCCAGGGCAGGGGGGTTGGAACAAGATGATCTTCAAGGTTCCTTCCAACCCAAACCATTCTATGATTCTATGATTGTTCAGTCCTTCAGTCTTCATTTCATCTTTGGCTCTGCCTTCCTCACAGCTCCACGCACACAGAGTTCCAAGCCTGGCTCTTCTTTCATCCTTTCCTGCAAGAGCCAAACCTTCACGCCTGCCGAAGGCCTGGCACCACGGCTGGAGACCTCACACGCCCACTGAGCCTGTGGCTGTATCCTCCACTCCTTGCTTGCACCCATGCCCTGAGAGCCCTCAGCTGATGCCCCCAAGGCATGGGTCATACACAAGCACTTGGAAAACCCTTCGCGACTCAGTCACCACCTTCCCCGGCATCTTGGTACCTCACTGCAAGTCTGACTTTTGCTTTAACATTATTTCTGACAGCCTGTACTTCCTCCTCGCTTGCTTTGCCTCTAAGTCCTCTCCAGAGTCTCCTTTGAAGCAGAAAGAATAAAAAAAGGGGGGGGGTGGGGAAAAAAAAGGAGCTGATCTCCCTCTAAATTTGGCTAGAAGTTATCTTGGAGGTTACAGGCTTGCATCCTGAGAGAAGCAGAGGTAGCACAGTTGTTTCAGATGCTGAAAAACAGAGCAGGCAAACCGCCGTAGCAAAGCAGGACTGGCCCCATCTCCAGCTCAGCCGCCTCCACGTGTCCTCCCCAGGAGAGGCAGATGGGGTTTTTTCCCGCCAGGACACCCGAGGGCAGTTGGAAAAGCTCTCCACACGGCCGTCAGACCAGAGGGATGGGTTTTGCTCCATCGTAAGGCAGGACTCATTACAGCCTGAAGAGAGCTTTTCAGCAGACAGCTAATGTCACAGTTGAAAGGCAACGCTCCCGTTTCACGCTGAACTCCGTTTCGCTTGCAGAATTTCTCTGAGCCCAGCCCTCACTGTTCTTTGGTTATCTGCGGTACCAGCACCGCTCCTCCCTTCTGCGGGGATCATAGAATCATAGAACGGTTTAGGTTGGAAAGGACCTTGAAGATCATCGAGTTCCAACCCCCCTGCCATAGGCAGGGACACCTCCCACTAGACCAGGCTGCCCAAGGCCACGTCCAGCCTGGCCTTGAACACCTCCAGGGATGGGGCCTCAACAACCTCTCTGGGCAACCTGTGCCAGTGCCTCACCACCCTCAAAGTGAAAAACTTCTTCCTAATGTTCAATCTAAACCTGCCCTCTTCCAGTTTGAAGCCATTCCCCCTTGTCCTGTCACTACATGCCCTGGTAAAAAGTCCTTCCCCAGCTCTCCTGTAGGCCCCCTTTAGGTACTGAAAGGCCGCAATAAGATCTCCGCGGAGCCTTCTCTTCTCATGCTGGCATGGGCCAAATCATGCCCAACAGTTTGTCCCTGCTGATTTCCAGTTACATCTCATTCAATGCCAACACTGGGAATTTACCCCTTTTCCAGCAGGAGCTGATTTGACCCATTTTTCTGTCCCTCTGCTCCCCAGCACCCCTCGCTGAGCCGCCTGACACTGCCCTCCGCAGCCGCCGCCACACAGGAGTTTCGTTATTAATGATTCTTATGAACTCTCCGTCTTTGAACAGGAGCGATTCACTTTTGATCGATGTCTGGCATCCCGTAATTTCACGCACCAGTGGAGAGAGACTCCCTTCTGCTGCGGTACGGCGCGAAGCCGTGGGGAGACAGATGCGCTCGCTCTCCCGCCCTTGCATCCTGCGCTGCCCTCCCCGAAAGCATCGCGTCCATCTAGCGCTACCCTGACTGCAGACGAGACAAAATTTAAGGCGTTGAGACAGCGGCTTTGCCAGCCATCAGGGTGAGTTACTGATCCGCAGCGGTTCACATGGAGCTTCACGTGACAGCGATAACCACTGATCGGCCCTAAACAAAACGCATTTTGATTGTCGTCATCCAGAAAACCACCCTTATTTTGAAGCAGACCAGGTCTCCCCAAGATCACTAACGATGATGCTCAGATCAGGCCCTTACTCTGACCTTACACCACCAGTGTTTCTCCTGGTATATTTGGGATAGAAATCAAATTTCTTTTTTTTTTTTTGTTCGCTGACACTGCTTAATTTTTTAGCCACACAATGGATGAAACCGCAACTGGCATTACAATAGGAAAGTTTAATGATCCCAATTATCTCCTTGAATGTATCTTTGGCTATTTTCATCCACAGAAATAAAACTTCTACTGGCTGCCAGACATCCTCAGCTGTTTTGCAATCACCATACATAAAGGCGGAACAGATTGACCATGCAATGACCCTGAACAATTGCCTACCTTAAGTGGTAATAAAGAAGATCAGGAGTTACATGGATGGCAAAAGTGATGCACGGGAAAGGAGCAGAGTCACCTCCTGCCACCGCCAGGCAGTGCCGGTGGAGAACAGCAGCACATCAATTAGCCAAACCATCGGGCAGGCGCTCTTCTCCTCTGGCTTTGCTAAGGACCACGCTGTCGATGAGGACTTCCCAGAGGAAAGCCGTTGTACCAACCTCGAAGAAAGCACGCGGTCTTCATCACGAATGCTGCCCGTGTTCATGGGAAACGCAGTTTGAAACAGACCCTTTCCCAAATACTGCTGCTGCATACTCACGAGTTGTCACCGTCATTCTTATCATGGATCTTCGATAGCATATAAGCCAGTATTCAGAGTGCATTGCTCTTCTATTAATTTAACCTGTGTTATCCTCCCTAACTCCGTTCCCCCCAAGCAGATCCAAATCATGCTGCTCTCGTCTGACCCGACAGTCACTCTCCTCCACAAAGTTATTTTGGAATCGTTTTGACAGTGGCAGCCACAGCTCCTCCAGCTAATTTACCCTCAGTTCCTACCTAACCATCTGAGCACAACTGTTCCCAGCCAAAAGCACTGTAAGGGAGAAAAAAGCCAAGCAAAGAGAAAATCCAGAAGCAGAAAGGCGAATGAAGAACTGAGAAGGTGACTGAAAATGGCCACTCAGTATCTTACATTTTTGAGAATTTGGATATGCACAGGGAGGGAAGATAGATAGGGAAGGAGACTCCAAGCCACAAGCGGACGGTGGATACAGCGACGAGGAACTGTTGCTGATGTTCCACCCTGCGTCAGGAATAGAGCGCACTGGGTTTTAATGTGATTTTAAAACATAAAATAAAGTGCCGCGTTTGGCAAATGACATTCTCGTCAAACGTAACAGGCATCACCTGAGTTAATAAAAGTATTGTGTCGATATTTTCTCCATGAAACCATCTCTCTGTTTCGCAGCTATTTGATGAGTGCTGCTCTCCGCTCTGCACGCGGGCGCGCAAGACTCCCGCTAATGGCAGCCAAACACACGCCTGCAGCTCATTTCAGCAATGTTGCACAACACGGGCTCGCCAGCAAACTGGCACAAATATCAGCAGGATAAATGACTGGTGTCGAGAACAAATAAGAGACCGTTTAATTACTCTACTATTAGAATTTTAGAATTTAAACCACCCAAAAGACTTTCTCGCTGTCGTCCTCTGGACTTAGCTAGGTCACAAAAGCAGCTAGTTATGTTTAGCAAAACCCTCCACAAAAGCCAACAGCTCATGGTCCTCAACCTGGGAACCGGGAAACTCTTCACTGATGCTCCTTCTGCTAAGGAACAGCCAAAGAGTAAAGCCTTACGCTCGATGCCTCTGTGGTACCTGCCAAGATCTCCAAGCCTTGTTGGTGACCTGGTATTTTGCTTTCTGTGTCCTACGTTTTACCTTTTTATGTTGATACCTGGAGCAAAATACCCTCAGTACAGATCTTGCCCAACTTCCCTTCCTGTGGACTAACGATGACCGGAGACCTGCAAGATCCCTGCTGTTCCCAGTACAGCTGTAAACACGGGTGGTAGTCGGTCAGGATGCAGACACGAGCACGGGGCACGTCCCAGCACACGTGAGGACGAGAAGGGACATTTAACCAAAGCTCAGCAGGGCACTGGGCAAAGCCTGCGCGTGCTTCTCCGCGGGTCACTCTCTGTCCGCTGTGTTTGCTTCCTCCCCGGCACCTTTCTTCATTGCAGACCTCACCCCCCTGGCAGCACGCTCGGATGAGAACAGCAAAATTATGCATCTGCAGTTTGTTCCCCTTTACTGTGGGAAAAGCCCATAACCCCAGCCAGCCCCTGCTCCGAGGAAGGGTTCAGGCTCGAGCACGAGCGCACAGCTCGGCTCCGCCACCGCCCAGGACCCCGCACGGCGCAGGAACCCGGTTGTGGCGCAGGAGCCCGGTGACACAGGGGCATCCCGGGGTTCAGACTCCAACCTCCAACCCACGCTGTGCTCTCCTGGGCCACCAGCACTCGGGGCTGTGCTGGGAAAGTCTGTTAACTTCCCCGCCATGGCTATCAATGTTTAACACCCACAGTCTCCAACTTCACAGCATCTACAGCAAAACACACGAACCCTTGAAGTCTGACTTCAAGCTGGCTGCTGGAGAGGTTTACGCCTCTCTCCATTGCCTTCTGAGTCTTCCCATATTACATGGGGAACTTCAGCTCAATATCACCTTTAATCTCAAAATACTCTTCAGAAGGAATGGCTGTTACACCACCATACTCTTTGCTAAACAGGGGGATGCAATCGTTCTCCCTCCTTCGTTGCAATGACATTTCTACAAAGACTTCACACTGAACGACAAAGAATAGTGGGGCCATCTCCTCCCCATCTTCTATTTCAGAGACAAAAGAACTGAACCAAAGGCTACCACACATGAAAAACACATGCATAGATCAGTACTGCTAGGAAACATCACTGCTGCCCGGCATCATACAGCACAGTCCGTGTGATGGAGGCCAGCACGGTTTTTATACGACTTTAAGCTATTATAGCTGCCTTTTAAATACACGAGAGGCTGTATTTGAAGCTGCCTTGCATCCAATTCCCTATTGAACTTGCACTCTAATTTCTCACAAAACATGAGTAGAATCAGATGTTCCAGAAAAAACACAGTATGTTGAATATGAAAACTCAACACCGAAATAGAGGTAAGGAACAGCTTACATAAGGTGCATCCCCTGTAGTTTGGGATATTGAGGCTGAGCCTTTGAAACACATGAAATCTAGTTTGTTGATCATTCCCCAATTTATAGTCAGCTCAGTGGGAACAAATATGCGCCTACTTTGATATCCTTTTGAAGAAAATTCTTGGCACCTCATTTCTCTTAAGAAATATACCTATTCTCTTTTTATTTTGGTACTTTTTAGAGGCGAACTGGCAGATTAGCCCAGCTGTATTTTATATTCATGCAGTACTTTCTGTGGCCTGATCCGTCTGACTCCCAAAGTTTCTTCTGAGTTAAAATGACACTGTCTATCACATCCCAAGCTGTGGCATGAAGCATTTGTCAAATAACACAGAAACACTGGTAGTCTGAAGGATGAAATGTAGAGGGTGGAGGAAAGGACTGGTAAATAACACATCTTTTTTTAAAATAATTCTCTTTTCTGGAATACTGAACATAGTACGGATTGCAAAGGGGTAGAAACAGCCTCGGAGAAACCACGTCTTTCAGAAATAAAGATTAGAGAAACTCAGTAAAATATTAACACAGACCTTTCAAAATATTCAGTTAGCGGATGATCTATGTCACGAGAATGATCTATTTAAGACGATAAAAAGAAAATGGAAGGAGTAGTGTGTAACGTTAGGCCAGCGCAGCTCAGTGAAAACCAGTCCCGGTTCTCCGACAAGACACTGCTGCTGAAGTGAAGACCCTGGAGCTCCGGCACAGGCTTCCAACATGACCACGTCCAAGCCCTGCTGTGGGCAACTACTGCCGTACCTTTATATTTTGCTCATGAGCATTTCATGGCACTGAAAGCTCCCCAGGAAAGCACCGGGATTTCAGTGATGGAACACACGAGTGAGGGTTGAAGTGCTGCAAAGCACTGAGGTTTTCGTACGGCATTCGAATTAGCTTTAAAGACCCACACGCAAAACTAAATTTTAGCAGCTGCATTGTACTTCCAGTTAAAAGAAAGAGAGGCATTAACACAGTGCAGGGTCATGCACCAATTATGTCTTATTAAATACTCCATTCTTCCTTAAGATAAGCATCACATATGGGTTCTTTTACAGTTAGCAGTTCCTCGCTTGAAGAGAGAGAGGTCTGGATAACACCCCTTCTGTCTCCCGGGGCCTCCTGGGCTGACTGACAGCAACACGTACCGCAGGGAACAAATGCTGCTCAAAGGAAAAACAAGAATACTCTATCTGAAGGGGGCCGGTGGGGTCACTTCTTTGTCACGTCTTCTGCTCACCATCTCTGGTTGAGGAAAAGGCAAAGAGGAGGAGTGACATTTTCCGTTTCTGATAAGACACAGGACAAGCTGAAGAACTGGTTTTTACGTATGGCTTGCACTGAATTCAGTGTTAGGAAAGCAAGAGAGATTGCTCGAAATAAACATGGCATTTTGAGAGCCAAATACCACCTCCAGGAGCCAGACCACATGGAAGCCCAACTCAGAATCCACCCTACAACCCATCCCAGTTACATTTTAGGTTGTTTTTTTCTGGAGAGCAGCAATAAACATCTGATTTTATGCATCACCTTTGGCTACTACCCCCTCCTGATGGACAACGTTTGGCTTGGCTTCTCCTCAGGCAGATCCACCGGCTGGTTTGAGGCTGGGCCACCCTGCGCAGTGCCGATGCGCCCCACGAGACTGTTGGGTTTTTCAGTGCAAAGAGTTTTCCCTGAATTCAGCAACTTCTCCACTTGCTCCCTGATTTCTCACCTGTAGTCTCCTCTCTGCCAATACAAAGGGAACACCTCTCAGTTTTCTATTTTGTTCCACCCCAATTCTCCCCTTCACTCAAATGGTTTCAAGCTATAATTCCTGAATGTTGTCACATTTAATGATGCTCAACAACTTTTCTTATCTCTGTAGATCCTACAAAACTTTCCCCACTGCTTCAGCATCTCCCTCTGCACAGCTGCGTCAGGAATGGTCCATCTTCCCGACCCCCCCCTCTGCTCTGATCTATTCCTATAATAAAGCTCAGAGGTGGAAGCAGCCAGGCATTTGCAGAGGCAGCAGACGCCAGAACAGCTCTCCCCATTAATAATCTCAGTGTTTCCCTTCCCAGAGACCTCTGCTAGTCCGCAAATGGCAGCATCAGCAGAGCAGCACATCAGCAGCTACTGCAGTCCTTCATACTTTTGCCCAATTGCTCCTACCTAGAGCCAGGAATGCACGAATCCAGGCTGCATGGAGAACGGCTGGAGAACAGCCCTGAGAAAGCCCTAGGGTTGTTGGTTGATGAGAAGCTCAACATGAGCCACCAATGTGCCATCGCAGCCCAGAAGGGCAACTGCATCCTGGGCTGCATCAGAAGAAGTGTGGCCAGCAGGGCGAGGGGGCGATTCTGCCCCTCTACTCCGCTCTCGTGAGACCCCACCTGGAGTACTGCATCCAGCTCTGGAGTCCCCAACATAAGAAGGACATGGACCTGCTGGAGCGTGTCCAGAGGAGAGCCACGAGGATGATCCGAGGGCTGGAGCACCTCTCCTATGAGGAGAGGCTGAAAGAGTTGGGGCTGTTCAGCCTGGAGAAGAGAAGGCTCCGGGGAGATCTTCTTGCGGCCTTCCAGTCCCTAAAGGGGCTACAGGAGAGCTGGGGAAGGACTTTTTACTGGGGCATGGAGTGATAGGACGAGGGGGAATGGCTTCAAACTGGAAGAGGGCAGGTTTAGATTGAACACGAGGAAGAAGTTTTTCCCTGTGAGGGTGGTGAGGCACTGGCCCAGGTTGCCCAGAGAGGGTGTTGAGGCCCCATCCCTGGAGGTGTTCAAGGCCAGGCTGGAGGTGGCCTTGGGCAGCCTGGTGTGGTGGGAGGTGTCCCTGCCCAGGGCAGGGGGGTTGGAACGAGATGATCTTTAAGGTCCCTTCCAACCTAAACCATTCTATGATTCTATAAATTCACCACTCAACCTATTCTTTCCAAAATCCAAGGTGGTGGTAGGGAAACAAAATTGTATTAATATACATCCATGTGAAATGAGGCTCCTGATCTGATGAAAAAAAAAAAGAAAATCTGGCTAAGAAGCAGGAAAGTCATGCCAACAATTGGATTTTCACTGAAAGAAAAGAATTAGCAGCCCCTAAATAGAGGGGTTAAGGTAGATTGAAAATGTCAAGTTATTGGTATTTTATGAGGTAACCATGGTTATTTTTTATGCATTCCTTTGCAGCATGAATGCAGATGATGAAAAGTATTCATGGGCCAATTGAAACAAAAATAAAACTGAAGAGATATCTTGATGGTAATTTAAACCTTAAACTGCGGAAATTAATCAGTCCACACAGACAACGAAGAGCGTTCAGCTGACATTGCACCACAAAACCCCCTCGCTAAACAGACGAATAAAAACCATTTCACAAAGGATGAACATCTTGAAAATCATCCTGACTTCAGTCCTAATGTACCTGCAGGGATCAATACTGCCGGGGCAGGACAGCTCTGGTCTGATGCGTGAAGTTGCCTAATTTAATTTGCAGGAGCTGCTGGAAAGGCAGAGGATGGCCGGTCCCGGCGTGCTGCAGCCCCTCCGTGCTGCCCAGCCAGGGGGTCACCAACGCTCCGCATGTGTTCGTCTCCTCTACTGCTGCTTCTTGAGACCATTTTGCATGCTTTGCATGCTTTTCCATCACACTCACGAGCTCTCTTGGTCACGCTTACCTCGCTGGCAAGTGGTGCCACCCCTTACAGCGAGGGCAGGGGAGCATCAGAAGGAGGGGACAGGACAATTAACGACTGAGTGCTCCATTAAGCAAGCTAAAACAGGTCTTCGGTTCAGAGGAGTCCCCATGGACTTACGCAACAAACCAGGAATTAAATCCATCTCCAGAACCCCGTGGTGGAGGGGCTCCCGGCAGCCAAAACGTTCTGCGTGGCAGCAGAGAGCAGAGGTAAGAGGCTGCTCCTCCACTCCAGAACCTGTCTGGATGCTGAAACCAGTTTCTGTCCCTTAAATAATACGCTATAACAAGGCACCGCTTGTTTTGGAGGAAGAAGTGCCATTCGGCGGGGCTGCGGAGAGGCATCCACGCCCCTAAAGCCGGAGGGAAGGCTGGCAGGAGGTAGCGTGGGAAGGATGCAGTGCAGAAGACTTCTTCAGTCTAATAAACATCTCTGGTTAGTGTTAGAAGGAAACAACTGACTCTTCCTCTGCAAGTCTTCGCTGTTGTTGCATGACATTCTAATTTCTCTGCTAAACATCTGCTCTTCAGCTGCGCAATCTAGCCTGGCTTCTGTAACGGGACGGTAAAACCAGAAGATGTCCATAGTAGGGCCAGAACTCCAAGTTCCTAGTGCACAAAAACATACATCCCCAACTGGCAGCTAACAGGGTTAAAACACCCTCTGATTAAATGAAAGCATCTTTAATTAGTTTAATTGACCATGCCTCAGCCAAGACCATCTGCTCAGCAGCATTTGCCTGCTCTTTGCAGGAGCGATTGATCAGCCATAGCTGCAGAATACAGCATTAGGCTACATCAGATTTATTTTGTTTAATAGAAGAGCTAATTTGCTTTAAATTTAATTACAGGGGCCAAGATTGCTCTCTAAGTCCGTAACAGCACAGAACATAAGCTGATCCTACAGCTAATGGACGCACACGTAGGGCCAGACGTGTCTGTGCGAACCAGACACGTGGTGCCGACGGCGCGGGGGAGCGGGTCCCACCCCGGCAGGGAGCAACCGCTGCATTCTCCTCCCCAAAAGGCAGGAGCCCCGTGGCACGCTGCCAGGGCCGCCCCGCTGCCCGCCACGTCCCCCTCCGACCCGCTCAGCTCTTCCCCGCGGCTCCCCGTTGGATGCTGGAGGAGACCGGGTGTCGGATGCTGGAGCAGAGAGATCTCCCGCCTCAACCACCTCTCCTGCTCTTAATTATAAAGACATTAAACGTTGCATCACCTGTAGGGGACCGCTCTGTACCTCCCGGGTGACCTCCATCAGCACCCCTCTCCCAAAGGGGGTGGCTGGCAGCCGAGCCGGACCTCACACCTCCCTCCCACGCCACCGTCATGCTTCAAAATACCGCGGCCCGAGACGACGAGGAAGGGCGATTCCCCCTCCCCCACCGAAGGACCACGTGTAGCCACGTCGTGCTGTTACGAAGGGGAAAATTTCATTCACGTCCCAACGCATTTTCCTTTTTTTCAGTTTCCCATCGGGCGCTAAAGCGCCGCTCGAGCCCTGGCAGGCACGCTGCCGCTGCTCCAGCAGTAATTACCACCCTGCAGAAGGCTCCAGGCTGCCGTTTCCATGGAAATAAATACTGAATTACTGAAAACAGAGTACGATGCTTTACGGATTTTGAGGCTTTTGATCATCTCAAAACCCACCTTAACTTAATTTGTATTGGTGGTGGCTTTGTTTGAAGGGCGGGGGGGATAACGCTCACAGCGTGGAAATAGGCGGAGTGCCCCAAAGGTGTTTTGAAGGAGTGAAAGAGGGGGAGAAGAACAGCCCCGGGGTCTGGCTGACGCCGTGGGGATTGGCGAAGGGGACAGCGGTGCTGGCCGAAGCTGCTGGTGGTCCGCAGCATCCAGGTACCCAGCCCTGGAGAGGGGGGCCCGTGGGGGCTTGTGGGTCGTTGCCCGCAGCTCCGACTCGTCACCATCGCCCCCGTGACGGTCTGTTCGGGGGCTGTGGGGCTGAAGCAAACCTCCTGCCCTTCCGGAGGGGTCACTATAGCCAGCGTTACTGCTTAAATGCCCAGAACTGCAGACGGCCATTTCATAGGCGTTGAGCTTCAAGCTGAAGGTAGAATAAAAAGGAATTGCTTTACATTCTTAAAAAATGATGAACAGGGAGCAGAAGGGAGTGACCCGGTACTAAACCCCGTACCGCCGAGCTGAAAGGACACAGAGATGCGCGCAGACAGGCGGCTCCACGCTGCGCGCAACAACCCCGGGCTCAATTCCCATTGCTAGGCACGGCTGGGAAGTTTTCATCCCAACAAACTAAATGGAATACTTGGTTTGGGGAGGATACACACAAGCCAAGCATTTATTCCGAGGTCACCTTAACCTTCATCTCACCGTCTGAGCTGTTACAGTGCCTCACGGGAGTCTCTGTCCTTACGTGTTTCTGCCCTCACTTGGGCTGCATCTTCCAAGCACCACTGCAGCATCTCTGCAACGGGCTCGGCGCGCCGCAGCGAGTCAAGAAATGAAGTTCGGGAAAAGCACCTGAACTGCAGAGATGAGAGAGGGACAGAAGGCGGGACACCACCTCAGCGAATCAGCTCTAATACTGACTTGAGCTAAAATCAAACATTTGATTCAGGACAGAAATCCTAAATATCTTTTCTGCTAACACTTCTGAAACTGTTTGGTTGTTTTTTTTTTGGCAGAGGAACCTTCTGCTTTGTGAGAAATGTCAGCCTTTGGACACAGTGTCCTAATTCAGCTGCAAAAATAAATGTCAAAACAGTGAATTCTAGCTTTAAGCCAGCGCTGGTCGGCAAAATTTGGGTTGAAATGTTTGCTAGCTAAAAATCACAGACCCCAAAAAACTGACGAAAGAATCCCAATTGCACTGGTTAGAGGCTTTCATCCCTTTACGTGAAACAGCCACCAGACAGCGATGGGGCTTGGTGTGTGTTGTAGCCCACCCACACAAGCACACTTCTCTGATGTCTTACCTTCTACCTGGATGGACAGGAAGAGATGCTGAAAAACCACGACTGTGTATATATTACTCAGCAGGTTTAACATGCAGCTATTTGGCTGTTTGTTTTCATATCCAATATCTAAGGGAACTAGATGGAGCTGGAAGCTTAGCACAGGTATTTTGCACATTTACCAGGAATGCCACAGCGTACGGGACACTTCAGGCCTGGGAAAGAAGAGAAAGTCCGATTGTGCAGCCTGTGAATTCAGACAGTCCTGCAGGGACAGCCCCAGAGCCCGGCACTTCCTCGGAAGCGGGAGGATGGAAGCGTGCAGCTCCGCACAGATGTGGTCCGGACATCACCTACTGCTGCGGGATGAACTGATCAGCACTGCACTAGCTCCTTCTCTCCTCACTGTAGCTAAAAATTACTTTCAAACACAGCTTGAGATAGAAAAGTAAATCACTGCCCTACGGCTGGGGAAGAACAAGGCGGGGAGAACACCGCAGCCCGGTTTTCAGAGGTGCTGCCGCAATTCAGCTGTCCTGAAGGTCAGTGGGAAATACAGGGCTCGTGCCCAGGGACATGCCGACGGCAGCAAAGACCCAAGTTGGGAACTGCTCAACACTGACTGAAAATAGCTCTTGTGTGACTCTTCCACAGTCACAGGTTAATTACAAAGCAGAAGAGCTAAACTCAAGCCTTGCCAACGGGTTCTGGACCAGAAACCCAAGACTGAGCCCCACTTCTCGCTCCGCAGTGCCACAGCAGAGGAGCTCGCTGCTGCAGCCGGAGACGCTCAGTTCCCACGCTGACCCCAGTGGAGCAGAAACACCAACCACACGCAAAAAACTTAAGTCTCCGTGTATTATTGAAAATGTTCCAGTCAGAGGTTGTTCTTAACACCACCGTTATCTCCACAACCATTCTGCTACAACACCACTTCCCATCTTTGTTTCCTAAAAGCCTTTCCGACTGCATCAATCCCTTTTGCTGTGTTGCTATCTCAGATCCTGCTATATCACTGCTATCACATTAAGAATACACTTATCTCATACCACCTGGGGATATTGTATTAAAAAAAAAAAAAGCCCCTTTAGAAATCATCCTCCTTCTGCACAAACAAAATACTATTTCAGAAGTGAATGGAAGTGCTGTCCCAGTGATGTAATCATTATGCAATTACTGAGCATGATGTAACAGGAGGCCACGCAGAGAAAAGCATCTTCTTCCAGACCACGGGAGAAATCCAAGCAAGTGTTTGGGGCCCTCGGCACCACTCCTGCTCATGCTTTAGGAGGACAACAACTAGGCAAAGCCTTCTTACCCCTCGTCTCCTTGCCCAGCCCCCGGGGCAGTGTCAGCGGGCACACCAAGGCAAGGGAGGGCAGGTCAGCGCCCAGCCCCGCCGCTCCCACCCACGGGAGCAGCGGGAGAACTGGATGGGCTTTGCTTTTCTAAGCACAGGCGATTGGCGGATAAACTGCACGAACAGTACCGCGCTGCCGCTCCAGCAAGAGTGACGGCATTCAGACAGACTGCCGGGGAAAAGGCGTCGCTTCCCAATTCCTCCCATGCACGGCAGACAAGCGCAGGTCAAAAATGAGTGTAGCTTATATACCGCGCCAAACCACCGCTGGGAAGCTGGCGATTGCCCCCCCGATTCGTTCGGGAGGTTTGCTCAGTCCCAGCGTACAGCCCGGGGCTGGCACCACGGCAGGGTCCGCGCTGGGCTCTGGAGGAGCGGCCCGAACGCTGCCCAAGGGAGGACAGCAAAGGCATTAACCACCCACGTGTGGGCGACTGGAGCCTGCACGGCGTTTCTGGGAGAATTATCATTTCACCACATCCAGGAACATGCCAGACATCGTTTTCCTTTTACTTAAAGCTTATTTCCAAACAGAATATATAAAATATTTTGTTCTACCAAACAGGTGGCAAAAGCTTCAATCAAATTATTAAGGAAAAGATTTAAGCTGTACGTCCAATTAACTCTGATGAGACAAGAGTCAGACCAAGAGAGTCAGTGTCCTCACGGGGAGGCACAGGAGCAGTGCTCAGGCTGACTCTGACCGAAATGCTGAAACCCGGACTGAAACAAAACAGCACGACGGAAATAAATGACCGTTTTTAGGGGTCGCAGGGCCAGTGCCCCAAAGCCCAACGGGAGCGCTCCGTGCTGCAGGTACGGCTGCAGGCGCAGGCTGAGAGGGGTTTGCAGACCCTCCCGGGAAGGGGGATGGCTGCGGGACTGCCTGGCAGAGGTGTTTACAGAAGACGGCTTGTCAACCGGAGGGAGACGGATACAGCAAATGAATATTTATGAAAATGCAAAGCAGTGGCAGTGGGGAGAGAGCGAGCGGCTGGGAGGAAGTCCTGCAGAAGGCCGTCCCAGCCCTGCCATGCCCATCGCACACGTGTACATCCCAAGCAGGGAGCTGTGCCTCCCCCCTGACTGCCCCGGGTCCTCTCCCACCCAGCGCCCAGGCGGGCTGCTGCAGTGCTCTACAAGCGATTCTTCCCTCTCCAGATGTCTCTGGTGTCAGTGCTGGTGCCTCTGGCTCCCTAATTGGTGTCAGACTTCCCGCGTCGGAGATGCTGCCGGTGCAGAGCAGCTCAGCACAGTCCAAAGGGTTATGGCACGGGAGAGTTTCCACGCCACGGAGGGCAGCGCCCAGGGCTTGACTTGCACCTCCAGCCTTGCAGAAATCGGGCACCCAGCTGCTGTTGTGGCTTTGAAATCTGCCCCGTGTGAACACTGAGTGCTTTTGGAATAGGAAATAATTTGCTACTGAAGTTTAGGAGGGAAAGGGAAAAATCTCCTGTTTTGGGGCCAATGCTTAATCATGAGAGATCAGGCGGAAGGTTTCGTGGGGGGAAAAGGGGAGGTTACTGAACCACTGCTCGTTGCATATCATTTTCTGCTCTCCCCTGCAGCTCTGCTGCAGAAAACACGCTAGCCACGTGGTGTCCACCTCCAACTTTTGCCAGGAACTCCCCATACAAGCTAAGGAAACAAAAACATTTGTAGGCTGATAGGTTTTACTTGTGCCCTTCAACAGACGATGGCTGAGACCCTGCGGGAAGGAGTGGGGGTCAACAGCAATTTTGGTGCTTCACGGCACGACGGAAGCGCAGAGCAGCTGCTGCGGCTCTCCTAAGGGCTGCCGGTGGCTGCAAAGCTCCAGAGATCCCCCCAGTATAGCTCAGACGATGTGACCGCAGGTAGCACTGAAATAAGGGTCCCCACAGCAAAGCCTGCAGTTTCCCCGGGTGCTGCGCTCGCCGCTGCCTTCCCTGCAGCACCCACCGGGAGAAGGAGCAGCACTGACCTGCTCCCACCTCTGCCCGCCGTGGGGCAGGCTCCCACCCCACCGTGCCAGCACCAGGACACCGTAACCGCTCGCGCTGCACCCCAGGAAAATGCCAAACGGCTGAAGGACTGCTGGCCTCGCAGCTTTCGGGGCCGTGCCTTGTATAAAGGGCTTTCCCTTCTGCATAGCTAATCCTCACTATCCAAGTATTAAAAACAGACTAACTCCCGTGCTAATATTCGCTTTCAACAGAAATTACGTCTTTCTCTAAAAGCTTAAATTACAGGTTTGCTGCCTCCGAGTATTAGGAAAGACCCAGAATTAAATCCTTCACTCTCAGAGTAAAAGCAGGACCTGCTGCAGGAGACGGGTTGCTCGATGCAACAGGGCAACGTGCAAGGAGCAGCCACTGGGTCCATGGTGTCAGCCAGAAAGGCTCTCATAAGCGGAGATCATCCACAAAGCAGGGCAGCCACCATTAAATACTGTTTTCTGCATCACCAGGAACCACAAAGCAAGAGGGTAGGATCACACACACGCTCGCACAAAACCACCTCGTTCCTTAGCTGAGCACAGGGCAAGGGACAATAAGAGACACCAGGTTTGAGTTGGTTTAAGTTTTTTTAAAAAAAAAGCACTGCAGAACTGACTCAGCCCTCAACACATCCCTGAAAACATGGTTTTGATTTTAAAGAAGTCCTGCAACAGAGAGAGGATGGAGGCACGAAATCTGGTTTGTACACATAATTTATGAGGACCGACGCAGTCCTTGCTGTTGCCTTTTTGCTATGAGGACTCCTTACTCAGGGACATTTATTATCCTCTCCCCACTCTGCCATTAAGGTCTGAGATGAAGAAGAACAAATGCAAGATAATTAAGATCTTTACAGGAGAAAAAACAGATCAAACATAATTTTCTATGTCTTGAAAAGAATTGGAAATGTCTAGACAGAAGACAGACAGAATTGGTCTCGAATGTATTAATTTCAATAAGAAGCCAAACCTCTGAATTACAGGGAAGAGATTGAGGTCTGCTCCTCCTCCGAAAACTTTCCACAGCATTACCTTCCCCTCCCCGTGACTCTGACATCCTTTATCCCGCCTGCGATATTTATATCTGATAGCACGGGACCGTAATCTGGGTCACCGCCAGCCTGGACAGCCACCGGCAGCCCTCAGCGAGAGCTGCTGGAAACGCAAGCAGCACCGCAGAGTCCCAGCTCCGCACCTCTGGGGAACTGGCTCTTACTGGGGGAGAAAAAGAGAGGAACGGGAAAGGTTTTCATCTGTCTGGGAGTTCATAGCGCACGTTGGAGCTGCCCCGAGGTCACTGGGGTTTGGGACGCCCTCTCCTTCCACCATGGGCACGCAGGGGTCACAGAGGCTCCCTCTGCTTAAGGAGAACCCGTACAACCTCAATAAGTGACTTTGCGTAAGACATCCACCCCGGGGGCACCTGAGCTTCAAGTACTAATAGGGTTATTGGAGGCTGCAAGAACGTACTTCTGTCATTCAGACTGGTGATGTGACAGCCCTAAGGCAAGCGAGGAACAGCGAAACGGCTCACTTAGGCACCATCAAAGACCTGCTCATCCAGCCACTGAGCTGGAGGAAGAAGATTTTCCCATCTCAGCAATCCTGTGGGATTTCTGGAGAGAAAACTTTATATAAAGACTTTCTAAAACACCTGGGGAAAACCCTAAGCAACCAACCAAGAGGAAACAAACACGAGCAAGAGAAGGAGGTCCACTTGGACAGCCAGAACATAACTGGTAGTGCAGAAGTCCCACCATGAACCAAAACCCCCTTCCCTAGTGGAAGTTCTCTCAAAAACAGTCTGGTCAGAGCCAAAGTTTCCCGTTCACAACAGCACTATTTCCCCTTGGCGAGCCCTTCCCCAAGAAACCCCCTTCCATTCCCACCCAGCATGGGAGAAGGACCTTACCTGACATGCATTGTACAGAAGCTGATGCTCAAATTTCTTGATCCCCAAAATGTTCTGGAACATCTCGTAGAGCTGCTCCTTGCTGAGGATGAGCTCCGAGGCGGCGCTCGCCGTCATCCTGGCCTGCTGCTTGCGGGGATCCTCTTCCCCGCGGTAAATAGCATCAAACTTCGCCATCCAAGAGCTCAGGACCGTCTCCTTGCTGAGGCCATCAATTTCGGGCAGGCTGCGCACTCTCTTCTCAATGTGCTTCTTGAAGACTTCCCGGGAGTCATTCGCTGAGCACCCTCCGCTCTGCACCATCCGAGCAACGCGGTCGCTTTTCAGAAATACCTGCAAAAAAGGGGTGATTTCAAATGGTGTCAATTAAAAAATAAATAAATAAAATCCCCCTTAAGTCCCACCAAGCGTGGTTCCGCTGCTGGGAAGCCCGCTAACTGGCTGCCAGTACGCTTTCCAACTCCTCACTCAACAGCCACATGTTGCCAGATGGACACGGGTTTCGGCTGCACTTTGGGACACGTAATGAAATCAGGTGAAGCTTCTGCTTTGCGTCTGCTAAAACGGAACGTTTTGATGCAATCAGGGCTCCGTGCGATGCCGTGGTCGCACCTCACCAGACACATGAACGCCCTTTGGGAAAGCAGGATTGTATTTTGCTTTATCAAATGTTTTAATAAGGAAGTTATTGCGCAACTATATTCACCTAGCCAAATTCTGCCTTGTTAGAGGGAGCCCAGTCGTCGTACTCAAGTCCGCAGCATTGCATTGCATTTCTGCTGGTGGCCCTGGGAAACCTCTGACCAACGCAAGGACCAGGCTGACATTAACCTCATACACCAGAGGAGATCTTTGCAGACTGCCCTGCTGTCCCAAGATGACAGGAATAGCGTTGTATTCATTAATTCAATGTTACCTTCAGTTAAATAATACACGTGCCTCCACTTCTCCCATACCTTGTTCTTCCCAACCCGGGCAAGCAGCACTGCAAGAGCACCGTTACAACAGCCTGGGAAAGGACAAGGACAAACAGCCTGATCTTTGCAAACCGATGGGTAAACACCAAGACAACTCACATCACGGAGATGCTCTTCCCACTGCAAGAGCAGCAGAAGGGTCAAAACACAACAGACCCCTGCAGACCGGGAGATGCCATGGGAGCAACGCAGAGCTGAAGGGTGAAGAGAGGGACAGGGGGATATTGTGTCGGCTGTCCTCTCCCAAGCCCGGAACACAGGACAGCAACCGCTGCCCGGCGAGAACCGCTGTTTTATACATGATGCTGAGAATGGCTGAATGCAGCAGGCTGAGAAGTCATCCTGCCAGCACCAGGGTGTATCTGTCAGCTCTGAATAATTAAAGAGCTCGAAGACGACCTAAGGACATGGCAGATTCTTTTATACCACTCAGCAACACGGCACTCCGTCTTCCCAGATGCTTGATGGCACAGGCAGCTGTCGGGAGTGGTAGTGGGTTTTGCTGCAGGACCAGCCCAGAAACGCTGCTGAGGAAGATCTGGGCTGCTTCCTTCCAACATCACTGTGCTGGGGAGCGCTCCCTGCAGACAGGACAGGCAGGATGCCACCAGCAGCCTCTTCGGTTCACGCTGAAATGATACCAGCATACGTTTTCTTTCCTTGCAGAGCTTAAATACGAGCGATGACACCTTGGGTGTGTGCAGGTGCTTGCAGGGAATAGGTGAGAGCTATCAAAACCAAAGCTGCCGGCACAGCCGAGGAAGTCCCCAGCACAATGACTGCTGGAAACGGTGGGAGGTCACAGCGAACGGCCCTGCTGCGGCATCCTCGGCTCCCGCGTCCCCTCTCTAATCATCTGCTCCAGGCGCCTTCGGCCTGACCCCGTATGGCAGCACTAATGACTGCCCATACCCGCCAGCACCAGCAGCCGTTGTCATCTGTGGCCCTCATCCCCGTCGGAGGGGTGACGGCTCTGCGAGCAGAGGGACCCGACTCCCCGTGTCCCCTCAGCCCCGATCTTCTCTCCCTGGGTGTGGAGCAGCCGTGGAAAGGAGGGCTGGAGCGGGCAGAGAGGAGGCAGGCGTGGGGGAGCGCCAGTCAGACACAAAGCAGCAGAAAAAGACCGTGAAATAGGAAGATAAAAAAAGATAAAAGAGGTGTTTTGTCCTGCAGAGCGAGCTGCTTTCTTTAGAAAATACCAGGTGAATCGCCGGGCTGTGAGACTGCCGAGTAGGATTGCCAGGAGTCAAGAATTGCTGGAGCAAAATCGGGTCCATGCAGAGGGGACGTGGCCTCCGTGAGCTGGGTCAGACATCCCCTGCCACCGCCACGGATGAGCCCCCCACGTCCCGCGTGGCCCTGGCTCCGTCTGCCCCCAGCAGAGTGGAAATGGGTTTAACGAAGCATTTCCATAATACCCGCTGAAGGGACTGCTGCATAAAGTGCTGGTGGACAGACGAAGCTTTACTCATTAGAAGTAAAAGGAGGTGAGAAAAGCTCTCCTGGAGCATCTGTTAGAGCGTGCCGGGCCTGTCTCGCACACGCGGGTCTGCGGCATTCCTGCAGGCACAGCGGTGCTTTGCAGACCAGCAGCAGAGCCGGCTCAGATCACTCAATCTTCGCGTTTGATAGCAGCCTGTGAACTACTCCAAGACTGACAACCGCACGCTTACCCCTGACAGCAGGCTTAACAGCAGAAGGTGGCCACGCAAACACATTCAAGGCAAGAGCAAACGCACTCCTGACCTACACTGTCACCTTTAACTCTCTCTTCCTCCAGCATAAAAAATAAATCAATCCCCAGTTAATGAACCTATTCTGCACCGTTGGTAAATGGACCCCTTCGAAACACCAGCCACAACCTGCACAGAGATGGCCAGTTTCAGCTAAGCGAAAAGACAAGTTTTAGCATTTTCCGAGCCAGCACGCAGCTTTATCAGTCAGTACCTAAACGCCGATTTCTAGATGGCGTCCATCCAAGGGACAGTTCATCGCACAAAATTTGTGCGAATCCCCTGAGATTTGCAGGAGGCGAGACAAGCAGGATCCGCTGTGCGACTGCACCGCGGCTGAACCCAGGGTGGGCACCTCTCCGCGGAGAGGGGAGGAAGGAGCACCATCAGGCGGGAACACGTCGGGCACGGGGAGGGGGCAGAGGCTTTCTGCGGCGAGGCTCTGCCTTGTGCCACTGCAGACGGTGCCGGGGAAGACACGCGCAGCCACGCTACAGCTGCACAGACGCTGACAGTACCCGGCCGCAAATCAAAGGAGACCAACAGTTAAAAAGAAGAAAAAGAAAGTTGCGCTGAAGGACACAGAGCGATGCGTTACGCTTTTTGTGGCCTATTTTAAGTAGGACAGAGCCGGTGGAGTGCCCGGTTGAACTGAAGGCACAGGGTTTGCACACATCTCGAGCTGATCAACCGCTCTTTGTTAAGTTTGATCACTTGGGGTAATGATACAGCACAGGACTTCTGGAGCTGGTCAGGACACGCTTTCAGACAGACCTACCAGTGAAACAGGGATGTATTTTGCCTGGTTTTAAGCAGTTTCCTTTTCCTGCCCCATAGTCTTATCTGAACAGATTACATTGCTCTTACATCCTACAATGCAGCTCACGCCATCTTGAGAACTTTCTCCGAGAGCATCTGTTCGGCGAAGCTGTGATAAACTGATGATCCCTTGGCAATTTCTTTTCTGATAAGAGATGTAAATTACTCTCAGCTTCCTTCCTGTACAGAGAATGATGGAGCAGTAACTACTAGGCCGGTTTAATAGAGTTAATCCAGAGATAATTTGTGCTTTCCTTACACAGAAGCAGCTGCTGCCATTTTTTATAGAGTTAAAATTCTCTTCAGTTTTAGTATCTGATTTTGGTCCCCTCTTAGATACCACTTCCAGAGAAATATTTTATGTAGGCAATTCAAAATCTTCACCTTTTATGACAGAATAGCTCTAGGGAGAAAGAGAAATGGTTTGCAGAAAGGCTAGCAAAAAAATAAGCGCCACTCCTAATACAAATCACAAGCACCGATTTCCCTCAAAAACAGCAGCTCTTTCCTTCTGAGAAAAGATATGAAAGGCAGCATTAAGGGCTGCATACAAAGAGGTGCAAAAAGACAGACGTGCATAATTATTCTTTTGCACGATTATGAATGACGCTTCACGTTCTTTGGTATCATCTAGTTTTGTAGATGTACACCCCCCTCCCTCCCCCTTTGCTCGGCAGCACTTGTCACACCAAAGAGAAAAGACAAGACTCTTGCTGAAAATCCCAAATTCAATTAGACACAACGCAAAAGCTTCAGCCAGAACGGAATGTGCTGCCCGGGTTTCTCTCGGTATTTTTCACGGGGAGCACGTGACACTGATTTTGTATAGCGCCATCTTCCCTGGTTTAGAGCACACTGCTTAAAAGCGTCAGGAAGATCTTTTTCAGCTCAAAGCAAGGGCGATCTTCCCCATAATAAAGCTGTAGCATACACCATGGTGTAGGGGTTGCCACGGTCGCATGTTCAAACCCTGAACCTCACAAACCTTGCGAAACACCAGCCATGAGAGGGACGAAGATTTGCACCTGCCTTTGTTTCGTGCTGTTTGATAAAGGGCAGTCCGTTAGTTCAGAAATTGACCCCGTCTGTGAAGGGGGGTGAGAACAGGGATTCACACGAAGAGCGTATTTTCTCTGCTTACCTCGTAGTAGCTCTGGACAGCGTTTATAAATGCTTCATCTGCCACAATCTGGGTTTCTCCGTTGAGAAAGGCCTGGAAACGATCTTTGATTGTCTGGAGCTGCTGCTTACTTATCTGCAAAACATACCAAAAGGAGAAAATTAGTCAAGAAAGGTTTATGTATGAGGAAAAAAAACCCAGTAATTCTTCTGCAATATCTTATCAGGGTGCTTATGATGTGCACTTCTGCTTTCCTTTGGGGACAGCAGCATGAGATGAGGAATCAGCCACACGTGGGTACACACACGCGCGCACTCTTCACCCTGGCAAGTTCATTTAAGCATCATGATAGGACGAGGGGGAATGGCTTTAAACTGGAAGAGGGCAGGTTTAGATTGAACATGAGGAAGAATTTTTTCCCTGTGAGGGCGGTGAGCCCCTGGCACAGGTTGCCCAGAGAAGCTGTGGCTGCCCCATCCCTGGAGGTGTTCAAGGCCAGGTTGGACGGGGCTTGGAGCAACCTGGGCTGGTGGGAGGTGTCCCTGCCTATGGCAGGGGGGTTGGAACTCGATGATCTTCAAGGTCCCTTCCAACCTAAACCATTCTATGATTCTATCATGAGCACCTAAAACCACCCCAAACATCATTTCTAAACAACTCTGCCACCACAAAATACACACAAGACTTCTACCACTTCAGGTATACCTAAGTCAAAAGCAAGCTGCTTTGTGCACGCTTGGAAAAGACTGTTTCAGTGCAATCTCTTCCCCATTTAGCCTCTCCTCCCCTGCAGAAGCTGAGGTTACACCACCGAACGGGAAGCCTTGCGAGCTGGCTGTTGAAGACAGCCCCCATCAGTACTCCGGGGCCTTGGGTTTTCCTCAATTTTTTTTTTCCTTGCTCATTTCCTTTGGCTTTGTCCCATTTAAAACACCAGTCAGGACCAGTGCTGAAAGAATCTAATGCCATTTAACGCCAAAGAAATTATAGTAGGGCAAATGTGTTCTCCTCAGCCAAGCAAGGACTCTCTGCTGTCTCTTTGCTGCTCAGAACAGTTTCTGTCCGGCATACAGCTGGTGTAACTTACAAGACAGTTCTAATTTTGGCACAATGACATCAACAGAAAGTTTACAAGGGTTTGTTCCAGCCTTGTAAGATAACATGGCATTATTTTGCCAATTTATCTGTCAGTTTAAAAACAGATATAGCTAAAAAAAACCCCACCCCACCTCTTCAGCTTGTAACACAGTCAAAGTCACCGCAGGCACTGAAGCTATGTACCAGCAATGCCGGTACGACATCTTCAGATGCAGATAACGCTCACGCTGAAGCGCTGCAGGCATTTAACTGTACTTGTGCCTGCTTTACCACGTGGCTACTTGAGGTTTGAGGATAAGAATTAATTCAGACAAAAGAGAAGGAAGCGAACAAGATGTATATATGACAACTTCAAACTTAAAGGGAAAAGAGAGCAGTAAGAATTAGGACAGCTATTTATTAATGACCAAAAGGTCTAGAGAAGAAGGGTTTTCTTCTCACTTGTATGCCAGCAGAAGGAATCAGCCCACTAGAATGGAAGAGAAAAATAAAACTAATTGCTCTAAGTGTCTAAATGGCTTTGAATAAAGTATCCAAAACTACAGAGATCCCAACAGCTAGAGCATAATGAAGCCTGGTAAACACAGCTAGTGATAAAAAGCAGGAGAGGGACCACTTGGAAAATGCAACAATAAATATCACTAGATCTGGATGATGCGCCATGTGGGGTGTTTAGGGACTGCAGTAACGAACATCATGAATACTGGTAATTAATTCTGCAACACCACGCTGAGGAGGGTTAGTGAGCAATGGCAATTTCATGTGATAATCTGGGATTAGTTTATCCTGGTGCTTATGGAGAGGTGTTCATCAAAGTGACATAAAGCAAGACTCAATATGCTCTGCTTCCGAAAACGTGGAACAGCCTTTGCCATCCCTGCGGGTGCTGGAAAGACGGGTCATTCCCACCCCCGAGAGAGCAGCCCACACCTCACCGGGTCTGACACACACAACAGGGCTCAGCATCACAGGGCCGGAGCAAAGACCGTCCCTCCAACCTGACCCATCTCTGCCCTGGTCACCATCTGCAACGAGCCCCGTGGAGAACCACTGCCGAAAGCTCCTGGCTTTAAGGCTGGCACGATCTGATTCTTGGCTGTAAGAGTCCATCTGCCACATCAGACACCTGAAACTCTCCGTGGCGTTTGCCAATAGACACCACGAGCCCTTGGGCAATAAATACGCACAGCCTCAGACGTAAAGCGGGCTCCAAACCTGTCTGAGCTGATGGAAGCTCCCGATGGAATTGAAAAGAAATCTGGGTCAGCAATAAGAGGAGCCAGAGAGTGGGAGGCACCTGTGGGAAAGCGCTAGGTCTGTTTTTATTAAGCATTTAATTACCTGCAAGAAGAGAAAAGCAGGAAGTTAATTAAATGTATTGACAATTTTGTATTAGCAACCATCGTGAACATCAGGCAGAAACGACACGGCAATAAAGGCCATAAGGAATCAAGCAAAGAAGCAGGAAAACTACAGGTAGCATGGAAGCCAGGGTCCTGAGGCACCAAGACAGACATGCTAAGAGCACAGATACTCTGAGCTCAGAGACTTTTCATTTCGGATTTTAACAATGTGCATGGCATTTTTATTGGGTTTTTTTTTTTTTTTTCCCCACGGGTTATTTCTTAGGACAATGTCCCAAAGTCCTCACTTGTTTGATTCCTGTGATGCCATGTAGCAGCAATACTCTCTGCTCCTTCCCCAGCGTTGACTGGGCCCCTTCACAACGAGCGACGCTTCCTGAAATTCCTAGAAACCCCCAACAAGCAGCTCGCGCGCTCTGGCAATGAATCATCGGATGTGTCTCTACCGGAGCGTCAGGTGCCTCCTCCTCCCCCCTGAGCTCTACCCAAGTATTTTCCCCGTCCAGGGAAACGCAGATCCTCTCGGATCGCACCAGGCCGCAGCACGGCCCAGTCCCCAAATAAGGGGACCCTCGCTCCTCCATCCCCTCCCGATCAGGAAATGGCACGGGTGTATTGATCTGTGTCTGTGCCACTGTTACGGGCGCCATCAAGAAAGCGGTCAATCCGAGCCGAAATTAAACGGCTTTCATAGGAAAGTGAGCTTCTGCGGCGCAGCAGCGGGCGCCCGGTGCAGAAAGCCGGCACCAGCCGGGGAGCGGAGCGGGGTCAGACCCACAGGTCAACGAAATCTGCCCAACGCGCTCCATCCACCTCCTGTTTTACGCCCCTTCCCCTCCCCGTCAGGTGCCGAGGGCATCGCTGCCGAAGCCCCGGGGCGCCCCTGGGGCGGGGGGAGGCAGCACCCCCCCGGCGGAGGCTGGAGCGGGGCCGGGGAGCGGCCGCAGCCCCAACGTCACGCTCCAAAGCCTTTAAGCAGGGGCCAAGCGGTGCCACCGACCCATCTGCAGGCTTAAAAGAGCACATGCCCTGAACACTCACCTGGAAGCTTAAGTGCTTTAAAGGCAGGGGTGTTATTGCAGCTCTCCCTGTTAGAGGCACCAGTGATCGGGTAGGAATCCGCACAGAACAACCCAACCGCCTCTGCAGATCCGGTAAGGGGCCAACACAAACCCCTTCTCACTTAGCCACCTCGCGTCGCGTGCTCACAAAGAGCGGAAAACAAGAGAATTACTTCCCCTTCGAAGCACATGAGTACAGTATCACAGCCCTCGCACCAGCTCCGGCAGGAGGGGCGGCTCTGTCGGCCCCCGATGCCGACACAAATGCGGGTGCCGGCACACAGGAGAGAAATCATAGAATAGTTTGGATTGGAAGGGACCTTTAAAGGTCATCTAGTCCAACCCCTCTGCAATGAGCAGGGACATCTTCAACTAGATCAGGTTGCTCAGAGCCCCTTCCAACCTGACCGTGAATGTTTCCAGGGATGGGGCATCTACCACCTCTCTGGGAAACCTGTGCCAGTGTTTCACCACCCTCATCGTAAAAAATTTCTCCTTTATATCTTCTCTAAATCTACCCTATTTTAGTTTAAAACCATTACCCCTTGCCCTATCACTCCATGCCCTGCTAAGTTTGTCCCCATCTTTCTTGTAGGCCCCTTTTAAGTACTGAAAGGTCACAGTAAGGTCTCCCCAAAGCCTTCCCTTCTCCAGACTGAACAACTGCAATAGAGAGCCAGGAGCAAGCAGGAGCACTGCGGTGGATGGAAGAGGTTTACTCTATTTACCGTCCCTGGCTTTTCCAACCCTCACTGCTTTCCCCCACAACCGCTTTCAGCGTGTGACGGCTGTTAAAGAAATAACAGTCATTTATTTTCATGCATTCGACAGCGACTGTGAACACCCCACTGGCACACAGTGACTCTGGACCCACGCGAACTCCTCCAGGTTAATATTGTGGTGTGTGTACGCAGCAGAGAGTTTCACAGCCTTTATCTATCTCAAGCACGCGAGTACTTAAGTTGCCAGATATACACACGCATATTAAGAATGTAATTAATTGAGTCAGCGATGATGAACTCCTGGCACGAGTGTCAGGCAGGGCACCCAGCGAGCTTTGGGCTGGCATTCCTTGTGGATCGCATGGCTTTTTAGAAGAAGCTTGGCAGAAGTGTTCTCCACAACAGACTAAATTATGGGCAAGAGCTCACCAGTGACTACCTCTGGGCATCCAAATGCTTCCTACCTTCTTGGTCTAACTTTAGGTTTCTTTTAATTAGAGAAACTGCGTGCACAGCACAATTTGGTGACCTCAGAAATGGGGTGGAACAATCTCTGACACGTGCCACATCCCCACCATGGTCATAAGTAAATCACAGTGGCAATTCCTTGAACTTGCTTGACGCAGCCCTCCGCGAAGGGCACACCAGCCTCCACGGGACACGCGCTCACCAACGGCCTCCTCGCTACGGGTTATTGCTGCACATATTCCATCTGACTCAGAGCCAAACGCAAACCTGAACGCATGGAGCCACGGCACCTTCTCCAGAGTTGTTCCAGCCAGCCAACAGCTGGCACCATCCCTGTGCATCATCATCTCCAGCCTCCTTCGCCTACACCGCGGGAGCACAAGCATTGCGAAGAGGAGCTGTTTGCCACAGAAAAGTTCCCCAAAAAAAGTTATACATGGCAACGTGCCTCACTAATCCATCCTCCCTCCAAACTGCTTTGCTGCATCTGAGCACACAGGAACAAACACGGCGGTACAGCTCACTGCTTAGGGTCTACGTGGCACAGTAACACCACGTTAGCTGGATTGGGGTTTTGTACACCACACCGTATCACAGATGGGCTCAAAGCAGAGCCTTAGATTCACATGCTTTGAACTTTGAAGAACTAGAACTGAACTTCTGCAGATTTTCACTCTTCTAAAGTGAACTTTCAAATCTGCATGTGTGAAGAAAACAAGATGACTTGTACTCACACAGGACAGTTGTCTTTCCAAGCTTCGTATGATGCACAATGACAGCATTAAATGTCCAAGAGCAACAGATGACATGCCTTGAAAGCGAGTAGAAAGGAGAGTTTAATAGGAATTTATAAGAATTTTTTTGTTACGTTGCAGTGAGGGTGCTCCAGCACAAGACAGGGGCCAGAGAGGCTGTGGCACCTCCAGCCTTGCAAATTTTCACAACTTGATTGCACAAACACAACCTGGTTTAGGAGGGAGCCCTGTTTTGAGCAGGGAAATTGGGCCAGAGACCTCCAGAAGTTCCTTGCAACCTACATCACGCTATGGCAGTACCATTTCCGACAGAAGATTTGCAAGGAGAGGCCATCCTAGATTGTAGATTGCCAAATTTTTTAGGGCTAACTGCTGATTTGTCAGCGGCAGACTACAGAATAACCCACCCACAGCTGAACGCATACCCAAACCAGCTAATAAAGCCATATCCATCAACGAGACAGTTGCCGCAATAGCATCAGATTTGAACTCCGTAGAAGGAGGTTTTCAAGTGAAAGGCAGCCCTGTGGCAGAGGGGAGACCCTCTTTACTGCCACGCTTGAACGCCTCTGATCGAGGAGTGGGTGTTTCGGTGCCCCGATGCCTCACGGTGCCCTTGTGCCCAGTGCATCCCGCCGGAAGGGTCCGCCCCGCAGCCGGGAGGTGAGGATGCGCCGCCGCGCTGCACGCCGGTCCCTGACGGCTCAGGGAGCATCAGTATCACCCGTGTCTCGCAGCACTCGGTTCAGCTGGGAACTGCAGGTAATTCCCAGGGGAAGCGGCTTTGCTTTTTGTCTAGAGAGACCAGTTTACAGCACACAACGGAGAGCAGCGTAAAGCTCTTCCTCCTCAGGGCACCTGCTGTTCGGGTACCACCGCGAGGAGGAATATTTAACTGCTCGCCATGCTGCTGGTCTGGGTTTCGTTTTGTAACGTCTCATAAATATTTTATTACTCCTCAGCACCAGGTGATTTAGGAAAAAGCTCAACCAACCAAATGAGCATCCCTCATCATCACTGCTTCCCCAGTCAGGAAAACAGCCATGACGTGAACGACGTGGAAGGGAGGGAGGTGGAGGGGGATGGAGCAGCCGAGCGCTGGCCTCGGGGGAGAGAACCCAGCACTAGGCATGAGACTAGAAAAAAAACCCACAAAACATCCAGGTTATTTCACACTGGGAAAGTGCATCAGGTTCTCCCTGCGCCGATGCTGCTTTCCCCCCCGACAGGAGAGAGGGCTGTCCGGGGGGTGACTCCCACCCCCGGCGTAGGGGGTTTGAACTGCAAACTCTCCCGGGCAGACACGGCTGCTTTGCAAACTGCTGCACGTCGCTGGATTTTTGCTGTTAACATAAGTGAGCAGAATTAACTGTCAGTCCCGGAGAACTTTTCCCAGCTGCCTAACGCCGTATTTTCTGGTTGTTTCAGAAAAGTTTAATATTTGTTACCAGGGAGAGCTCCTTGTGCTTTGGTTTCTGACAGCCGCAATACATCTTGCCGGGGATACTGAGCCGGCATGTCCTTTTCCCTTACAGTCTGACCATACGTGGATCCCTGTGCACACACCCACTGATCTATGGGCTGCCGATACAATTCCCTCTTCATGGGCGCTTGATTTGCTGCCTCCCCTCTCCAGCCGGGATTTACAGGACCCCTGGTGCACCCACGCTGCCCGCCCTATTCTGGCCATGCTCATCCTTTGTGGATGGCAAACAAGAAAAGCACCGGTCGCATCCCTGGCCACCCACCCCGGTGCCACCTCCTCCTCTCTCAGAAGAGGTGCCCGGTTGATTTGCTGCAGAGAAGATGACCGTGCCATCGCCGTGCCTGGCTTTACACACACACGGGGCAGCGAAGGGCGCACGCCACCCCTCCCGCCTGCAGCAGCGCATGCCCTGCCTGCTCAGCTCACCCGCGATGTTGAGGACGGGTCAGAGCGATGGGGACCCTCCAAGGAGCAACAATGCATTGCACCTGCCTGTCCCCGGCTCAGCAATCAGGCTGGGTTCGGGGGCAAAGCCACGCAGACAGCCCCTGCGTCCTTACACACCAGCCCAGCACCGATTCGCAGCTCAGACCGAACCAACCTCTCACTCAAGAAGTCCAACACCGTAAGAATAACATCTCCCAGCCTAGCCATAAATGTCTGCTTCAGCGACACGGCTGAAGGGGCGAGAAACCCCCCGGAGCTGCCCGCAGAGGAAGGAACCCCCCCTCTGCCGCGCCGCAGAGCTGCCACCCTGCCACTGCCGGGACCTCCCGCCGCCTCCGGCACTGCAGGCAAAGCCCGGCAGCTTTGCAGCACGAGCAGAGAGCAGCTAAATGATTTTGGCACTCTTCTGTAAAGAGGCTCCAGTAGTGCTGGGTACGTAACGGGAAGGTAAAACATCAGTCCCTTTGGTTAGGCCAGCTTCAGCCACGGAGCCTCTAGAGCAAGCAAAGCAGATCTCTCTGTTCCACCGCCCCGGAGTGCATCCAGCAGCCGGTTTATCAGAAGAGACAAAGCACGGGCTCTGAGCCGCTCTCTTTGAAACACGTGGGTGCTCTTTTTTGTCCTCTCAAACCCCGAGTGCATTTCTTTTCTATGATTCACCCTGCCAGCCAGGCACGCTTCTTTGACAGACATGAAAGGCCTAAAACCTTCTTATGGCTGCTGCTGCTTTCTGAAACAGAGCGATACACAATGCTAAAAGAGGAAAGCAAAGCCAGAATTTGGGACTGGGGCCTTTGCCATGACGACCTTCTCCCCGGTGCTTTCCAAGCTACACCTTCCCTCTGCAACCTGCCACCACGGGGCAAGCCTAGATGTAAGACACATCAAGAGATACCGTGCCACTGCCGGCTTCTCGTGCTACCTCTCTTTGTACCAGGTGTGTCCATCCCACGCTCACACGCCAACCCTGCACCTTCCCCCTGCAGAGAGTCCCCTTTTCCATGAAGACCAACCCCACTTATTGAAAAAAGCAGCTCTGACAGCTTCAGGAACTGCTGCCCCTGTCTGCAAGGAACCTCCTTCTCCTCCTGCCTCGCTCTTCTCCTGGCTGGTCCCTCCTCTGCAGCCGGTGTGCAGGTGAATAACCCCAAGATGGAGCCACCTGAAGAGAGCACAGAAAACTTGGAACTTCTCCCAACTTTGATCTTATTTTACCTAAGCAAGCCATTAGCAGAGTGAGTCTGCAATAGATCCAACAGACCAAGCCAGCCCTGCTGGGTATTTTTCCGTGTATGATCAAACAGATACGTGCCCCTATCTTTTTTTCCTGATTAATAAAAATATAACTCTGATCTCAGAAGAATGGAGAAGCCAGCACAAAATACAAGCAAGAAACAGCAGTGATGAAATACTGGGCCAGTGACTGAGCACGGGCTGAGGGGCGATTGCTGCTCTAAGAAACCTCCCTGGTGACTTCTGCGGCGACGGGAGCCTCGCCTGCTGGGCTCTGCCGGGTAAAACACATCATTGGGATCTGGCAGCTTTCAGCAGAAAGCCTAGCATCGTCCCGCCTGGGGTAAAAGTGTAGCTGCTCTGTTAATAAAACAGAAAAAACAAACCCATAAAAATACTAGCAGAAATACAGCTAGCAAATAAAACCAGGAGGCAAACAGAACGGAGGCTGTCTAGTATGGGCAGAGCAACGTGCAATGTTCCCCAACACTCGGTGCCCCTCTGGGTGCCCCAAAGGCAGGAGACAAACCCCTTTATTCCCCTGAGGTCTCCTCCAGGCTGGACTCTGCAGCTGGCTTCCCTCCTTCTCCTCTCTCCGGCCCAAACGCTCTCCTTGCTCCCCGCCGGTCCCAGCCACCCGCGGGTTAACCTCCAGTCTCAAGGGCCGTGAACGCGACCACTTACACAGTCTCCTCTGGAAAATCCCGCTAGCAAGGGCCTTGGCCAGAGCTGCAGGTCAAGTCATGTTTGGTTTGACTGGCGTAGGACCTCTTTGCAAATGCAACAGAAATGGCTCGGCCTGACCTTTTACTCCTACAGTGCAGTACTTGTGGTAGGTACAGTCCATCACTGCTCTGAGACCTTCAAAAAAAGCTTAGCCCAAGAAAAAGCATCAAGGAAAGATCCTTCCTTCTCCTCTCGAGACTTACAGGCAGTCTTGGAAAGCAACGTTTTCACTCCTTCTCTTTTTCTTTTGGATGGAAAACAACAGCCGGTCTCCCGAAGCTCGTGAGCGTTGATGTGCCACAGCTCCTGAGACATTACCTCGCACGCTTTCATGCCTCACCACCACGGTGCGCTGCCCAGTGGAAGGGCGTGGTATGGAGCTGAAGAACATCACAGGTCATCTCCCATGAGTCACCCATGCCGTGTCCCTTGGAAAAGTCAGGGACAAGCTGGGCTACGAACCTACTAGCATTTATATTTCTTTCAGAATATTCCGAGGACAACTTCCAGAACTCGGATGTTTTACAGCCATACTGACAAGTAAAAAAGTCAGTTTGGGGTACGGATGGTGCACGTCTGTGGCCCAGTGGCCACAAGCCTACGCCTCCTGCTCTGCCACTGAGACAGGAATGGAAAATCTCTCAGTTCAATCACCTGCAATAGACAGCTGGTACTGTATTTATTTAATAATAAAAGAGTTTTGTGCAAAATCTCCTACAAGCTCTAAAAAGGTAGATTGACAAATGATGCCCTGGTGCCCAAAAGAAAGAACTGTATGAAAGTGAACGGTTTTACTCAGCTGATGAATGTGGCCAGAGCCCCTTTGACCAGGGACACCTTGCAGCCCCTCCTGAGGGGTAACTAACAGCGGACCACCTCTTTTCCCCACCCTGGTCAGCGTTACTCGGCCAGTACAGTGCCCTGAAATCAGTAACCCACACTGCTGCCGATGCTACACAACCCCCTCGGTTCTTGGATTACTTTGGAGGTCAGGCAAGGGCTGGTGTACCCTCTGCTTGGAGATCCCAGGCACAACCTAAGCACCGCTAAATACCCATAAACTGACTGAGTCTGAAAAGCGGGTGAGGGGTGGGGTGGGAACACAGGTCGGTCCATGCTGGTGGGTCCCCAGCAGAGGAGGGCCATGCCCCAGGCCCCAGGCAAGCGCTTGCTCTCCAGCAGCCCCGCTGTCTGCTTCTTTTGTGCTGCATCTCCCACTTGTGAAAGGAGAATAACAGTGCTTTGCTTCTCCCCAGAAGTGGCTACACGCATGAAAAGCCTGAGAGCCTCTCACAGACTAGGATGGTGGGCTAGCCACGAAGAAAAGCAACCTACTTTTAGAGACACTTTTAAATCACTATTGGAACTATTTTCACCTCTGTGTTCCCACTCCAGGCAGACCTTACATACTGCAGAAGCTAATCGTCCCTCCTGCTTAATGTATACAGCGGCTCATGCTGACTTGAAAATATTAAACAACCAGAGCTAAAGAACTCCTACCGACACCTCAGATCTCCAAACAAAAAACCCAGTCTTGTCTCTTTTTCTTTTTAAAAAAGTACATCCACCATCACTGGAGTTATTTTTGTACCATTTTCACCATTAAACTCTGACTCTCCTCCATGTCACAAGCTATTTTAAAATCAGTTCTTACCAAGCAGAAGCGACGGACAAATGAATGGAGAACTCAAGGACTCCAGGAGTGTCCCAGCCTCTGCGAAAGTGCCGCTTTCAGCCCGGCAGAGTTAGCGGGGGAGGGACTATCTTGGATGGGACTGAACAAGAGAGCAAGAAACGGCAAGAAGCTTCCAGGCAGACAAGGCTGAAACACCGAGCCCCTCCGTGGGCATCCCGCACGCGCCCACCGCCCCTCGCTGAGAGCTGGGGAACCCCCAACCCCCCAAAACGGAGGGCTGCTGTCTAAACCCACTTGAAACTGGGCTGGTGGGGTGGGAGGGCAAGCACACGCAGGTCCGAGCAGTATTTCTTTTCCAAAGAAAGCACGTTTTCAAAGCAGCCCACCAAGATATATAACCTATTGGTCTCCAGCTAAGTACAACTTGTCGTGTTTGACATTTTCCCTTATCCTGTGTTTGTGCTATGATTTCCAGGAAACAAACAAAAAGAAAGAAAACACCCCAGATTTTAAAGAAAATCTGTTTGAGAGCCAAACGCATCTCTGATCCAGCAAAAGATAAGCTGTCTTCTTCAGACAGAACTTGAAAAAGGTTCAATCAATCAGTCAAGGCAGAACAGAACTTGTTTCTAGATGGAAAAACAAGAGAGAAAAGGTGTGAAACTGTAGTGCACCTCCTCCTCCTCCTCACATTTCCTGCTAAAGTGAGTAATCTCAGATTTTACAAGGGCATGTTGTTTGGAGCTGGAAGAAAAAGTTTGGTAAAAGGTAGTTTGTTCTGAGGCAGCGAACTACTGCAAGAAAACAGCATTTCCACTTTGCATCTCCACTGCCGTGCAGAGACGTGGGAATACACCTTTGCATGGGGGCTGGTACGTACCCGAAATAGCTGAGAATGAATGTCTGCTCCTTCAAAGACATTAGGGAACATTATTTGCAGTGTTCCACTAGGGTGATTTATTATTATTTATTTTAAAGAAAGGCATAGCTAGAATTACCCATTTTTTCCCCACAGCCCTAGTCTTTGGACTCCGTTTATAACTATCAGGAGGCTGAAAACGAAAGGGGCAAATCTTGCAAGTTTTCTGAGGCATCCGAGAGACAGGGTGGCAGCCCCACGGGGACATATCCCTGGAGGCTAGTTTAGCTCCAGCAAGTGCTCAGATTTCCAGCCTTGGAGCACGTTGACTCGCCAGGGGAGGCTGGAGGAAGCAGTGGTCATTTCTCAGCTTTGGGCTGTAAATAGAAAGGAAACGTAGCTGGGGAACGATGTTCACTACGGCGCACACACAGCGTGCGTGTGGTGTGTGCAGGTCCCTCACCGCCATCTGCAAAGAGGACAATTAGCTGCTTGCATGAAATTGGGTGTGGAGGTCGATAATGGTTTATAAGAAAAGAGAAAGGCCATTTGCTGGCTCCGGGGTCTGCAGCGATAGAACTGAGCCGTGCAACACGGGGAGAGCTGCCAGGGAACCAGAGGAAGGACAGGTACCTCAAGGGTGAGGTGTCTCGGCCACGTACGGTTTGGCACCGGGACCTTCCCCACAGCAAAACCCACCGGTAGGGTGGAAGGAGCAATCCCAGAATCCCAGAGTGGTGGGGGTTGGAAGGTCCCTCTGGAGCTCCCCCAGTGCCACCCCCTGCCAGAGCAGGGGCACCTCCAGCAGTGGCACAGGACGGCGTCCAGGCGGGTTTGGAATGGCTCCAGAGGGGGAGACTCCCCCCCCTCTCTGGGCAGCCTGTGCCAGTGCTCTGCCACCCGCACAGGAGAGAAGTCAAAGTAAAGAATGCCACAACCATCATGTGCTTGGAACCATCCCTTGGGGCATCTGGCAGGGGCACGAGGGACATCGTAGCTCCCTGAGTGACTCTCCCTCTGCCCTTGGTGCCTCTAGCTGGCACGCTGCTTGTCTTTTGCCTTTCACCTCCTGCCAAGTCTAATTAGAGCTAAATAACAGCCCCCAAAACTGCTTGCTGTGACCCAGAAGCAGCCACCCAGCCCCACATGGCAGGACCTTCTAGTGGAAGGTGTCCCTGCCCACGGCAAGGGGGGTTGGAAGCAGATGATCTTTATGGTCCCTTCCAACCTAAACCATTCTGTGATTCTATGACCCAAGTGTAAAATATCTCACGCTGGCTCCATGGCACAGAGAGCAAATGCAGCCAAACCTGGTCCGGTCCAAGCCGCCTCCCCAGCACCCACCTGCGACCCAGCCTGGAGACAGAGACAGTGCTGATAAGCTGGAAGTAAAAAGAAAATCCGACATAAATAAAGCATTTTTTTTTTGTGCCTTTGATGGCCTGTAGTGCCTTTTTTTTTGGCCAAAGGTGAGAAACACTAGTTCGAAATACCCAGCTTTTCTAACAAAGCCAGAAAAAACAAGTTTGGTACTACTATTATATATTAACTACCTAAAGCCTGGCAATTTTCTACACAACAGTTGTATATGGCCCTACATAGAGATCCTTTCCAAAACCACACCACCACACGTTAAACACTCTCTCATTTAAAGCTAGGAAAGCTGTTCTGAGGATTCCTGAGCAATGCAGTATCTCGAAGGCTGTCTCACAAAGAAGAGAGGGTAATTTTTCTTCTTTGGGCTTGAGGCAGGATATTTTTAAGGGCTTTGAGTGATGAGCTCTGGACATTTCTGCTGGGAAGGTTACTGCCCCCGGCTACCCCCTTCCCATGCGACGAGCTGTCTCTGCTCCTCCCTTGCTGCGGGCTGTGCGCGCGTGGACGAGAAGAATTGCGAGCTGATGCTCCAAGAGCAGTGACCTGCAGCAGAAGGGGATGTAACAGATGGAGCAAATACCCTCTTCAACACACCCCCAGAATACGTTGTCCAAGCTCCAAATCCAGATTTCTTGTTCTTATGCCACCTTATCGCTGGCTGAAAAAGCCCAGGAGGAGGGAGGGCAGCGGGCTGCGCACAGAGGTAGCGGAGCGCAGTCCTAAAGGGCAAGAGGGAAGAGCTGCCTGTTACGGCATCTGCTAACGAGTTTGTCTGCACGCTGAGAGTACAAGTCGAAACCCCCACAAAAAGCAACGCAGCCACTGCAGATTTGAAGCACGTGATTTCAGAGGAGTGTTTGTAGGAGCACAAAACACACGGGCATACAGAAAGAAGAAAAGACAAAATCAAATTATTATTTGTAAAAGGAAGCTGTGCTAGAATTTGCCTATGGCATTCTCCATCAGCAGCTTCACTCCTGCTCCCAGGTGCCTTGGAAGAGGTCACTGAAACCGGAAGAGTCAAAACCACAATAAGTGGGAAAATAAGGCCCCAAATGAGCGCGATGCATTGAATCACTACTCTCATTTTCCTCCTGCCTGCAAGGACGAGGAACGGGCTACGTCCTGGACGCAGGTCTGTGCAGGGGGCAGATCCCGGAGCTCGGTGGCATCTCTGCTGGACCACAGGACCCTGTCTGCTCCCATCCCACCGAACAGATCCCACGCCGCGCTGTACAGGCACACACAGTCCCAGCAACTCCAGCTCACCTCAGCCTACAGCGTGGATTGCTTTTTTTTTTTTAAAAAAAACCTCAAACATTCCTATTAGAAGCCTCAGCCTACGCCGAAGAATTAGAGAAAACTGTTACCTGCGGAGATTGGAAGGAAAAATACTAGTCTTAAATATTGCTTAAATAAAACCTGCAAAACTGAGGCTCTGGGAATCTAGTCTTTTACCTGAGAACACCCCAAAACATTTGAAGGAGAGGAGCTGGGATTTTCCGCTGCCGGTGCCAACGGAGGGGCAGGCGCCGGCACAGCCAGCGATCGCCTCGCCCTGGGCAGGCGGCCCGGAGCCATATTGCGCCAGTGGCCCACACAGCCTGCCGGGGAGGAGGCGGCCCTGATTGACGGTTGTCTGCAAGACAAATGCCTTCGCGCCCCGGTGGGATAACGGCGGCGATCTTCCCCGGCAGCCGGGCGAGGGGGGAGGCGCGCTGCGAGATGGGGAGGGCGCGGGGAGCCCTCGGGGCGCGCAGGTGAAGGCAGGCGCTGCCAAAAACCACAGCACCGGCCGCGTCAGCTCACGCAGCTCCTCCAACGTGGCCTCAAAACCCCGTAGTGACGAAGGAGGATGGAGCTGAGCTGCGACCCAGCAGGTTTTGTCCAGACGAGCCCGTGTCCCCCCGTGCGGCAGTGGCTCCGCACCGGCGGGGCTCTCCCCAGCGACGCCAGCCTTACTTTGCCGTTCAGCCCCTCCTCGCCTGCAGCTTCCCACCTCCAGAGACCTACACACCACACGGTTACTCGAGTGGGCAAGCATCCCGCCCACGCTTACAGAGAAGGACAAACCGGCGTCAAACTTTGTTCCACCTCCAACTCATTCCCAGGCAGGCTTCAGCGCTTGGCTTGACCCACGCAGCAGAGAAAGCTGCCAGGTTCCAGCCGAAACCCCGGCCGAGGGCTTGGAAAGATGCAGATTACGCATGCTGTGGCAAACAAAAAGCAGCAAATTTTCCCCCACAGGAAATCTTGGAAAGAAGAGCCAGGGAAGCTGGCTAGAGAAGCCACCCGAGAACTTCGGCGCCGCTGCCCACCGGGAAGCGAAGGGGCAGCACCAGTCCCGGAGAAGGTGGTACTTCTCCTCACGGACTCAAAAGCCAAAATTTTTGTCATGAGCAAATCTCCCCAAGCCTGAACGCAGAACTGCGGGGCACGAGTCGCTCCTCCTGGTTCACATGTGTCTGTCTCCGCAATTTCACTTCTCTCTCCCATGCTGTCCCCTGGGTACACCTGAGCTCCCCTTAAAAAATGTGGTTTGCCCCCTAAATTTATTTCCTTTAACCTTCTACACTGTGACCATCTCTTTTCAAACCATGTACTATTTTTGTTGAGCTTTGGGATTAATTCCTAAGACAATTTTCCCAGAAATGTGATTTAAGCAGGCAAAACAAATCCCAATTCATCCAGATACAACAGGGAAGCAGAGAAACTGCAGATAGCATCAGAAAAAAAAAAAAAGAAAAAAAAACCCCAAAACCCAACACAGAAACAGATGCCTTTGCCGTGTTGCAGCCAAACAGCAGAGATACACAGCAAGTGCATGATAGAATAAAGCAGCTTATCTTGAGTAACCCAGTCTGGCCAACATGGGCCAGTAAGAGCAAGGCACCGGCCAACCTGCCTGTTTGGATGACCGAGGAGACTCCTGAGAGGGTCCGGTAGCTGAGATCTCCACCAAGCCTGCACACAAACCCTGTTGCCCACGGGCTGACATTCGGGTGGGCGACACAGGCGGCTTTCCCTGCTCGGGGGCTGCTGCCGCGGAGAGACCGCCGTTCCCTGTAGCCCCAGCACGCCACAGAGAAACCCTCTGAAGCAACAGCGTCAAAGGCTGGAGTTCAAAAGAAATAAGACCTTTCTTCCCTTCTTGGTGCCTGCAGAACCAGCACTGACCCCCACCATGCTCTTTGGCTTTATGGGTTCTTCCCAAGAGAGAAAATAACAGCGCGTTAAGCCGGCGCAGTACGTGGGAAGCAGTGAGCAAGACCCCTCGCAGTCACATCTCTGCGTGACGCAGAAGGAATTACCTCCGCCATCCCGTTCCCGCGGATCCTGCGGCATCAGGCCGTCAGGCGCCGCGCAGGGGGTGCTGTGCAGCTGATGCCAGAGCGGGATCTCCGTTAGTGTTAATAGGAACTACTGACAGCAGCCAAGGAGCCACAAAGCCTCCGATCTCAATGATCGCCTTCGATAAGTAGAGAACTGCATCAGGGCGGCCCCAGCAGCTGTACCACGCAAACCATCGCTGCCGCGAGCGTGAGAACACAGCCGGGGCTCAGAGCTCAACAGGCTCCAAAGAAGGGCCGGATCCTGGTTGGGACGGGGAGTCAAGAGCCAGCAAGGTGTCACTGATGCCATCAGCCTACCCCTGGCGCAGTGTCCGTGTTACGGCCGGCTGCAGTCCTCGGGGGCAAGCTGGAAGGAACCAGGTGGCCACCGCAGCCTTTCTGGCTACGCCAGGAACAGCTATTGCCCACAGCTGCCAATGTCCTCGGGATGGGGCACGCAGGCTGCGTTCCCATCACCGGTGGAAACATCAGATAGTTCACAAGAAAAGCGTAGGTATGGAAAAACAAGGGCTTAGAATCAGAAGATAATACAACAAGAAACACAAGATGATCCATGAGAAAACTGGACGTATGGAAGAACATGGGCTTGTTCCCCTCAAAAGGAGAACCTCAAAAGGTTTGGGGGTTTTTTGGGGCTATATCTAGCTTCATTTGCACAGCTCTGTAACAAGCAGCCATCAAGAATAGTTATTGCTTCCCAGCTAAATGCACGTGAAAAATATTCTTGCTTGTAGTCTGTAAAGTCCTTGTTGGGCAACCTACTTGTTCAGGTTTCTGCTCCCTACAGCCCCCTCTGTCATTTTCAGCCCCCTCAAAGCTGAGGATTTCCTAAATGGAGATTTTGATTGAAAAAGTTAATAACCCTTGCCCAAACACAGCAGCGCACCAAGAGCCTGGGGTTCAGCTGCGCCTACCTCTGTTTCAGAGTGATACTTCAGTGCTATTTTTTCCTTTTAAATTCATTGTACCAAGGGAAAGATAGTTGATTTTCATCGTTTTTTAGCAGACAGCAATTATACAATCATTGCACCCTTACAGAAACAAATTCCATTCTAAATGTACTAATTTACATCCACCATTATCGTCCAGCAGTTCAGACAGAAGGAAAAGTCCACCGTTACACCATCACTTCAAGTCATTGAGGCTTCTGGATATGCAAAAGCCTTCAGAAAACTTATCCCCAAGATACAAAGATAGATTTCTGTTCTTTAGAGGGTCAGACACAAACCCGCAGTCCTTTGTGAGCGGATAAACTAGATGTCAAGGTTATGTTCTTCAAAGCAGTTTAATAAGCAGGTGCTGAGCCCGTGGTGGCTGTTCATCGAGCGAGTCGCTGGCACGGCCTCGGCCACTGCAATGTGCAGCAACACCATCGGGTCTCACAGCAGGTCCCCCGCCGGTTTGAAGTGTGTCCCCATCACCTCCACCGCTCATTTCTCATCAGCTCTCCGCAGACAGCAACAGATCATTCCGGCCTGTTACTTACGCCACAGAAATTTAGACTCGAGGAAAAATAGGCATAACAACATTACATCGCTTAAGCAACCAACTTAGCTGACTACATCAAATTCCACCTGAACTGCTGGCGAGAGCAACAGGCCCTTAATTAACTAGCCCTGAGCCAGAGAAATACTTTTTTTTTTTTTTTCCTGCTGATTCACTTGATAGGAGGTGACGGTGCCGAGATCACCTTCACAATGCGAAGCGCTACGGAGTGCTCCCCTGCAGCTCCCTCAAATCCCTTCGGTCGCTGCGGCAGCCTGTGCTTCCCAGGGACCCGCCTTGCCCCGCTTGCACCCAGCTCAGCTCCGGCGTTTATTTTTGCTGCCAATAACCGGACTCTCACCGCCTCCCTGTACCGCTCAGCGCAGAATTGCAAGCAAAGAACAATCCCAGCAGCCCGTGCCCCCAGGTACTCGTAACTCAAATATTCATTTCAGGTGATAATCCCCGAGAGGCAGGAGCAGTCCCCTTCGCGTGTCCCTTCAAGGACACAAGGCGGCATCCCTCGGGCACAGACGGATGCTGAGCTCTGGGAGGAGAGCCCAAGCTCGCACCGACGGGGTCTGGACAAGCTGGGTGCGGGGGAAGGAGAGGGCACCCCCTCGTGCCGTACCTGCGCTCGCCCACATCACGTTTGCCATCGACCTTAAAAAACGCCACACTCTTCATAGGAGCAAACTGCTGCGGGGAGGAGACACAGCTTTGTACCTCCCAGCATGATGCTCCGTCATGTGGCACTGTCCAAGCCCACACAAGGCATTATCTTTTACTACACACTGAAGGGAGCTGCATTTTTTTAAATGCTTTTTTTTTCTTTTCTTCTGGAAAGGAGCTCATTAGAGTGGGAAAGGATCTCTGTGACTCTCACATGTATGACTCCTGTACTTCTGGGATTTTTAATTTGTGTTATGCGGCTACCACGCACACACACTGTCCTTGGAATTACATAGCACATAACCTAATCGAACAACCCTAACAACGCCAGGTAGTTAAATCGTGCCGTGATAAGCACGGAAAACCACTTTGTGCAGTCTCCTTTGCACCTCGGTCAAAGTGGCATCTACAACCAATTATCAAGTTGGCAAAACGTACCCATTCCTGAGGGCAATGGTTTAACTTAACACGCAGAGTGCACGGCTGCGGGTGCAGCAAGTCCTTTGCCCAAGGCTGTTCAGCTGTCGGTGGAGTGGACTACAGGCTGAGCACAACCAAAGGGAGGTGTGTTGTGTTGTAAAAATAAAAAAAAAAAGCCAAAGCATCACACAGAGGTGGGCAGAGAAGGGAAGAGGCAGAAGGAGCACCCTCCTTCCCTTGGAGCGGGGAGGGGGCACCCCGACTGCCACTGACCCCCGAGAAGGGGAGCAGGAGCAAGGCAGGAGGTGGGCCTGGGGAAGGGCTGGGGGACCTGCAGAGCTCCCTCGGGGAGGGAGAGGCTTTGAGGCCCTCAAAGTACGGAAAAATCTGCTGCAAAGAAGAAAATAATTCATTCCCTGTGTACACGACAAGAAATCAAAGGTACGCGTTACAGCAAAGGAGCCAGGCTGGATACTGGGGGAAAGCCCTGTCCCGGTAAGGATGCAGATGCACGGGAGGAGGTGGCTCAGGAGCCCGTGTCCCCGCACCCCCGGTGGGACCGGCCGGACAAACGCCACCAGGAATGACCTGGGCACACTCAGTCCTGCTTTGAGGGAGGAAGATGATGGGATAGCCCGAGATCCTTCCAGCCCTATTCTTGCAGGATTTCTACTCTTGACTCCGTGCACTGCGCCGTTCCGGCACGAGGCACCCCGCAGCGGCCCTCGCAAGAGGTGCAGGCTATATTTATTCTGGTACATTGCAGTGGGAAGCTTTAATCTGTGTAATCGCCTCAGAGAAGATTTCATTCAGCGAGGGGAAAGCAATTACTATTTCATTTGCAACCGGTTGCCTTCCCAGGGTCTCCATCTATCGGAGCTGGAGGGTCCTGTCAGCCCCTGCACCCCCTGGACTTTTTTTTGTGAGACAGGTTCATGTCTCCGACAAACACATCTGCAGACACTCAAGGTTTTCAGCCCCTGTTCGGAGCCATCTTTCTCCTCCCAGCTGCTATTGCTTTTATCTGACAGCATACACCCTGCATGAAGAAAACAACTGGATATAATCCTAGATTAAAGGGATTGTAACGCAGAATTAAATACAAGCCGTACCCTTGATAGGGCCCGCTGTCGTCACTCACCGAGCGCAGAGCTCGCCTGTTTGGGAGGTGGGCAGATGGTGGCGTTTCTGATACTCTCCGCAGCTCCTGATTTTTCTAGACAGGCATTTACATCTCCCCACAGAGGTGGGAGGGGAAAAAAAAAATAATGAAAAAAAACCCAAACCAACCCAGTCCTTAGTGTTTCCATACGATGTCGCACTAAAATCCCATTGGGATTTCAGTCTGAAAAGTAGCCACTAAAATCCCGCTGGCTCCAAACTCTCGGCGGGACCCCGGAGACGCCAGCCCTGTTGGAGCTGCTGCACCTCGGTGCCAGGAGGGTCCACAGCCCCACAACGGCCACGCCAGGAGCCGCAGGAAGGCGACGGTGGCTTACAACAGGCAGGCAAAAAGTCCCGAGGAAAGGATATTCATTGTCTGCTGCAGCACGGACCAAAATAGCTGAGCAATGCAAAAGCCCACCAGGAAATCTTTATGACTTTATCTTACCTCGGGAAAGCCACAATACACTTATATGCACAGCTGCATATTAAAAAAAAAGGCACTTTAATCTTCTGCTCTTTCCAGCCTGGCAGCCAAAGCAGCTTGACTCGATAAAAAGACTTGAGAGCTGTGAAAACTACATATTAAAGGAGAAAATTTCCAACTGTCTTTCTCTTGTAAATTGTGGCAGCCAAAAAACCCAACCCTAAAATAAAGACGTGCCTGAAGGTAGCAATTTTACAATCAGCAACATAATGATTTATATCACTGCTGTCATCTTTGTTGGGGAAAAGGAAGCCAGGTATTGTGATCATTAGCTTTTTGATACAGATGATCATTTTAAATGAGGAAAAACACATGCATTTTAATAAGGAACTGAAGGAAATAGCCCCAAAATGCTAACAGAAGAATCTGCAGCGCACGCCAAGATTTGCAAACGCAGGAGTTGAATATTAAGCCGACAATATCGTTGGTGGTGTCCTGAGCCACTGCACATCCCTGAGACAACGTGTTGAAGGTGTTCAAGGCCAGGTTGGACGGGGCTTGGAGCGACCTGGGCTGGTGGGAGGTGTCCCTGCCCAGGGCAGGGGGGTTGGAACTGGGTGACCATCAAGGTCCCTTCCAACCTAAACCATTGTAATGGTAAACAACCGAGTCCATGTGTGAGCCTCACTTCACTTTGAAGCACCTCCCAAAACCCACGTCCTCGTCCCACAGGCCCTGAGCTGGCACAGCCTGGAAGCTGGCCCCGCTCCCGCCGAAGCCTGGGGGTGTTTCTCCACGGGTTTCCAGGTGGTGGTCCTCACCAGCGAGGTGCCACCACTCCCGCCCAGGCCAGGTCTGCGCACAGCGCTGGGGCTCCCCGGCGTCCCGCTGATGGCAAGCACAAAGCACCAGCACCGGCTCCCACTGAGCGACAGCAGCTCCAGCCTCTCGTCTGAAAACAAACTGGGAGCTGAGACACTCCTGCCGCTTTTGCCCAGGAAAGCCCCAGAAGCAAAGCCTGGCCTCGCTGGTGCCCGGCATCGCGGCTCCTGCCTACGCCTCGGCAGACATACGTGAAGTTGCAGGTGTATGAGATGGGGGCAGCTGCCGCTGCTGCTGTCAAAGGATTAAAAATCAACTGAACTTGACCTTTAATGCTAAAATTTAAAGCGATGACCCGGCTTCTCATGCTTCCATTCCCTAATGTAACCATAATCAGATTTGTGGCTGAGATCAGAAAACTGTTTTCAGAGACCAATTTACATGCAGCCTTCTACAAGCCTGGGTGATACCAGAGAGAGGACATCAGCAAAGACTTTCTCCAGCCCCTGACGGAGCAGGTTTGAAGCTGGGATGCATTTTAAGGTCACGGAACAGGATTTTCTGCAGGTGACACCAGCAGTACAGCGAACTTTGCTTAATGCTTGCAGAGAAAAACAGCAAAGAAGTCACCGAGGGTGCTCAGCTGGGATGGGAAGTGCGTGTATCACGGAATCACGGAATTTTCAGAGTTGGAAGGGACCTCTAGAGATCATCTAGTCCAGCTCCCAATTAGTCCAACTCCCATCTAGTCCAACTTGTACGGGAACTCCAAACCAAGGAACAAGTCTCAGGTCGCAAAAATAACCATCTCTCAACACAGACTAAGACGGTCAAGTCTAAAAAGCTAGTTTCTGCCCCATATTTTAATGGGATAAATTAAAGGTTCAGCCCACACTGGAGTAAGTTTTGTTTATAAATCCCACATGACAGGCAAAAAAAACCCAACGTTCCTCCAGAGAAAAAAGCTGTGTCACCTCCCAGTTCACGGCTCGCATCGATTGCCACGTAATCTCATGCTGCATGCAGCACTTTCAGGCTTTCAACGAAGATTCCTCAGCCTGACAAGGATGCACCGGGGACGTCCAGCGCCCTGGCACGCCGGTGGGAGCAGACAGCAGTCTTTTGGTACCGATCAACTCACGGACCAGCATTCCTGCCTGCCAGTTCTCAGCCTCGGAGTCTTTCTGGCCCTGTGGGTCTGCGATACCTCCACCGCTGCTCGCCCTCCCACTGAAAAGTGTTGATAGCAACAAAAGCTGCACTGTTTTCTGAAAGCAAGTTTAATTCAGTACGGTTCTGCTCCATGAAAGCCTTGGGAAGACGGAGGGATGCCATCAAACCTTGTGTGTGGCTCTCCTCCTGCATAGCCCGTCTCCTTTTGCCTGGTATAACCAGCTGAGAGCGGGTGAAACCTCGATCTAAGTGCTAGGACGTGTACCTGCAGCTGTGTGGAGCAACGCAGAGGCATGGGCCAAGCAGGAGGTGCTAATCAGGGAAGGGCCAAGACACCTCTCATCCTCCCTGCCCCACCAGGGAATGCGACTGCCAACCATCCTCCTGCCAACAAACCCTCCCCGTCTCCATCAAAATCACACCGGCACCTCAGACACACCCGTATCTCGTTTTTGAGGCTTCTGCGGGAAGCTGCAGGTACGCAAAGCAGTCGGGATCAGGTCTAGAGCATCCCGGTGGAAGGGCCTTTCCCACAGCCGGGTACCGAGCCCTTCCCTGCTTCCCGATTTCACCTCCGCGCAACCGCTGGCACAGACCTCGGGTGCTCGCCCGGGAGTCCATCCCACCCCGTGCGACACTGCTGACGACAAAAGCGACCAGCACAGCCTCCAGTGAGGCCAAGAGAACCAGAGCACAGCCCCAAAACGTTAGTCACTACAAATACTCCGCGCAACCCGAAGCTGAACACATGCGGGGCACATTTTAATTTACATTTCTTTAATTATGAATGAATGTGGGTTTATCTGGTGTTTACTCCAGAGCAATAACAACACGTCCAAAATTATAAATCCCCCTGCAAAGAACCATCACCAGTGGATGCCCACCTCGACCCCTGGAGCCAGCACAACCAAGCGGAGGTACCTTTCAATGCCAAGGGCTGATGTTTTTCATGCATGAGAAGGGGATTTTTCCTTATGTCATAGCCTTACACACTACTGCGTGCGCTCTCAGGAGGTGCCCACCTACCACCTCTCCTTATTTACTTATTCTTCTGCACAACCTATTAATTAAACCAAAGGCTGAGAAGCAAGAAGAAGAAATCCCACCCACGAAGGGACCGGTGTAAGGAAGGATTGCGTAGATTCACCAGGACAAACGATAATCATCGCGCTGATCTTGGGTTGCGATTGATGAGTTATAAATATGCACCACTGGCAAAGTACCGGGGCAGGGAAAGAGCTCTACTGGAAAGGCACAGGAACAGACCCCAAAAGCAGAGTGCTCACGGCTCTCCAAAAGATAACCCTAAGTGCCCATCGCAAATGGGAGATCATATTTTCCTGCTCGCCCTGGACAGAAGGGCAAATGATAGCATTAAAGCCCACATCGCATCTCAAAGTCCTCGGAGGGAAGGGAAAGTGGTACTTCATATTTCTATAAAACAATTAGTATTGACAGAACGGACTATAATACAGCACTCGACCCAGAAGAGTAATTAACTCTCACGGCAGCTTGCTCACTGGATGCAGATAGGAAGCAAGGAGGCGGCAATTAAAGAGCCAAAAGGCAAGCCAGACACATGGATTTGCTATAACGAGGTATTGACCCGCGAGCCCTCTGCGCAGGTGTCTGACGAGACGTCACGTACCCCGTGTCGGGCGCTGGCGCGTCCCCAGCGCGGCCGCCGGCATCGCCCTGGGCACGGCAGGGAAAGAGCCAGAGCCCAGCACCGATTCGGGAGCGCCTTCCCCGCACAGGCTGCGCTCGGCCTCTCTTCCCTTTTCCGTGGTTTCTCTGTGCCTTAAATAAGAGGATGGCTGTGAGCCACGCAGACAGCTCTGGCCACCGGGAGCATCAGTGGTGGAAAAGTACCACCGATGCAGGAAAGGCACCCAGGAAGTTCTCTGCAAGGTGCCACATACCATCAAATACTTCTCCACGGAAGTTCAGGGCAACTGGTTTCAGCACCCTTCTGATTTGCAAATCTCTGACCGATGCTGGAAACCGAAGCCTCAGGGGCAGCTGGGGCTCCCTGCATACTGTTTCAGCCTCGAGATGAGTGGCTTTAAACATCTTTGGAGAGAAAATATTTGCATCTGAGTTTGGGGTCCAGAAAAAAGGGACATTAGGTGCTCAAACCTTCAGTGTTTCCCCACCCAGAAGAGAGGTACGGTGGATCTGTCTCTAAAAAGCTTAGGAAAACCCACCTAGCAAATAGGCTTTTCAATATAAACTTAGTAATAGCCCTCTAAGCCTGCTCCTCTAAGGAGATATTCATCAGCTCGCTGGTGCTCTCTACGAAAGGAGGGAACCGCAGGGGAAGAACACGGCCCCGCACGCCAGCGCCACGGCACCAAGAGCACTGGGGCACCAGGCACCACACTCCAGTGTCTGGGCTAAGGGTTCGAGAGGGCTCTCACGCCGTACCCCCTGTACCCTTGGGTGGCACTATCCCATCCTTGGGAGGCACCGATTCCTCGCTCTGCCTTACTCCCAGCTGCTGGGGAAGGTCTCCTGGCGCGGAGGTCCAGGGACCCCTCTCCTCTCTTTGCAGCAGGTGAAGCAGAAGCAGTGTTTTTCTCCAACATGAGCGCCTTCCTCCCACCTCTCCTCAGCTCCCCTCCTCCCCTCCTCCCCTCTTTTGCCACGGGAGGTTTCCAGCACTGACGGGTGATGCCGCTCCGCAGGGCAGCCCTTTTCCAACACGTGGAAAAACAGTCCCTGCGACGCCATCGCATTTGTACCCGCGTGTGAACTGCTGGCGAACAGCTCACAAGTCAGGCTGGAAACACGACGGAGTACGAGAAACAAAACCCTTTCCTGCTGCGAAGTTTCAAAACAATTCAGCAGGCTTCTTCCTACCGGGAAGCAGCCAGGGCTACGCACGCGGCGAGGAGCGAACGCGCAGCAGCTCTGTGCGCAGCTCCAGAGGCAGAAAACACCTCTGCAGCGATGCAAGTGACTGCTTCAACCTGGGCTGGCGGGAGGTGTCCCTGCCCAGGGCAGGGGGCTGGAACGAGATGATCTTTAAGGTCCCTTCCAACCTAAACCATTCTATGACCCTGATTCATTCCTGATACCCCTGAGATGAGGGGAGGAACCGCCCAGCAAGGGTTTGACCAGGACGCCGCGCTCTCCTGGGTGCGGGTGCCAAGGCACGGTAATGACTAAGGGCAGCAAAGGAGCCAGAAGACATCAGGCATCGCCGGGCCAGAGCGAGTACCACATTGACTAGGTCATCCTCTCCGGCCTGCCCAAACTCTTGCAGCATGGTTAAATGATTATTTGAGAACAGATCTGGGTTTGGAGGCAACCCTAGTTTCTGGAAATCAACTCTCTGAACGAGCTGGGTAAGGAAAGCGCGACCGCTGTAGGGTGTGCTGCTAGAGGTTTAGGACACGAGACCTGCTGGGAGACGGCAGTTTAGCGACCAGACTTTCCAGAAACCAAAGCTACAGAGACCTCGGGGTCAAAGCCGCGATTCCCACCTGCCGATGCCAAACCTTGCCCAGCGTTCGAGAGCAGTAGGGTCTCCCCTGCCACCTTCTGACAGCAAACCCGAGAGGGCAGTCGGGAGAATGTCACGGATGGAAATACGGCATTAAGGTTTTGGACACAGGGGTTCTAAGGCAGGAATGCTGATGAGCCGTTCGCCATGCTCCCTCTACACCCAGGACACAGCACTCACACCAGTTTGCTATTGTGGTAAGTACCATTCTGCTCATTTGAGCGACAGCGCCCGCTCCCAGGCAGCGCCCAGCGCCCTGCACACCGGGACACAGGGAGGGAACAATGCACCTTCTAAATAAATATCACTAAGTCAAATAATTTCATCAGCTGCAGGGAATCCTGCCCAGGTTCTGAAGGCACAGCAGCTGAGGACAGACAGTGCCACAGAGCTGCTGCCACGCAGAGGACAGAGTCCTTTAAAAGCAGAGCACGCGCTTTTCATGTCTTCTCTTCCCGAAACGCCATTGCCAATCCCGATACACTAGGATGAGAAAGCACTGTTCACCCTGGAACATTCCTCCAGTAACCACCGTTGCGCTCCCGCTCCATGCGGTGTTAACAGCGTAAACCAGACCCTGGCCCCAGTGAAAACGATGTGATTTTTTGCCACTGACGAGTCACCGCTTTACCTCCCCTCCGTGTCCCAGCTCGCACGCAAACGCGGCGCCTGTTTTCACAACACAATTAACTGTAGCAGCAGGTAACAGCCAACACACAGCTCCTGCCAACACAAATGTGCTGGTTTCATCTCGGGACCTGCTCCTCTGCTGATAGAGCTCGATATTGCTCCACCAGCATCAAGGGGCAGCGAGACAGGCAAAGGAAACCACAGATGAGTGAAAACTGACAGCGGCAAAACAGAACACCCTGGTCCCGCTGCAATAGTTGATAGATCATATTTAGGTACCGGCTCAGCTCCTAAAGGAAGCCAGCAGGATACGGAATAAAATTTGGCAGCTGCAATTCTGGTGCCAGAAAGGCAGCGGGGCAGGACGGCGCCGAGGGCAGAGGCGGCTCTGAGGCACTCGGGTCCATCCCGCCCTCCTTTACTACTACTCCACTGCGCGAGCAGCTCTCCTCCCCTCTCTCCTCGTGCGGGTGATGTTAGGAGGGGAAGAAACGGGGAATCGTTACCGCGCCACAACTCTGAAATACTTTCCCCGCGTAGGGAAGAAACTGCTCCCATCACAAGAGGTCTCATTTCAGCGTGCGTGCGCATGACTGCACAAGGTAAGGACTAAAAATAGAGGGACCCTATTTCCACGCCATCGAGTCAGCAGGTACGGCGCCAGCGTAAACAGTGATTCAGCAGCAGCCCGCAGGATGCGGAAGGTTGTTCCCGTGCCTCTGCCTCCCCGCTCGCAGCCCTTCCCACCTCGGCTCGGTCCCTGCCTCCCAGCGGCTCCCAAGAGCCATGCCCAGGTCTGAATTGAAGGAACACCCCCCACCCTGCAGGGCCGGGGGAAACCTGACGGCCCCAGGGGACTCGCCGGCTGCTCCGCTCCCTCGGGAAGGGGGTGATGTGGGGTCCCCGCGAACGCCCTTCAGGCAAGGTCCAGCTCCCAAGAACACGGCCGTTTATAGAGCTTCTCTGTCTACAGCAGTTTTTCTAGGGCAAAGTCTACACGCGACCACGATGAAGTGTTTTGCTATGAAAATAGCTGCGTAATTCACATTTTTGCTATTTTTTCATTGAGCTGATGAGCCTTCTATCTACAAACCTCAGTCATCCAAGCTGGGTACAAAGAGATGCACGATGTACAACCACAGCGTATGGTTGCCATCTCTGGTGCAAAGTAGTGCTGTGACTCCATAAACACCCCTGATAAATTGCACAAGACGACACCAAGGACATTTTTCAAGTCCTGTGAGATTTGCTACATAAACAGCTATGACCTTGTACGCATGGTTTCAACAGGGCCAAGTTGTTTTTTGCTGGTTCTCACCCCCAATTTTTTCATTAATGTTTGCTGAGAAGCCAGAAGGAGAGGCAGATATATGAAAAAGAGAAAGACCGGACTAGAAACATCATCTTTCATTTACCTTACATTTCGTAAAACTGTAACTTATCTCTTCAAGCAGAGGGTAAGAAAATATTTCACAGTTTTCCCACCACCCGAGCTCTCTCATTCACGCTTTCAAAGCCGGCGAAGGGAAGGAAAGCCTCCCAAGAACCCACCCGCTCCACACCAAGCACCCGTGCGAGCAATTCCTCCCTCCAGTCCCCAAAGTCTTGGGGTTAACGTGCCCCTTTCCGCTTTAGCAAGCCGTGCTCTCGGCTCCAGGCGCCAGCTCTCCCCAAGGCACCAGCGCCGGGGGGAAAAGCCCCAGTCCCGCTGTTTAGCGATACTGATGCTCAGCGAGTCCTGGCTGTGGCCCCGCTCAGCAGTGCTGAGCCATGGGGCATCCAGTGGAGCTGCCGCCGGCCCCGGGGGCTGCTGCCGTGCCCTGCCACCCCGCAACGAGCTCCCCTGCCTGTCCACAGCAACCCCGGCTCTTGGCTGGGACAGGGACCGGGGTCGGTCACGGAGGGCTGCCTGGTCCCACGGGTCACCTGGGGAGGTGCAGTGGTGGCACCCGTGTTGCAGCTGCCTTTCCTGGATTTTTTTTCCTCGCTTTAAGAAAGTGCCTTCTTTTTGGGACACCTCCCCGTGAAAGAAGCTGATTTAACCCCAAGCACCGAGAGGCCATCTAGAGAACTCTCGTGAGACCCCACCTGGGTGGGGTCTAGCCATTCCTAGCCGGCATAATTGACCAAGAACAATTAAAGCACACGAGGATTTCAACGTAATCTCAGAATGGATTAAAGTCCTTTCTACTCTCACCTTGACATACGCTGAAGCCTGGATGATTTGCATTTTGACGTCTAATTGAAATGAGGGTTGCTGCCTAACCGGCCTTAATCTTCTCAAAAACATGCTTGTGCTCCCCCCCCCCACAAAGGAAATATTTATCACAAGTTTCACCTTGGATATAGGTCACAGCACTGCAAAGCAAGTAATCAGAGCTGTAAAAAAAAAAAAAAGAAGATTCTGTGTAGGTGAAAAAAAATAAATTCAAAAGGCACATCTGTTCTCCTGAGCCACAGCAAGGAAAGATTATTGCCATTAGCGTGAGGGTTATACAGCAAATGAAAAAAGTGGTTAAAGAAAAAAAGAAAAAAAAATCACTTAGTGTCGTCTTTCATCATTAAATTTTCATGGAAAAAACACTGCGATTTGCTTAGCCTGGGTATATACGCAATGTAAAGAGACCATCTGACATCATCGAGGCATAACACAGCGAGATAAATGGAGACGATTTGCCACACTACTGGAGCAGCTGTAACTCCCTCCCAGACCCGCAGCAATCAAACGAGAGGGCACGGCAATAGGAAGCCATCTGCTTCTCGCTGGCCACCGAGCCTCGTGCGCTCGGCTGGTAGGAAAGGATCGGGGGTCTCGCTCTTCTCCCGTTCATATGGGCTTAACCGGGGGGCAGCTGAGCTGTCACGCCAGCCTAAACGCCCACCTCTCGTCAGTCCCCTTTCGGTTGTCCCTGCGAGCCTCGGCCATCGCTGCAGGACCGACATCTGGAGGCGGCGGTGCGCACCGAGCGCGCCCTCAGCGGGGGCAGCCCCAGCACGTCCATACGCAGCCGGAGCGCGCCCGTCTGCAGCCTCCCCTCGCTTCGCAGGCTCCCAGCGATGCAAAGCCAGGCTCAGCGCTCCGGGCTGCCTTCCTTTCGCACAGCCGCCGGGCTTCGAGAGCGTGAAAAGGAAAGGGAAGAGCGGGGCACTAAGGCTGGAGATTTTCCCGTCCCGCTGCCGCATCACGGCGCAGTTCTGCGCGCTGCGCCCTCCGGAGGGATGGCGGCACCGGAACGAGCTCAGGAGACGACAGAGGAGCGAGCTGCGGGCGAGCCATGCGCTCCTGCCCACCTTCCCAACCCCAAACACGGAGGCGGAAAGGGTCCATGGCTATTGTGCAGATCTATACGAAGCCCCACGTGTGTATATTAAACATCGCCTCCTTTTATCATCAAGTGGGTACAGCTTGTAAGCATGAATTATGCAAGACTATTAACTGTCGTCTTATAAGAGGGAGCAGCTGTAGAGGCTGCTGGGAGGACACGGCAGTGCAGAAGGGGCAGCCCGTGGATGCTCAGTGTCTGCGTGTGTCTGAGCTGCAGCGCGGCCGCTCTCACCGAGTCCGGTCCTACTGCTCCCGCGGACCCGCGCATCCTGCGCTAAGCCATTAACTCACCATCTCATAAGCTCCCACCATCTTCCAGCGCTCTATGGAGGAAAGAGAAGTATTTTCACCACCGTTTTATCGATGGCAGCTTGAGAAAGATCTGGAGAGTTGTGCGAGCACGTGAAGGAGCGAGCCGGGAGCTGAGCCAGTAGCCCAGCCCAAACCCAAGCCCCCAGCCAGCACCCAAACCGCCGAGCTCTGCCTCCGCTTTCGCCCAGGATCACAAGGAACCTGAAACAGCAAACCCTCTCTGAGACCGGGGACCTCTGGTCCCTGCTTCAGTTCAGTAATTTGCTCTTTGACCGATGAAGCCCCGCGCTCGGCCGGAGCACACCGGTGAGGACGCCAGCCCGGGGTACCGCCGCACAGCCCACCTCGCGAGCGCCGCCGCGTCGCAGGCAAGCGGTGGCCACAGGCAAGCGGTGGCCGCAGGCAGGGATGCAGGCTGGCAGCACGGAGCGCTCGCCTGCCCCGAGCCCGCGACCCGCAGAGCATCGCAGGCTGCTTCACTCAGCCCCGTCACCGAGTCCTCGCCGAGCTGACACCGTGCTGAGCAGATGCGCTATGGTTGCTGGAGGCAAGCTCTGGCCATAAATTACCTATAGGGCGAGAAAGCCTTTGATCCAATTTTACATAAAATATTAATCTCTCTGGTCAATGCGAATGCTGTTAGGATTGAGTGGCGGGGCCATACACAGCTCGGAAGCTTTTTGGAACATAACAGGTGCCAAAAGGGGAGGCACAGATTGGCGTTAAGACCGGTTTCATTTATTGTATATATCATGGACTTGGAAGAACAAACACCAAGCACCGTGATTACATTTACTGATGATTCAGAGTTGTGTGGGCTCCACAATACACAAGAGGAGGGCCATAAAGTCCCGGACAACTGTGAGCAAGCAAGCACCTCGGGGGATAATTAAATTAATTCGAGCTATGGAAATGCCACACAACAAGGCTAAAACATAAAGCAAATAACATTGAAAAGGACTTTGCACTCCGAGACTATACGAGACAAACCCAGGCTCGCGCTTGCCCCCGGTCACCCACGCGGGGTGCCAGGCGCTGTACAAGCACAAAGCCCACGTTGTCGGGGCCATCAGAGAGAACAGGTCGGTGAAGACAGGTACAGGATACACACGAAGGATTGAAAAAGCAATCCCAGTGACACCAGTTGTACGTGCCCCCAGCCCAGCACGCTGTGGCTTTAGAGAGGGCCTGTGCCACATGGGGACCACCAGCGATACAGCAGCTCCTGGGCCACCCTGGCAAAACAAACCCACGCAGGGGACCTCAAGCCACAGAGCATCTCCCACCCTGCTTACCAACTCCCAGTCCCTACCATCAGCTCCTTTCCAGGCTCCTGACCATTGCTCCCCATCCCCAGATCGTGTACCTGTCCCTAATTGCCTGGGCAGCCTCGCCACGCTAACGAGCCCTGCCTGGCAGAAGGCAGCTGCCTTCGGAGACACCGAGGCGTCTTGTCTGCGCCACCCGGCCCAGCAAAGGGACCGCTGGCAGGGCAGCACAGAGCTCCTTCCAGGAGACGGGCCCCGACAGCACGTCGGAGCGAGACTGGGGAACGCAGAGCATCTGGAGCAGCAACACGAGAAAGGACACGGGAGAAGAAGGAAGAAGCGGCAGAGCTGCCCGAGGCCCCAAAGGCAAGGAGAAGATGCTAAATTTGATGAGGTTGAGGAAGGGAGCCAAAGGAGGAATAAATAGAGCTAATGAGAAAACAAGGCATGAGCATTCAAAAACCTTTAACACACTGCTAAACAGCAATAAAAAGGCAATTAGAGTTCCGAGATGCATGGAGGGTAATTGCATGCACTATAAATAGGTGGTGGGAAGACTGTCCCGCTCAGCAGGATCTGATTCACTTTTGGGGTGACTTCTGCGCAGACAGGAATATTCTGGTGCGAGACAGAAGCTGAGAGAAGAGCATTTACAGCGAGATGAGATTACAGGAAGACTTTCTATAACACGTGTCCTTCTGCATGAAATACACACCAAGCAGGAGCTCCACAACGGAGGCTTCGGAGGTGTGAGCTTGAGGAACTCCAAACAAAAGTTCAGCAGCAGAGATGTGAAATAGCCATAGAAAGAAACAAACATCCATTTTCATGGCAGCCAGAAACGTGTGTGGCACTGGAGTGCGGGCAGTTCAGTGGCTGCCACTATTGATGGAGACAGTCCCTAACCATGCTGCTCTCCAGCGCCCATGGAGGTCCTGCCCGGCTCAGCTCAACCCCAGCGTGACCATGTGCACCCAGAACAGCATTTACCAGCGAGCACAAAGAGAGGTTTGAAAGCCCCTCTACTCCGCTCTCGTGAGACCCCACCTGGAGTACTGCATCCAGCTCTGGAGTCCCCAACAGAAGAAGGACATGGACCTGCTGGAGCGTGGCCAGAGGAGAGCCACGAGGATGATGCGAGGGCTGGAGCACCTCTCCTATGAGGAGAGGCTGAAAGAGTTGGAGCTGTTCAGCCTGGAGAAGAGAAGGCTCCAGGGAGATCTTCTTGCGGCCTTCCAGTCCCTAAAGGGGCTACAGGAGAGCTGGGGAAGGACTTTTTACTGGGGCATGGAGTGATAGGACGAGGGGGAATGGCTTCAAACTGGAAGAGGGCAGGTTTAGGTTGAACATCCCCCAGACGCTTTTCACTGTGAGGGTGGTGAGGCACTGGCCCAGGTTGCCCAGAGAGGTTGTTGAGGCCCCATCCCTGGAGGTGTTCAAGGCCAGGTTGGACGGGGCTTGGAGCAACGTGGGCTGGTGGGAGGTGTCCCTGCCTATGGCAGGGGGGGAGTTGGAACTCGATGATCTTCAAGGTCCTTTCCAACCTAAACCATTCTATTATTCTAACCCTCTCCCCGGGGCTGGTGTAGCCCCTGGGGGGATGCCTGTGTCTTGGCCGTAGAGGGTCATGGTAGCCCACGCAAGCAGGGAGCTCACTGTTTAAAGAGCAAGCCCTGCGACGGCACTCCTTGCCCAGCCTTCCCTCCCCGGGCTGGACCCGATGCCCCGGCTGTCCCGAGGCTCTCTCCCTGCCAGGCACACGGCTCAAGCCATGGGAGGACATGCCACAAGAGGTCCTGAGGAAGAAGGAGCCCTCAGAGCGGATAAAACCCATGAGACCCCAGTTGAAGGTAGGGGCAGGGTCTTTGGAGCATCGCAACCAACACCTTTAAGAGCAGAAGGCACCACTGAAATCCACGGAACATGCCAACGAGCAGAAATTGTACTGGACAGATCCCTGGCCAACACAAACCACCACTGCATGATCAACTTGAGTTTTTTTGAGGACATCAGTTCTCTCTTGAGACAGCTATTGGCTAGAAAAATGCCATTCCCTCCCATCCCTGCACGGCCCCGGGCTGTGCCTGCGGCAGAGAAAATGGGAGATGGAAAAGGAAAAGGCAGCTGCCGCTCGTAGCTGTGAGCAATCCCTCGTCCCTGCCCCGGCGCCTTCCCAGATACCCTCCGGAGGGGGAAAATTTGCAGAGCGAAGCACCAAAGGCCCGAGAAAGGGAAGAAGCAAAGCTGTCCCTTCCCAGCTCCAAACTCCCTCGGCCGAGCCCGGTGCCCTTCCCGGCTCCTTCCCACCGCAGAGCATCGGCATCGCTTCCCGCGCGGGAGCTGCTCTGCCCTCACGAATGACTGAGCACACACAAAGTCTCTGCAGTCCTAACTCCAGCTAGCTCTTGGCTATGCACCAAAACCCAACCCCGCGCGGCTCAGGCAGCTGCACGTCCCCAGATAACAGCAGCAGATGGCTTCTGCCCAGAGGTCTCGCTGGCAGAGGGTGGTCTGTGGTGCTGGGGGCGGGGGGCAGAGCGCCGGGGTTTCGCAGCGCGCACCGCTGGCGGGTCACGCAGCCTCGCCGGTGGCGGAAGAAGCGCTGGCTGTGTCCTTCCTTCATCCTTGCATTGTCACCGTGCAGGTAGCAAAGCAGCTGGCTCCTGCTGCGTCACCCCATTAGCTTCCTTCCCAGGCAGCGACGCGTCTGTCGTCTCTGGTTGCGAGAAGGGTGGGAGCAGTCTGCCCGGAGGGAGGGAGGGGGAAATCTGGGGGCGCAGGCAATAAAAACCAAACCCAGCATGGGCAATAGGCAAAGCGTTTGTGCCCTCTTGCCGAACCAGGAAAGGATATTTGGCATCTTCGGGGAAATTTGCCCTTTTCCTGCTGTTCTGGTTGCGGGATGCCTGCGTCACCTCCCGGCTGCGGAGGGGCGAGAGCCGCCCACCCTCCCCACAGCACACCAGGCAAAGCGAAACCCCTTCTTGCAAAAGCTTCGCTGAACTGCTCCCACATCAGCCGTTGCTTTTTTTATCCCCAAAACGTAACGTCTGAACCCCCTCTCCTTCCGGGCCCCCACCCATCAGACATCCAAGGGGACCACTGAAGGGCGCATGGGCTGCTGCATCTGGGCGGCTGCTCGCGGAGGAGCTTCTCCCTTCCGCAGCCACCTGCACCGGCCACGTGCCAAGGTCGGCCAGAGCGAGCCCAGAAACCTCCTCCCACAGCGCCTTTGCAGTATTTTGTTTTACTTGGCCAACCGGCTGGACAGGGCTCCCCACGAATCTCCCCCTGAGATAGGAGTTTGTTCCCGAGCAAAGCACCATTCCTGTTGGAAATGAGACGGGTGGCAGAAGGGACAGCGAGGACACATACGGAAAAACACATTCCTTATACAGGAGGAAAAAAAATAAGCTTTTGACGCCATATCTGCCTCTTTGTTGAACTAACGTGGTATCTCCCTAACATCGTCTGTCCCTCCAGTGAGCGCGGCGCTGTATTTAGCAGCGCCGATTCACGTTCCCTCTGACAGCCAAATATAAAACTTATATCCCCTTATCTCGCTGGGGTGCCACCAGGCAGGTAGAGAGCACAGCTAGCCTGTCCCCTCCTGCTCCCAGATGGAGCCTGTGACCTCCCCAAGCTCCGAAATGACCCTCGTGCATGAGCATCCCTCCCAGAAGAGGCAAATTGCCGCCCCTCTCCCAGTGGTTGCAAGGAAAGCAAGGGGCTGCTCCGCTGTGATATGGAGGTGGGCANACGATAAATTCCCCAGGGAAGGGAGAATCCGTGTGCCCCACGCACCTCATCGATTGCAAACACGCATTGCAACTAATAAACATCAGGGGGTCACGACAAACTTACAGCATCCGCAAACTCCCAACGCCATCCTTTCCGGCTCAGCGGGCGCTCGGGATGAAATTCAGATGCTATAGCAGACACCGCTGATGCTCTTCACAAGGCAACGTGTGAGACTGTTTCAATAAGACATTTCTTAACAAATAGCTTCTTCTATCAGTAGTTCCTCAGGGTGTGAGGCTGGAAATTGGCCTTTCCTCCCTATTACTTTACTCCCCTGAGCCAGACAGGCAACTGGGAACAAAACCGCCCCCTTTGAGCCCCACTGTGAGGGACTGAGCTGAGCCTCTGCCCGCTGCCGTGCGGCGGCTGCTCTGGATGAAGGGCTTCTTTCTCCTGCAGAATTATGTTAGGCAACGACAATACCCAAACAAGTGCTTTTCCACTGAAAAAAAGTTTATTGGGGATCGTGAAGCCGTGATCCTTCCCCAAGCTGAAGACAACCAGAGGGTGATGGGCTTGCAGGGATGGGGTCACTCTGCTCCACGCTCACACAGGACCAGATCCAGTTCATAGCCAGTGCTCATCCTAAATCATTGAGTGTTGATCTAAATCCCACCCACAAAAGGAGCAGGAGATAGAAACAGAGGGTCTACAGACAAAGCTAGACATGAAGATTGTCTCATCATATTCTGAAGAGAAGGAGCACCCTGCCCTTGGGTGAACATCACCCTAATTCAGCACATGAGATCACAAAAGGCCACTGCTGGACCAGCAGCAGGCAGCCTTGTTTGCCAGGGTATCAGTACAAATGCACATGGCATCAGCCCAAAGTCCTACCAAAGTCACTGGGGTTCCTTCAAGATCTGCACACTGCATCTCCAGTCCCCAAAGATAAACACTGCAGCACCATCATTAAAAAAACCCCCACCCTATGCTAAACTAGGGAAAACATGACTAAACCTAGATTTCATTAAGTTTCTTCATCAAAACACTAACATTTGGGTATAGGCAGATGCTCAGTACTTATGCAGTCGTGGTCATGCGATTGTCCTGAAGCACATGGGTCAAGTCATTGAGTTGTATGGCCCACGTCATTGAGTTGTGTGTTGGGGCAATTCTCCAACCCCTCCAGGCTGGAGGCGACCCGTACTAACGTCCCCTCACAAAGGTCATTATATACCTCACGCAACTAAAAGTTCAAGCTCCCAACCTTACTGTAAGACAGAGAGGTTTTGAGCTATGACAACTACAAACATGGCATCGCTTACCCCAAGCTGAATAAACATTTGCATGACATTTTGACTCAGGTGTTTAAATTCTAGAAAACGACTGATTTTATCTGCCTGAATCACAGACAAACAATACCAAACATTATCACTAAAAGCACCTTTTCAAACAACAACTTCACACATTCACATCAAACACTCAGCAGCTGCACTTACATCCAGGTTTAAGAATGATGCCCACCCAATCTAGAAGAAAACCCAGTCAAAGCACCCCAAGTATCCTGTACCCACAAATAACTTCTTCCGAAGCAAGTGCAAGGTTAGGATGCTCTGTGTGTTTTTTCCAGTACCTACAAGGTAATGATGCAGGGAAACTCCCCAGGAACCTGCCACCTCTTGCATCTCCCCTCTCCCACCCTCACGAAGACACAGCTGGACCTTGCTTGCTGGAGCCCAAAGCATGCCCTACGAGAAGAGTGGCCCAATTCTGACCCGCTGGGAGCCAGTGGTGCCTCCTGCTGTGTGGAGCAGCCAAGGCCAGGAGATGACCTCAGCCTGTCCTCCCATGCCTGCACCAGGCTCTCCAAGAGTTGGGGAGTGAGGTGTCACCTTCCCTCGCACCTCACCCTGCTCTATTTCCAGGAAGGAAAGACCTTTGAGGGGCCACCCATCAAACCCCACCTCTGAGGAGCCACCCATCCTCCTGGGAGACAAACAGAGAGGACCTGCTCACCACCAGGGAAGGTCCCCTCATCGGCTGTTTTAAGGGAACTCTACTGTTTTAATTAGTCTTAGTTTTTAAAGACACACTAAAATATAGGTGGTTCCTAGAGACCACTTTGTGGGGGAAGCCCTGGAGCTGCTGAAGCCACCAGCTGAATTCACATCGACACCAACCAACAGCTTTATTGATTATACTATACTGATTGGTCTTAACATATTAACCAGGTTTACATAATTAAATAGATACAGGGTGTACACCTTGTGCCCCCCTGGACTAAAGCATCATGAGTGGCTGTAAGGGGTTTGTACGCATTCGCTGCTGGTAGCAGTGCTGTGATGGCTGGGTTCTTACTGCTAAACCGCACTAAAACCAAATTAAATACTTCTCCAGCTAACAAAAAATTACACAGGGAAATGACTTGCTGACCGCTTCCCACTTAGGTGAATGGAGAACGAGTGACTCATCACTCAGCAGAAGGAATTACAAGTTGTGCAAAAGGCAAAGTGCTTCAGGGAGAGCGTCTAGACCACGCAAAGCAGGGCCATAAATAATACCTCTTGGAAACGACGGGCTTTACCAGGGGCTGGAGCTGCGTGATCTGGTGAGTCTTCTCCACTCTTAGTTCGCATCATCTCTGGCCCGAGAGGTGCCACCCACAATCAGTGAATTGCCGGGCTACAGATCAGGAACTGTGAAGTTTTACAACAGCCAAAGCCCAAGCTCGCAGCTTATTTAATTACCTGCTCCCCAACCCAATAAGCTGCAAGTATATAAATAGCCAAAGTATGACAAATATTTAATATCTGCTAGAATTAAATTAAGATAAGGCACTGGCAAAATAAATGATAAGTGTTTTAACTGAAAATAACCATTTTCTGCAGTTTCCAAACAACTTGAGCACAACGGTCGCATTCTGCACTCCGCAGTGCTAAGGAACACCGCGTCCCAGATGCGCCACACCTCCTTCCCCGCAGCAACGCTCTCCAAGCAGCAGTTTCACCTTCACGTCGGGGTTAGCGCAGAGCTGACCTGGGGACAGCCCTAGCCGAGAGCCCGGCCACACGCACAGCCCTCATCTGATGGTGGCAGCGGCCAATGCCCACACCGAGCCAGCGAAGCGGCGAAGGCACCCCCCAACTACTCTTCCAGGTTTTTACGGCCATAGCACTAACAACTGTCTTGCAAGCCCTGCTAGATGGTGCTGAGCTCTGCTGCAACTACAGAGCTGTGCAGGGGGTCCAGCTCACGCTGGAGACCTGCCTGGACCTTGTATCTCCTTCTTAAACAGCACTAGAGAGCAACCGAGGGACAGACAAAGAACAAGTAGAGCATCGCCTGTACCTCTTCTCTCCTGCAGAGCTGAGAAAACCGCATCTCTAAGGGCTTCTTGGGGCCAGCAGGGCACAATCTGACCATAAAATCACAGTTCCTCCAGCAGAAAGCTGGTAAAACAAGTCCCAACACCACCTGAGTCACAGCCTGTCCCAGAAGAACGGTGTGTCAGTGGCTTTAAAGAGAGAACTCGTGTAAATATGGCGTGAGAGTAACAACGCAACCCATGAGAGGGAAGAAGTATGTGACTATTGGAAGGCTGCGCTAGCTTTACTACGTTCCTAACTGTTGTGGCATCCGCGTGCATGCCAAAATGGCAGAAATTTGATATTTTAAGATGCATCGTAACCAATTTAACAGAGTTTCTGATCCCTCACACCTGTTCTGCATTAAGCACCGCGCTTAAATCAATCACCATTCAGGAAAGCACAAGCTTAAGCGCTTTGCTGAATTTGACTGAGAATTTTGCTAATGCACCCGACGTCATCCTACAGGCTTACACAAGGACCCAAATCACAAGCCACTTCTCCCAGGAGTAGCTCCAGTAATCTGCAACTAAGCTGGAACTTTTTTCATCCCCCATTTATCCCGCTCGGAACTGATTTACTCTCCCACGTGCCGCCTGCCTGCTCCCTCCTTCTGCGGGGAGAAACACAGGTGATGGCAACCACCGCTGCAGCGATGCCTGACCCAACCTGCTCCCCGCCTTTCATCTCCTAACGAGTTCTTCCTGCTGCCCCTTTCCCAAGGAGTGTTTTCAAGGGGCTGGTGATAATCTGGAGAAGACCTCCCAGTTTGTGCTATTTTGAATGAGCAAACGCCGATTCCTGGGTCGCGCCGCGCCTTTTGGCTGCCGTGTTTTGGAGGTATTTAGCAAGAGGTGTAACCCACACCCAAGGGCGCTTGGTCTGCATCACTCCAGAGACGTACACGTTGCCCGACTCTCCCAGGCTGCCAGCTGAGCTCTCCTCCCAAAGGCTTCAGACAGTTGGGATCCCGCGGGGAGAGGCACGGAGCGCGGCCGGTCGTCTCAACTCTACATCCAACAAGTCAGCGTGAGCTAGAGAAAAGCCTAAATACATCCTGGGCAAGCAATTACCGAGCTAAGTGCCATCTGCGGTACTAAAACACGTTGTTCTGAGAGCAGCAGAGCTGGCAAAGCCGCCTTCCTCCTGAGCTGCATCGTGGGGCTGGAGCCTTCGGAGTCCAGCAAGGTGTAAGCTCCAAGAGGAGCTTTTCCTCCTGGACCACCCATTCAGTAGGTCTTTTGCTCGGGTTCTCCAGTGTCTAGTAAGGGCTGCCCGCACCCTGCCACCTTCCTGCCACCTGGGGTAGGAGATAAATAAGGCTCTCCCTATTCTCACCAAGCTTTTAAGGGATGAGTATCTTGCAGACCACTGTCTGCCTGTCAAACGTGCCTGGAAGTCAGTAGCAGCTTAAAGAAGAAATCCAAGCGGGAAGTTAGAAATCACAGGCAGGTATCTAATTTGCCTTTTTTTTTTCTTAGAAAGCAATGCTAGTGAGATGTAAATAAAAGAACTTACAGGTAGACATCACAGATGTGTAGTTGCTCAAGCGAAGCCTTACCACACAAACATCACGGTAAAGCTGAAGCAGAGGTGTAGGCTTGAACGCACTGATCTAAAAAACAATTTCTACTCTTTTGCTGGAATTTCTGGGGTGTCAGGATCAGAAAAACACCAGCTCCGAGTGGCGTTTGCTAGAATTCATCTTGAAATCTGAAACAGAGTTTGTCACTGATATAAACAAGCAACGTTGTCATGCCCACGTGCAGTATGTACCCGGCTATGCCGTCCATTCACACGCTTCCACAGCTCTCCTCGCTCTCACATACGTTGTAATTTGTCAAACCGCATGTCATTATCTTTCTGTTGCAACAGTACCTTAAGTACACACTTCCCTTTATTCCAAGGCGGTTGACGAGCGCTGTGGAACACCAGGCTGCATTTTCCAGCTCCCGAGCACTACGCACAGGCGTGCTGCTACACAACCGGTCCCCGCCGTGCCTGTGCGCTACACCGCCGCAACGCGCGGCCCCCGGGGCTCCGGGTACCAGCCGGCTCTGATACAGCAGCGCTGCAGGATCAAGGAGGAAGGATTACACACCTCAGGGGAGTACCGCGGGGATCTTCAGCCCCGGCAAGAACTTCAGTGCTGTGACTGCAACAAAATCAATCACTCTCTTTTCCGAGAAAATCGCAAAGAAGATGAAACTAAAGAAGCAGCCTGGGCTCCAGGAGCTCAGTGGGCCTCTGTGGTCCTCCCGTAGAGATGGGCTGGCTCTTACTGGGTCATTCAGAGATGCTGGGTTGTGCCAGGCAGCTGCTCTGCAGGGTGACGGCCTCACCTGCAAAGCCATGGTCACCCTGCTCGGGCTGTGCTCGGAGGTGGCAGCATCTCCCACGCTACAGGGCAGAGCTGTGGGCCAGGAGAAGGCAGACCTCCTCCTCCTCCTCCCGGCGCTGGGCAGGACCTGCTGAATGGGGCTGGGGACAGGTCACCAGCCCCCACCGCTGCACAGCTCTGCCGAAACACCTCTGCGGTGACCGCCCGGCACCTCCCTGACGCAGGCGTGGGGTCCGAGCAGCCCCCCTGAAGCCTGGATGGTCCCCACGCCTCGGCAGAGCCCCTGCGGGGCTCCCGGGTGTCCTGCCCATGGGCAGATCAGCAGGGTCAGGCCCTCACATCTCCAGGGTGCCCACAGGCGCAGTGGATCAAACACCTCCCTCCGCAGCCTCTCCATCCGGCACCGACAGCCGAGGCGGGAGCGCGGTCCCGTGCAGCGCGGGGACTGCAAACCGCAACGCTTGGGGGTTTTCTGCTTCCCATTGCATCCAGGATGAAACCCTGCCCTTGCAAACGGCAGGCTGTAAGTGTGGAGAGGCAAACGGCACGTGGAGAAGGAAGCAGTTCATCCCGCTTCTTCTGAGGGGGAAACTGAGGCAACAGCTCCCATCAGAGCAGGACCAAAACTTGGTTTTCTCCCACTTTTCCCCTGAGGAGCAAAATGCATTTGCTCCAACCTGGTAAGTCTTGAAGCATCTTGCATTTCCAGCATTACCGAAAGCCCATCAATACTCAAAGCCCCCACAGAGACCATCCAACCTGGCAGAACCCCTGTGACAGAAGCTGGGTGCCCAAGGGGGGACGAGTCCCACGCCTTCACCCTCCGGTGCCCCTCGAGCCAGGGAAGGAAGGGAGGGCTTTCCCAGAGGGATGCGCGAGGAAAGCAGAGGAGCACATGGAGTCCAGCAACACACTCCAGGCTCTGGCAGTCCTTTAATTGACTTTAACAGGAGTCTTGGCTAAGGAAAAAGGGCAAGGATTTACTCCCAGCATGACAACTGCATGTAGGGATACACGGAAGACAAAAACCCAGAATGAATTCACCTTTAAACGGGGGGAATTCAATTTGACATGTGTTGTCAACTTAAATTCTGTTTTCCCAATCCCATCTCACTGGTAGGTTTGAGGGGAGGCGGTAAGCCCCCAAGAAACACCTATTTTAGCTATTTGTGTAAGACAGATGCGTTTCCCTACATTCTTCATTTCACAGAGAATGGATTATTTCCTCCCAAGATCCTGTGTACCTTCCCCATTCCCTCGTGTATTGCTTCCAGTGTATCATTTTCCTCACTACTCCTCGTTTCTTTGTTTCACCTGTACTTTACTCCCCCCTTTTCTCTTTCCCTCCCCTCTTTCCCTCCCTCCACAGTGCAGTATTTTGGTTTCAGGGTCTACGAATCGCCCTTCTTCCCAGCCACTCTTCTCCAGACCGCTAAGACGCCGTCTACTCCTTTAGAAAAACTCCTTTTCAATCTCAGTTCACTTCTATGTGAGAAACAGTTGCAGGGCTTGTTTTAATTTCTGCAAAACGAGCGATTGCTTAAATTCCATCTTTTCCTAACGCGAAGAAGTTGCACAGGAAACAAAAGCCAAGACGACTTTGAAAATCCACAGTCTGATTAAAAAAAGGGTTGTAGGAAAAAATACCTATTAAAAATCCTCCAAACCTGGCTATGTCTTTGCTCACTTTGCTCAGCACACAAAAGCAGATCATTCAACCTTCCAGCAACACCAGATTGTCCTATATTGCCTTTAAACTACACGCAGTACGGATACACTTTCCTACCTCCGTATGTTGCAATGACTAATAATAGTCCTGTGGTGTAGCAGAACTGAATGTCGTTTGCATCAATACATCCAGGAGTCTGCCTGATTCGCAAAGGTCATTTGTGAACACAGAACGGGATCAAGGCTAAAACTGCAGTCTAAGAAATTCAACTGAAAACGGGGAAAACAATGGACCAGCCGTTCCAGAGAGCTATGTCCCATCACGGACCTAACTCTGGCTGCCACAGGGAAAAAGTTGGCTGCACCTGACTGGAAGGCACCCGTGTCTGCATCCCAGAGACACTTAATTCCTTCCCTGGCCCACAAGCTTGTGCTTCAGCGGAGAAATGAGCTCCGATACGGCTCCTGGGGATGGGCAGCCCCGGTGAGGAGCTCCAGCCCAGCCTCTGCCCGGAGCGGCGCACGGCCCTGCTGCGGTGACGCACTCGGGGAGGAAGAGTCAGGGCTGTGGCAGCGACTTCATGGCAAAGCTCTGCTGCCACGTTTTGCCGGGAAGCCGGCGTTGGGGACCTCGCCACGCATAAACACTTGCGAGAAGTTGAAACCAGACTCGGTAACTCCCCAAGTCAGTTTCCGGCATTCCCAGTTAAGCAAACTTTGCAGCCAGCATGGAGTTGCAGAGTGCCTTTGCGGGAGGCAGGGGCACCCGCCTAGCGTTTTCCAGCAACGTAACCCATTTCTCTCCTTTCCACAACCTTTAGATGGCCAACATCCCAAACTTCCCGAATCCCAATGTTGCGTAACTAGGAGCGATGCCATATGTCAGCGCACCGGCTCGGCGCGGCAGACCAGGGCGGGGAGCAGCACGGAGGGGTGACGAGGGGGCAGGGGGCTTCCCCGCGCCCCGGGACAGGGCCGCCGCCAGCAGAGCCCACCCCTGCGGGCCCAAGGTGCCCTCGCCGGGATTGCCCTTGGGGTGCCCGGTGCGGGCCTGGGGAGCGGGACGGAGGCGGAGGGGCAGGGGGCCGGGCAGGAGGGCATTTAGGGGAGCGGGCAGGGGGCAGAAGGGCCGTTAGGGCAGCGGGCAGGGGGCGGGCAGGGGGTAGGCGGGCAGGGGAGGCCGGGCCCGGCCGTGCAGCCCGGCGGTACCTTCTGCTGCCGGCGGGCCATGTCGGTGGGCTGCTTGGCGTTGAAGGGGTAGGCGATGCAGCGCATGACGAAGACGTAGAGCTGCAGCTTCCTCTTCCTCTCCTCCTCCTCCCGCTGCAGCCGCTCCAGCTCGTCCTTCTCCTTCTCGCTGGCCACCGACGGGCTGGGGCTGGCGGGCCGCGCCGCGCCGCCGCCGCGCC
>VUYV01000056.1:1864386-1907821 GCA_008711295.1 Anarhynchus alexandrinus | reverse complement strand
ACGCGCCGCCGCCGGGGGCGCCGCCATGGCCGTCGCCTGAGGAGGGCCGCGGGGGGCGGAGGGGCGGCCGGGTGTGCTCCCGGCGGGGCACCGCTGTGTCCTCCGTGTCCCCACAGCCCCACACAGGTAGTGCTGTGTCCTTGGTGTCCCCACAGCCCCACACAGGCAGTGCTGTGTCCTTCATGTCACAACAGCCCCACACAGACACCGCTGTGTCCTTGGTGTCCCCACAGCCCCACACGCAGAGCGCTGTGTCCTCCGTGTCCCCACAGCCCCACACAGACAGTGCTGTGTCCTTCATGTCCCCACAGCCCCACAAGACACCCACTGTGTCCTTTGTGGCCCCACAGCCCCACACAGACACCGCTGTGTCCTTCGTGTCCCCACAGCCCCACAGACAGTGCTGTGTCTTTCATGTCCCCACAGCCCCACACAGGCACTGCTGTCTCCTCGGTGTCCCCACTGGTGCCATTGTGTCCTTGGTGTCGCCACAGCCACACAGAGATACCACTGTGAACTTCATGTCCCAACAACCCCACACAGACACCGCTGTGTCCTTCGTGTCCCCACAACCCCACGTAGGCACTGCTGTCTCCTCGGTGTCCCCACTGGCACCATTGTGCCCTTGGTGTTCCCACAGCTGCACAGAAATATCACTATGCCCACGGTGTCCCCACAGCCACACGGAGATACCACTGGGTCCTCAGTGTCCCCACAGATGCCATTGTGTCCTTGGTGTCCCCACAGGCACACACAGACACCACTGTCTCCTCAGTGTCCCCACAGATGCTGCTGTGTCCTTGGTGTCCCCACCAATGCCACTGTGTCCTCAGTGTCCCTACAGAACATGGTTTAGAAGTGGGTTTGTCAGGTTAGGTTAATGGTTGGACTTGATGATCTTAAAGGTCCNCCCCACAGCCCCACACAGACACCGCTGTGTCCTTCGTGTCCCCACAGCCCCACAGACAGTGCTGTGTCTTTCATGTCCCCACAGCCCCACACAGGCACTGCTGTCTCCTCGGTGTCCCCACTGGTGCCATTGTGTCCTTGGTGTCGCCACAGCCACACAGAGATACCACTGTGAACTTCATGTCCCAACAACCCCACACAGACACCGCTGTGTCCTTCGTGTCCCCACAACCCCACGTAGGCACTGCTGTCTCCTCGGTGTCCCCACTGGCACCATTGTGCCCTTGGTGTTCCCACAGCTGCACAGAAATATCACTATGCCCACGGTGTCCCCACAGCCACACGGAGATACCACTGGGTCCTCAGTGTCCCCACAGATGCCATTGTGTCCTTGGTGTCCCCACAGGCACACACAGACACCACTGTCTCCTCAGTGTCCCCACAGATGCTGCTGTGTCCTTGGTGTCCCCACCAATGCCACTGTGTCCTCAGTGTCCCTACAGAACATGGTTTAGAAGTGGGTTTGTCAGGTTAGGTTAATGGTTGGACTTGATGATCTTAAAGGTCCCGTCCAACCTCAACAATTCTATGATTCTACAACCCCAAGCAGACGCCACTGTGTCCTTGGTGTCCCCACAGCCACACACAGACACCGCTGTGTCCCCACAGCCGCGTGAGCCACACGAATCCCTGCAGACTTGAGGCTCTCAGCAAGTTTTCTTTCCACCAAGAGGCTCTTCTTGCACCTCAGCACAGCTAAAAATCTTAATTGAAAAGTGATACTGCTAATAAATATTTCACCCGAGTCACTAATTATTACATGTGTAATGATATCGTGGTGTTCTGCTTTGAAGATTACCCGGAGCGAGCTGAGGACTTCAGGAGCAGCTCTGAGGGATGAATCAGTGAAGACATCGTGTGTGTTCAATATTTTAATTTTCAGTGATTTTTCAGATCCCATTGAGACTTCGTTTGCGCGTACGTGTGTACTTGTGGTGGGTGGGTGCTTTCAAGGTTTGTTTTTTTCTCCTCAATTAGCAGTGCTTCTTTTGTAAACGTCAAAATACCTGTCACCTGTTATACATGTTAATAAATGTTTGTTTCACTTTTGGGGAGAGTAGGTAAACATCGACTCCTGGTGATGGGGATGTGAGATTAGCGCACGGGAGGGGAGACGGGTGCTGCTTCAGACCACGTGTTTTGGTATTTTCACATCAGCTGGGCTTTCCGAGCTCCTTGCCCACTTCCAATTAAAAGCTCAGCGTAGCAGACGAGTCTGGAAAAACCTCAAGGCCCTGCATTTCCGAAAGCCGTGAGGAGCAGCTGAAAAATTGGTGCAGAAGGGGAAAAATGGCTTTGCCCGTTTCTGTCAGCCTTACCTGCCGGAGCCGTGCAGTCCCACGGGGCTGCATGTGGGAACAGCCACGCTCGCTGGCCGGGCCCACTGCCACCACATGGGAGCCCCTTCTCCTGCGGGGACACCGGCAGCACAAGGGGGACCAGAGGCCGGCTGCAGCCCTGCGGCTGTGCGTGCCATGGTGTGTGTCCTGCCGGTGGTGCGGGAAGTCCTGGGGATGCTGAGCTCTCTGTGGGGAAGAGCAAAGTTGTCCGGTTACAGAATGACAGAATCCCAGACTGGTCAGGGTTGGAAGGGACCTCTGGAGATCATCTGGTCCATTCCCCCGCCAGAGCAGGGGCACCTCCAGCAGTGGCACAGGACGGCGTCCAGGCGGGTTTGGAATGGCTCCAGAGGGGGAGACTCCCCCACCTCTCTGGGCAGCCTGTGCCAGTGCTCTGCCACCCGCACAGGAGAGAAGGCCCTCCTCAGGTTCAGATGGAACCTCCTATGGTCAAGTTTGTGCCCGTTCCCTCTTGTCCTGTCACTGGGCACCACTGAAAAAGACTGTTCCCATCCCCCTGGCACCCTCCCTGCAAGCAAAGTTTTCCCTGTGGTCCCCATTGGGAATCCTGTTTCAAAAGGTTGGGATTCAGAGCCTCACACTCCTGGCACTGCACAGGGACGTCATAGAATCATAGAATGGTTTAGGTTGGAAAGGACCTTGCAGATCATCGAGTTCCAACCCCCCTGCCATAGGCAGGGACACCTCCCACTAGACCAGGCTGCCCAAGGCCACGTCCAGCCTGGCCTTGAACACCTCCAGGGATGGGGCTCCAGGGAGCCACGTCCGTGGCTCAGTCTTCTTGGGACCAGACCCACGGAGGGCATCCTGCCCGGAACATCAGGGTGAGCTCTGCAAGGCAGAACTGCTGCCCTTTGCCCAGCCCCAAGTCCTCTCCCCGTCCATGGGTGCCAGCTGTGGGGCAGCCCCAGACCCCGCGGGGTGTCAATGGGCTCCTACAAGCACCAGGTGCTGACACGCACCAACACACCCGGCAAACACAGCTCCAGCCCTCTTTCACCTTCACACCCTTCTTGTTCGCATCGCTCATCGGCAACTCTTGGAAAGCAACGCCGCATTTTCTGCAGCAGCACAGTCAGCGAATCAAATAAATACTGCACATCGGGCCGGTGATGTCTAAACCTGGAACAGCCACACAGCTCGCTCTGCCCGGCTACCGCTCTCCTCAGATACCACCTCCAGAGACGGTCCTTTATTGCCCAGTTTCTCAGGAGCTGCCGCCAGGACTGTCGATCCAACCCACGGGCTGATGAAAGCCGGCAGAAGCCACCCCAGCGTCGTACCAGGACCAACGGCAGCCCAGCTGGCACTCGGGGACAAAGAGCGTGAGCTGAGCGCGTGGTGCCGGTGCAGGCGCGCAGGGGGCTGTGCCAGCGGCGGCGCTGCATGCAGGCCAGCACGGCGGGGACGGCTGGCAGCGCGGGGCATTTTCCTCTGCCTGCATCTTCCCATCAGCCTGGGAAAGGGAAAGGGCACCAGGTGCGGTGTTGGGATATAGAGGCTGGGCCAAGCTGAGGTTAGGAAAAGGTATTTCCATCCCTCAGCCTTCTTCAGTACCATTTCACTTCACGCCTCCCTATTTATTATCTCCCCAAACAAACAAATAAAAGTGCCATGATCTCATTGCTGTGATGGGACTGCCCCTCCTCACCCCGGGGACATGTCATGCAGTTGTGCTGCCAGTCCCTTGCCACAGGGACAGGTCGTACAGTACCTCCGTTTGCCTGGCGCATGTGTCCTAACATGACTAACGCAAGGATGACTACCACAAGGGTGATGGGAACATCTCAAAGATCTCTTCCCCAGTAAAGTTCTCTTATTTTTTAAAGTCTCTTTTGAGGTTTTTAAAATTGATGCAATTTTCATGTTATCCATCAGAAAAACTCATTGCCCTGAGTCCAGTTGTGCCAACTGGGAAGGCAGAAAAATTAGAGTCAATTACATCAGTGCCTATAATGGTATTATCTATAGGTAATCCCACAGCAGAGGAGAAGCCGTTGTCTTTGGTGTTTTCAAGAAAGAAATGCTGTTTATTGTACTGGAGAATGGAGAAATTTCTTTCTACGACATGAAGCTGCAGGTGCTCTCCCTCATAGTTTAGGAGGTGGATGTTGGAAAGCTGCAGCTCTCTGTCTTCCCCGTCCCAGACATGACAGCAATGAAACCTTCTAAGATGATCAGAGGAAAATTGGACCATTTTTTATGAAAGGTTTTCTTTCAGTGGTGATTGCTCTGAACTGTTTAGGTGGTTGGAAGTGCTGCAGATAAGTCTGCAGAGGTGGATTCGCTGGAGGAAAGCAGCTGGGGATGACAGAAGCAACTTTTGCTGGTAGGAACATCACAGACATTCCGTAGCTATCTATAGAGACAGATTGACTTTTCTGACAGATTGTCAGAAAAGATTTCTTAAATTAATTGATGCAAAATAGATACATACAACCACCCAAAAAAATGTGTTCTTCTTTAGGAGCATTCAGAATTATATTTATCCTTTAACGGGTGAGATTTTGCTCAGTGGAGAACTTTGAAATTGGATATGCTTAAAAGAGCCTGAGGAGATGTCCAGGCATGGATTAGTCAAGGTTCATCTGGAAGTGCTGCTGCTCCAGAGAAGCAGGGACACATCACCATCAGAGTGATTGATGTTTTCTCTTTCCTTAATTCACCCAGCCATGTTTTCCTGGTGGTTAAGGGAATGTACAGTTACAACATTAATGCTTTTTCCTGAGAAAAAGAAAGAACAAGGTCAAAAAGTCTCAGGCCTCTTGCTTTCTGTTTCCAAATGCCATTTTTGTCCAGAAAGATGTATCCCACTCCCTCTAAAACATCTCCTGCTTACAGATGTTTGCATCCTGCTCCAAAACAGCGCTATTACAGCATCTCCAACGGCAGGAAAAATACCCTCTGATGACAGCAAGAAGAGCAGGATTTTCAAAATCTTTCAGCGTTAGCCGCCCTGCACCTCTCTTCGTCGCACTTTTTGCAGGAGCCGAGGGCTTCCTCCTGGGTGTTGGAACATCCTGAGAAATATTGCCCTGTTAAACTCATGAACGGCACGTGAACCCTGAATTTTGCATCGAGAAAGATGATCTGAAACACGGCTGGGTGAGCCAGCGAAGCAACCGCGCAGTAGGCACGGCTGCCCGGCGTCGCGCAGGAAGGGAAGCAGCAGCGCAAGTGGAGCGATCATGAGAATTATGTGTGCGTAACTTCCAGTGGTAATATTTCATGGTGGGTAATTGTGTAATTACCCATTAGAGTGGGTAAATGTAGACAAATGAGAGCATTAGCTAAGTCATTTTTGATATTATATTGGCGTACACTGCTGTTTGCTCAGGGTACTAAAGCAGAGGCTGTTTGGGTTAAAAGGATGCGTAATGTTGGGCAGTTTGTTTTCAAGATGCAACACAGCTGCAAAATCCATGGCGCTTTCTAGCTTATCACTTTGGAGCAGGCTCCAGGAGGTCTCAAAAAATCTGCCCCTACCTATTTGTTCCCAGCATCGCCAATTAATTGCTGCTTCTAAAACACTTCCCAGAATAATTACCTAATGAGATCCGAAGGGTCTGCATTGCCAGCTCTCTCGCGGGTTCCACGAAGAGGCAATGCACACGGTGTGGGGAATACTCGACCTCCATGCCCGCTCGTGTTTACACGACGAACAAGGAGCAGCGAACACGCGCCCGCCCGGCAGCGCCTGCGCCATCCCCGCGGACGGCAGGCGGCTTCTCACCTCTCCTGGCTGCAGCCACTGCAGCCGCGTACGGGAGATCTCAGGTGGCCTCAGATATTGGAAGCAGCGTCGGCTGAAGAATATTAAAAGTATTTTGTGAAGGGTTGCAAATTCGTTTCCATTTTGTACGGTGTCATAGGGAAGAACGTGGTGATATTAGAAAAAATCACTGCTGTAGCATTCATATCCCTCCCCATTTATTCCCGTTAGATGGGGGAAATCAGTGTAGATAATGATTTGTGGAAATGACTGTAAAGAAAAGCAGAGCTGAAGCAGAAGCCCGTGCTTTGGAGAGAGAGTGGCTGTGTCCGTGGCACCGGGTGCCCGGCGCTGCCTTTGCAAACGGGCTGGCAGGACCCAGTGCTTTGGAAGAAACCCTCAGAAAGAGTAAACTCCATTTAAAGCAGCCATTTGGGAGAGCTTAACTGAATAGCTCCCACAGGGAGGCTCACATTTGCATGAAAAACAAACAAATCCGCGGTCTTTTTATTAATCCTGGTTAAAGGCCTGAACCAGAATATTTATGAAAGCTGGAAGCAATTAGCGCCTTTGTAAAATCTATGTGCACGACGGCAGCGAGTCACCGAGAGAGTCTAGAAGGGAAAAGAGAGAGTAAAGAGCATCTCTCGTGCCGCTTAGCCTCCCCCGAGATCCCTCATGGCCACGGAAAGTTGCTTGCACTGAACAGGCGGTTTGGGAAAGCGAGGTGAGCCCGCAGGCTGCTGGTGCTGGGGACCATGCTGGTTGTCCCCACTGGTCACCCACCGCACCCGCTATGTCCTGTCCCTCGCCCAGCTCGGATGGTGTTGACTAAATTAGCGAGGAATGATTTGCCTTGTCCCTGCACTATGCTGGGGAGGGATCCGAAAATGCTGGAGGGGTGTGCAGGGGCCTCAGCGAGGATTCACCCTCCCTTTGAGACCGGCTGGACAAGCGGAGCAGCTCCTGATTTCGGGTGATGCAGAGGTGGGCATGGTGCTGCCCAGTGCCAGCCGCCTGGGAATCGCACCCTGCCCGCTGGCTGCTGCTCTCGGCGCGTACGAGTCCAACATCTGTGCTCGGTTGTTCTTCTGGCTGTTAGTCACCACAGCCCCGGCCCTTTGGCAGAGTGCCCTCAAAACCTGAAATAAGTGTTTGCTCAGCTGTACCTCGTGTTTTGGAAAAGCAATTTTGCAATACAAGTCTGAATTTTGTACGGTAGAAGGCGACACGGGAAGCGGAAAAAAGAGTCAAAGCAAGTGGCAAAGAGTCTACTTAAAAGTATCTTCCAGTTCCTAAAAATGAGAAGCTTTGGCAGCAAGGGAAGGAGGAAGCAGAGGAGGTGCTGAGGACCAGCCCGGCTCAGGCTGTGCAACAAGCAGTGCTGAGTACACGGTCCCTTCTCCTTTGGACTCGCTGTGATGTCCTTGGACGCACGCTGCGATGGGCCGGACAGTTCGCACCTTGCCGCTGGGCAGGTTAAAGAACAGCAGTTAGGACACTGGATAACGAGAGCGTGCGGGGGGGCAGGTTTGAGCAACGCCTCCTTTCTTTTAGGCATGAATAGAGCCCGGCCTGCGGCTGCCGAGTGCCACCGTGAAACGCCGCCGCTTGGTAATAACTCTAATTTGCAGAGGGGAAATAGAAATCCTGGTGTGTCCTGGGCTCCGTTTGTTTCGCCGTCTCCTAAAATAGCACAGAAAACAATCCTCGTTTCTTGGTAACGGCGTTATATAGATTGCTGTGTCTCCCAAACAGAACGGCTTAAAACCGGTGCTCTTTTCACCCCTTCGCGCACGCTCAGCTAATATTGACATTGGGATCCTGGCTGCACCGGGGCTGCGCCAGCAGCGGAGCGGGGGCCAGGGAGGGCTGCCGGCCTCGCTTAACCCCTCGGCATCGGGGGAGCTGTGGGGTGAGGAAGGGAGGCACCGCAGGGGACACATCTGCTGCAGCTGTGGACGGTGCAGGAGCTCGGGGTGCAGCTCTGCATTTCTCTTCCCGGCGCTGCAGCATTTGCTCAGCCTCCTCCCTGCCCTGCGCGCGGCGTAGTTACAGCACACGGGCAAGAAAGTTCCCTTTCTTCAGCAAATTGCCCTCTCGGAGGGCACCTTCCAGTGGGTTGAGGGTCAGTCTCTCCCCCGTGGTGGGACCGGTTACCCGCGTCCTCCTCGGCAGCAGCTGCCCGCCGGGTACCGCCAGCGCCCGCCTGCCAGCAGGGATGGAGTGCCCCGTGCCACCCACACCGCCGGGAAACTGGGGCTTGCAATGAGGTCACCTCCTAATCTATTTCTGGGTAGTGTGTTTGCAGATGCTTCGGGGAAGCGTGTCAGTCCCTCAAAAAAAGCCGGTTGAGCCGTCGTTTTCCCTCTCCTCTCCCCGCCCTCGCGGGTGCCGGGTGCTGCTCTCCAGACCCGATTAGCATCTGCAGGGAGAGGAGAGCTCCCACAGCAGCCAGGCTCCAGCGTCAGAAACAGCCGCGTGCGCTGAAGTAGGAGTGCTTATTCCACCCTCCAACTGGATTTAGACACGCTGCAGCCGCCGCTGTGCGGGGGGTGCTGGTGGCTGGGTCTGAAGCAGCCCCGGCCTCCGGAGGCAATGCCGCCGCTCCCCAGCCCGCTGCCTCCCACGGTCCTCCTGCGGGAGGGAGGCAGCCGGCACCTCGGCTTTGGTGGCTTCTGTGCCTTGAGGCTGATGCTCGTGACGATCCACCTGATGTCCTTCTCTCCCAGGCACCCGCTGTCGCAGGAGAGCAAGCGCCGCAGGCAGAGAAGGGGTGATGCACGACGAGGGGCGCATCACGGCAGGGGTAGAGGAGGAGAGGTTGAATTTTGGTGACATGGGGCAGGAGGTGGGGGAATTTAACCGCAGCGTGGTGGGACGCGTGCTGCATGCCCTGGGTTGGGCAGAGCCTGCTCGCCGTGGGGGATGCGCTTGGCCCTGGCGCTCGCTCCGGTCTTCGCAGCCTCCCCGTGGTGTTTATTACACCAGGTGTTAAAATAAATAACTGCGAATTAGCCCGAGCCAGCGGGGCCTGAAAGAGGGCAGACTTGGTGTCTGCGGCTACTCAGCAAAACCCACAAGTGAGCCGTTTATCTCCGTTTTCTGGCCAGACTGGCAGCGTCACATCCGTGTCGGGTTCAGCACCAAAATCCTTTTCCAAACACCACCGAGAGGATTGTGGCAATATTTTGCTGCCCAATCAACGCTGGCTCCCAGCTTTCGAGGCGTCTATAATTAAAAATGACTGAGGCTTATTGCAGATAGGAGGACCACGGGAGATTTATTAAATGCACCCTACTCCGCTAGCCCAGAGCCTGGAAATAATTGGGGCTGATCTATTCCAGCATGCGCAGGGCTCCTACAAAACCTGGGCTGGATTGCTGCTGCCGTTCAGTGCCCGATTGCCGTCCCCGGGGTCACTGCAAGTCAAGGTGCATCTATTTACTTATTTTTAAGTTTCTCGTGGTAGTCTTTCAACCGGTCCTCACATTTGAGGAAAGCAGCCAGAGAAGGCAGCAATCGATTTGCGGCAATTACCCTCTGGCTGAGCGATTGCTTCTCTGAATGTACAGTACTCCCACTGTTAAGGAAATAACTCCTAATTTCTACTAGGCTTTGAAGCGTCTTTATTCTGGAAGGGCCGATTTTACTGGTCTTCAACAGAGCACTAAAAACTTCCAGCTAGTGCTTTTTTTTTCCACGGTAATTATGAACCCTTAAATTTCCCTTCACACGAGCCACTTCCTCAGGTTTACAGAAGTGACGAGACGGGAGTCCTCTGGGGCCATGAATCTCACTCTTTATTAAACAGCCCAATCATAACGAATGCCTCAGAGTCACCATTTTAAAATAAACGCATTATCAGTACTGCAAAATCTATGTGAATTAATATGTAATATCAGTAAGTAGGGCGCTCGAGCAGTATTTTAGGCACAGAATAAATATTTAATGATTCCTGTTCCAAATTTAGCGCGAAAGTGATTTAAATGCACAGCATGCTCCCTGCTTACATATCAACAATTTGACACAAATACCAGCCGGCTGCCTGCGCGCTTCCCAGCGATACCGCCCGGGTGCTGCGGAGCATCCTCGCCGGTGGCACGGCCGTGGCTCGCAGCACTTTGGAATTTCTCTGCTATTAATTCAGCAAAGGACTGGCTCGTGCCCGGCAAGCAGACGCCGTGCTGCGCGTAAGGACTTTGCTGTTGCCATCGGGCAGGATGCAAATCACATCCAGCCCGCTTTGAGTGTCCCACCCAGGAGCTCGGCCGTGGTTGGCACGAGCAAAAGAGTTTGCAGAAGTAGGGGGTGAGGGGTTTACTCGCACTGAAGGCTCGCACACCTAGAAAGGGGCTGTTTGTCCTGTGGTTATTTTGGAAATGATCATAGAATCATAGAATGGTTTAGGTTGGAAAGGACCTTGAAGATCGTGATGGTGAGTATCTTGACGCACCAAGGCCCGTTGGGACGAGAGCGCTTGGATCCCCTCCTGAGCTGTTCGGCAATTGCTGGATTTGGTTGAGTTTTCTCAAAGGAGTTCCTCTTTGACCACTCCAGAGGATCATTTTATCAGTTTTTTAATTATTCATGTGGGCAATGCCACAGCCAGGTTCCCTGTCAAATTCCTGGAGAGATCCCCTGGGAAAGTTTTAGGCTCCCACAAATTCAAAGAGGTTGATTCCATGATGTGAATAGAGGGAAGTCTATGACTTTGCTTGAAGTGTCACTATAGAGGATAAGGGAATGCAGTGAATGAAATGGCCTCAATTTACACCAGGGGAGGTTTAGGATGGATATTAGGAAAACTTTCTACCCAGAAAGGGTTATCAAACATTGGAACAGGCTGCCCAGGGAAGTGCTTAAGTCGACATCCCTGGAGGTATTTAAAAAATGGGTAGACGTGGTGCTGAGGGACATGGTTTAGTGGTGATTTTGGCAGTGTTAGGTTGAGGGTTGGACTTGGTGACCTTAAAGGTCCCTTCCACCCTAGACAATTCTATGATTCTATGAAAGCTGCTTTTAACCAATCCCTTGCCAAGTTTGACAAAAAAAGGAAGACTTCAGCTGGACCAGACAGAAAAAAGAAACTCAGCTTCATGCGTTTCGCTTTGAATCACTTCGATATTTCAGTGTCTCAGCTGCACGCGCGTTTTTACAGAGGAGTTAGGAAGGCAGCAGCAGGGCACTACAATGTAAATCTGAAGAAGCCCACGGCTGTGGTTTCACCGGTGGGGGCTGCTGCGTTCAGGAGACTTGGGGGCGACTTTGGAAAGCCGGCGAAGTACAATGCTTGACTTTTTCCTCTCCGTTTGCCACAGGCAGACAGCTCTGACGAGGGGCTGCCAGAGGGGTTCTGCTGCTGCCCGCAGGCACAGCCCTGCTGCCGCCTCTCCCGTCCCGCGGCGGGCTCTGCCTTCCCCAGCAAGGCAAGCGGGAAAGCTCTGCCTTATAAAATACCCCTTTGCAGCCGCCCGCCCTGAGCCAGGGATGTGCTCACCGACATGAGATGGTCCAGGCTGACAGAGAAATACGGCCAAACACAGCCCTGGTGAAATTACAGACTGATAAAGCTGCTGAAGTTTGTACAGAGAAAGTGATTTTCTTGAGCAGCGAGAGGTCTGGGTCTGTACGGCCGCGTGTGTTGGCTGTGCTCGTGCCGTGTGTTTTACAAGCTGGTAAAGCAACTGCTGGGTGAATGTGTCCCTTAAAAGCATATTAATGTAGGGAAATATGCCTCTCTACACCATGGAAACCTCCTCTAATAGTTTGATTACACTTTGATTCTCTAATTTACTGATGGGAAAGGCGCTGAGCTGCACAGATTTCAGCCTTCTAAGTCATTTGACATGTCTGAACGTGATACCGCACAGCAGCAGCAGCAGAATGAGCAGGTTTGATGTAGGTTTTAAAAGCATCGGTTTGGACCTTTTCCAAGCATTTGTGCAGCGTTAGCACTTCCCATTACTCCCCAAGTATTTTTGTTGCAAGCAGTATCTTTCGGGTTAGATGTAAAATTTTCTCCTTCACTAAGAAACTTGATCCTGGGGTGGTATCAAGCGTTGTGTGTGTATATATATATATACACACACACACAAATGAATATTTCTGCATGTAAGTGGTGGTTAAGAGGATAATAATAGCAGTAAAATTGCTATAGAACTGTCTCAGCCTATTACTTAAAAGGATTATATTCTTTGTAATGATCCTAGGACACTACTAATTTAAAATAAATTATAAGAATGGTCAGATCGCTTAAGAAAAATAATTCTCCTTTATCGTGGTGTCTGTGATACACAAGAGAATCTTACTGCCTTGGTCTTGGGTGGTACTCTGAACCGAACACCATTTGCAGAGATACTACACGGAAAAGATCCCGTTTAACAGCAAATCAAGCTGCAACAGGTAGTCAGCGTCACAGGACGTAATTTTTCAGATTGCGGATTTGCTGAGTCGCTTCTACCACCGCCCTCAGCCCGGGCACGGCTCGTCCTACAGCAGAATCCCGTTTCAGCAGGGGGTTTGCAGCAGCTGGTCTGCGCTACCGGCAAAGCCCCGGTATCGAACGGGGACAGCCGCTCCGGTCTCCCAGCGCTAACGCATCTCTCCCCATCTGGCGTTGCCTCGAGGGCTGCACGTGCTCTGGCTACAAGGGCATCCCAGCTTGCAGCCACACGGGTGCTGGGTTCCCAGGACACCCACCAGCTCCCCGTCGGTCTTGGTGGGAGCTTCTCCCCACCCGGACCCTCTTCGCCCTCTGTGTATCAATCAATCACACGTATTTAGGACAAATCCCAAACCTGAGCAGCTTTGCTGAGCCAGGCTTCGTTGCTCTGACGGCATTGTGCTGATCAAGACAGAGCTTATTTCTTCTAAACAGCAGGTTCTGAAGAGCAGGGCTGAAACACGGTTTGAACACTCGTTGCTTTATCGGCCTCTCTGGCATCATCTCTGGCAAACTGATTTACTGCAGCCGTTTTTCCTGCGTAGAGCAGAGGGACCGAGTCTGTACGTCTCCCCGGCAGCTCTTTGGGATGCGTGGGTAGAAGAAAACAGCTCCAGTCAGCCCCGTGCCGTTACGGTGAGATGGGGGGTGGGAAGGACGAACAAGGTGACGTGGTCCTGGGATGGAGCAAGGTGGAGAGACACCCAGCTCGCTGCACGGGGCAGCCTGGCTCTGTCGGAGCCACCAGGACTGAATCTGCCGGGGAGTTCAGCTCCTTCAGAGCCCCTCATGTGTCCCCATGGGGCTCTCGAAGGACCTGCTGGAGGCTTGTGATCTCGGGGGCGCACCACGCTGTATGTGCTCGGTGCTGCCCGTGCACCGTGCCGTGCATGCAGCGGGGTTTTTGTGTACCGTGCTGGGTGTGCGTTGCGCTGTCTGCACTGTGTTGTGCACACACAGTATTTTAGGTAGACTGAGCTATGCGTGCGTGTGCACACACCGCGCTGGACGTGTACCGTGCTGTAGACGCGCTGCACTGCCCGTGCCGCGTCTGCTACGCGCGCAGCAGCCCCTGCCCGGTGCCCAGCAGCACACCGAGGGCCAGCGAGCCTCTGCGAGCATTTGTGGAAGCGGGGCTGGTGAAAAAACAACGTGAAAACCACAAGTAGCAGCTCACGCTAATGAGGACCAGCCGCAGGAGGGTTAGCATCACTGCTGAGGGCAGGGCAGCGTTTCACCACGGGTATGTGGGGATGGAAATGGCTACAAAGCCCAATAACTCTAGCGGTAGTTGTGATGAGAATGAGAGAGGTAATTTGCTCCCTGGACTCATCCAAATTTCCAAACACGTCTTCAGATGGGAAAAACCGCCAAAATATTCCCCCCGCCAAGGAGGCCAGCAAATGGCAGAGGGGAGAAGCAAAGCAGCGTTGCTCGCCGGATTTCGAACAGCTGGAAAAAGGCTAATATCAGCTAAACCTGCCGCTTGACGCGCAGGGGGAGGTAAGGAGCTCTTCGCTAGGAATAACCACAACTACAAAAAACTGCCAGCAGACTCCCCAGTCACAGCAGGAGCCAGCACTTGTGTCACCCAGGCAAGCTGTCCCTGGGCAGCCTTTGTGCTTTGCCTTTTCCCTGCAGGATCCCACCGCCGTTCGGCGCCGTCCTGCGAGTGCAGGAACGTGTCCCTCACTGCAGAGAGTAAGGATGAGCCCCAGAGGGCTGCTCCACTGTCGCGTGAGAGGTACCGGGCTTGTACACACTCCTGTGTGATCAGAAAAGCAGGGGCAGGTAGGCAGGGACATCTCCCCGCAGAGGGGGAGGAAGATGCCCGACCCTCCCCGCACTGCAACGGATGACACTGCCCGAGCTGAAAGTGAAGGATACAGTTTTACCCCATGCACCAGTACAGGTTGGGGCTGACCTCCTGGAGAGCAGCTCTGTGGAAAGGGACCTGGGAGTCCTGGGGGACAACAGGATGGCCATGAGCCAGTGATGTGCTCTGGTGGCCAAGAAGGCCAATGGCATCCTGGGGGGCATCAAGAAGAGTGTGGCCAGCAGGGCGAGGGAGGTCATCCTCGCCCTCTGCTCTGCCCTGGGGAGGCCACACCTGGAGCACTGTGTCCAGTTCTGGGCTCCCCGGGTCAAGAAGGACGGGGAACTGCTGAAGAGGGTCCAGCAAAGGGCTACAGAGATGATGAGGGGATTGGAGCATCTCTCTGATGAGGAAAGGCTGAGGGACTTGGGGCTTTTCAGTCTGGAGAAAAGAAGATTGAGGGGGGATCTTATTAACGCTTACAAATACTCAAAGGGAGGGTGCCAGGGGGATGGGAACAGTCTTTTGTCAGTGGTGCCCAGTGACAGGACAAGAGGGAACGCGCACAGACTTGACCATAGGAAGTTCCATCTGAACCTGAGGAGGGCCTTCTCTCCTGTGCGGGTGGCAGAGCACTGGCACAGGCTGCCCAGAGAGGTGGGGGAGTCTCCCCCTCTGGAGCCATTCCAAACCCGCCTGGACGCTGTCCTGTGCCACTGCTGGAGGTGCCCCTGCTCTGGCAGGGGGTGGCACTGGGGGAGCTCCAGAGGGCCCTTCCAACCCCCACCACTCTGGGATTCTGTGATCAAATGGGTTTTGGCCACAAGTGATGAGAATGGATTTTCAAGGCTGACTGCAGCCTCCAAACCTGAATCTGACCCAGCAGTGCCGTAGTTCGGGATGCCCAGTTGCGATGCGCAGCCCCGCAGCGCGGGGGAAGGTGGCATATCTACACAACTTATTAAATATTGTCGCAGTCAAACATTTTGTGCTGTCTTTTCAGCTCATTGTCTGGGTTTGGCTCCCATTTCATTGCACCATTTTCTGCTAGGCAGCATCATATAGTCCCTCTGCATAGACTCGTGTAGGGTCTGGTCAAGTCAGCTCTTAAAAGGCAGTAAATCATACCAAGGTACCAAAGATGCTGAGCTCAAGATTGTTCATTGAATGCTTGCCTGGCTTCCTTGCACTCTTTTATGTGCAAATACACCTTTCTTTTGTATAGTTTTTCCTACATTTGAGATAACATGTTTCTCTGTCTAAAAATATATAAACCAATAAAGGTGTCATGCTCATTTCTGGCCTTCCTGCTGTCCCTCATCTCTTAAAAGTCTTACAGTTGAGTCGGGTGAGAGAAAGCAAGCTCTCACAAGGCCACTTTCCTTAACGTTTGCTGCCCTTTTCCCCTCAGAAATAGGAAGTGGGTGACGAGGTAAATATTGCCGCAGTTTATCAAGCCCTCTGAGAGCACATGTCACAGCATCCGTACGCGGACTGCCTCTCGCTATCTAATTTCTCCCGGTAATTCATGGCAGAGGAGCTGCTGCTCCTGGTCACCTCGGCAGAGCATCTCCCCGGCAGTCAGGGGGGACGGGGAGCAGCAGGCTTCCCGGGGAGCCCTTCCCCACGTCACTGCCACACGGGAGGGTGCTTTTTGAGGGAAAGCTCTCAAACTTCACCATCCCCAGCATTTCGTGAGATTTACTGTTTCACTGCCACATGGGAGGGTGTTTTTTGAGGGAAAGCTCTCAAACTTCACCATCCCCAGCATTTCGTGAGATTTACTGTTTCACCTGTCCATGCACCCCCTGTCGGGGTGATGCGCAGGGGGTCGGTGCGGCCCCCATGGGGAGATGGGGTGAACATTTCAACGCTGACACTCTCCAGGTGGCCGTGACAAAGACGCGATCCACCGCTGCCCTCACAGGGAACTGCAATGCATTCCCCACAGTGCTGATATTTACAGTCTTTGTTGGTTTATTTTCTTTCCAAACACGTGTCTTCTTGTACTCTACTCTGAGAGCTTCTCCCATTGATGCTTTGCTCCGGTCAAAGAACAGCACCGGGCCATTTTTCTTGTCATTTCTCTATTTTTGCCTGCCTTTTTTTTTTTTAATATGTTCCTTTTTTTCTGCCCTCAAATCTCCCCGCATGCAGCGGGCCGTGCCTCGCCTGGCCGTGCCGCTCGGGACGGGGTACAGGACGACGTGCCAAGTGGCGACTTGGCACTCGACCAGTCGTGGAAACAGCCGAGACCACAAACGTTTCTGGGACCCGCAGGGGAAAAAAAAAAGAAAGCAATTTCTGCTGCCTGTGATTTACAGGTACCACGGGGACCTCGGCCACCCGCTCGTCATACCGCCACGTTCACCCCATCTGTAAGAGTAATCAAGGGATACAGTAATGAAGGAATGAGCCAGCCTCTGAAAATGCAAGTACAACGTATATTCTTCAAAGATCTGGCACTACTCTTCATTTTTTGCCTTTAAACATAAATCTAAGCAGTTCTCTATATTAACAAAAAATTGCTTGATTGCAGCCCTTTAGAGGTTTCATTAGTGTTCTTGGTGCAGGGAAGCTTTGGGTAATTAACTTAGGAAAAACTGGTGCTAAAAAGGGTATAAGATCTAAGTTTAATAATGCCACACAGATAATGAATCTTCCCTTAATGATATACGAAATTTGTCCAACATTTCTGAAGCGTTTTGAAACCTAATTTACTCTGACAAGGATGAATATGAGTAAACAAAACATGAAATCCGGCGAGCAGTTGCCAGTCATACAAACACCCCCGTGCTGGTACCTGCGTGCCTTAGTCATTTCACTGGTTTCAACAGGTACTTGAGCTTTCGGATGGGTTGCGCAGGCTCGGTGCCACGCTGCCCGTGCGGTGCCGGGGCAGGAGAGGACAGGACCGCTGAAGCACTCACCTTGGCTTTCCCTTAAATTTCCACCCTTTTCTGTAACACCACGATATTTGAAGTTATGAATCTGAATATGTGGTGTGTCCCTAATACACTACACTGCAAACTTCAAAATCTCCTGGAGGTTTTGGATCTTGCAGCCAGTATGGAAGTCGAATCCATAGGCTGTTTTGGAGCAATAAAGCAAAGCAGAAGGAATCCCCGCACTCGCCTGCTTCCAGGTCTCCAGCCTATGTGCCCACGACGGCCAAACTGCAGCGACACCGATCACAGCACAAAGGCTGTTTCAGGGCAGGGAAGCGATGGAGGAAGCAGACGGAGACGGAACGGCAGACAGGAGTCTGCAAAAGGAGAAAGAGCGGAAGGGCTGATGGGCCATGGCCATCCTGTGCTGGAAGCACTCTCCGAGCCACCCATCACCGGAACCACTGGTTCCTTACAAACAAGGACCATCTATTGCAGAGACCACAGCACAACAGGCACCTTCCGGCTATGATCCACCTCCTTTTATGATAGGTGTCTTAAATGTGTCTGATAGCTCCTGCCTTACCAGTCTTGATTTGTCTCCTCAGCTACGAAAGGAGCCCGTGCCACTAATGGAGATGGAGGTGTTTATAATAATGTCTCCAGTGGCAGGGGAGATGTATCGCGTCCCAAAAGCGACTGCATTTCACTTGCTTCTGTGTTGCGCTAAGACACTTTGTCTGACAAAACATTTCTCCTAATCACAGAGCACATCCCGTATTGCATCCATAGCTTGAGGTGCCTGGGGAGAAATATCAATGGAAAAAGCTTTGTCAAACCGCAAGGTATGATCCATTTATGTTTGACTTCTCCAGTGGATCTTTACATTTCTGGACTGCAGCCATGCTGACATTTATTTCTGCAAGAAATCTCCAATAAAACAGAGTATCTGATATTAACGTGATTGACCTGCTGGCCTTGCTGAAGCTGCAGGGAAGCAAGTGTACATTTAATCAATTTTGCTGTGTATGTAGAGGTCATCATTGTGAGTGGGCTCCTGGAGATGCTGTTCAGCTAGAGAAGAAGATTTTAGATGCCGGGATCATCTTGAGAATGCAAAATGCCCAACAAATGTCTTCCTATGAGAGCCCCTTGGGAAGGACCTCGATGCTGCAGATGCGCACGGTGCCATGTGCTTTGGAAACGTGGCTGCTGCCCTGTCCCTGGGTACCATGAGCATCCCTTCTCCTGGTCACTGCAGAGAGCGCTCTCAGCGCTGCCGGCTGCAGAGCAGGCTGTGGTCGGCTGTATGAAAGGTTTTGGGAAAAGAGCAGCATTCCCGAGAAGCTCAAAGCTTGGAAAATGCACGGACAGGAAGACGAAGATGCTAGCAAGGCTTTGCTTTAATAGAATATTTTTTTCTATTTAGCTCTAAAGTAAACTGAACACAGACTCGGGATGTTGTTTTGTTGGTTTTTTTTTCCTTAAATAAACATGTGACTTTTTTAATAATAATTTTAATGTGAGCATTCAGAGTTGATGCTTGTGAATTAGGTGTATTTTATCTAATATCAGCCTGATCTGATGGCTAACTATGGACAGATAAGGCTCACTCTGATCCTATGTTTATTCATATGGCACTGCTTTCTATGTCATTTGAACGGCAAGTTCCTCGCACAGGGGCTATTTTTATACTTTGTATTTATGCAGAGCCTCGCACAATAGTATTACTAGAAAATAATTACAACCTAGTGACACAAATTAGTGGAACACTACTTATTTGGCTCCTGTGTGAAACAAGCAGCTATCAAAGTGGGTAGTCATATCCTGGAAAACTAAAATTTCTCAGGCATATAACATGTTATTCTCCATTTATTCATACCCCAAAGCGCTATTTTTTAAGATTCAGACTGTGCAGTGTGAAGAGAATTGATGCAATTTATTTTAAACAATCTGAGCAAAGTGCAAAGAGAGGCATCTCCATCAGAGAGGAGGCTGTTGTCTTCATGGCTTGCTGGTCTTCCTCTCCTCCTGAAATTACCAGCAGGGCGCGTGACCACCTTGCGTGCCATCCAGATAAGCTGAATTTTGCATCAGGAGCTCATTGTTTGAGAAAAGCACGGAAAACCTGGGGTGCCTGTATTTGGGGAGATGGTTAAAAAGGGAGTTCCCTCAAGGCAGGCACTGTGGGGGGGGTACAAGTCCCCAGAGTCTGACTGAGACACAAGAGGAGAGGTGGCCTCCCAGAAAGGAAATGTTGAGGACGACAGATGCCACCCCTTGCAAACCCATCCCGGAGCTGTGGTCCCGGGTGGCCTGGGGAAGGCGGCAGCCCTGGGGCACACATCTGAGCGCTGGATGGGCTGCCGGGTTTCCTAGCTCATGTCACTAGCTTTTGGTAGAGCTACCATTGAGGTGACCACTCTTCCTGACCACCAAATCATCTCCTATGTCAAGAGGTTCCTGTCAACCTTTCTTCCTCTTTCAAAATCCTGCCATTGAGAATATTGCGTGGCTCTGACAGCAGCAGCTGGGCCAAACTCACGTCCTTAAAATCATAGGATGACCTCTGATAATCTAGCCCATTTACCTAAAGGAAGGACCAGAAATAATTGAGAGAACACGCTGCCTGTCCAGCAGAAAATGCTCATCAATTGACAGATTAAACCCCATGCAGAAAAGCCAAAGTCAGAAAGCTCTGGCCCCATTATCCCAGCAAGGGAAAACTGTTTGCATTTTTGGAGCATCCTCTTTTCAGCAACAAGCTGCTGCTCGTGTGAGTGCACTTGTTCTCCCAGCCCAGCAGACGTGTGCAGCTCGGGGTGCTCCCCTGGCGGAGGTGGAAGCTGGGGATGAGAATGGGAGAAAGTGTCTAGGGAGGGCTGGCCAAAAGCAGGTATCTGTACAGCTGTCAGCACCCGCTGAAGCTCCAGAGTTTATTTCAGTTACCTAATGCAAAAACAAACGGCATCCAACCAGACAGTATTTTCTCTCAGGCAGAGAGGAATTAACTCCAGGACGGAGACGCAGCCATTCCTCCAGGAGCACAAGATCAAGCGTTGATCATAACTCATGGAAAGGTGGAAAAAAAATCTCAGCCAGTCACACATCCATTTGGTACTTTGCAAAAGTCATTTTCATAATGCAAAACGATTATGTACCAGGGCAAACTGTGAAACTGAACTCAGAAAACACAGAAATGCCTTCGTAGGCTACTGCAACCAAAACATCTGAAAGCCCCAGTCCCTCACTGGCAAAGGATCCCTGAGATGGTTACAGAAATCAGACGCGTCTCAGAGAAACAATGAAAGGAGCAATGTTTGCATCTAAATAGAAAACAAACAGAAAAGGGAAAAGTTGCAATTACTGTAATTTGGAAATTAGAAACTGGATAAATTAGATAAGGGAAGGAAAAGAATTCAAGAGATGGTCTACAGCTACAGAGAAAAGAGCAGTAAGAAAATGTCTTTATAATATATTAGGGATGAAGAGAAGCCAAACAGTGTCTTTGGACGATTACCAAATTGAAATTATAGAAATGGCAATAATTATGCAGAAAGGCAAATGTTTTTAATGAACAAATATTCCTGTTCTGAACCTGGGGAGAAAAACAACCACAAATGATGCATTCCCATCAGATGATGATGATACAACAATTTGCATAACAGCAGAAGTTCAGGGGGGAGCAAGTAATAGTTACAACAGCAAAGCATCTTCAAATCAGCAGTCTAAATAATTTGCATAGAAGTGTTTTGAAGAGAACTTACTGTTTTCCCTTTTTTTTCTGGACTGTTAATGCTGGTTTTGTGCAGCTCATGGAGTACAGGCAAAATTACAGCAGGAGAAGAAAAGCTGCTACTTAAGGGGAAGTTGAATGATGTGGATGTTGATAGGCCTGCTGAGCTTTGATCCTGGGAAGATAATGGATCCCAGGGAATGAGAAACAACTGCAGAAGTTAAAAAATAGGAAGGGATAATATCATTAATGCCCATCAACGGGGGCTGATGAGGAATAGATCTTCTAAAACTAACTGGATTTTTTTTTATAATGAGATTACAATTTTGCTTAATAAAGGAAATAGTGTTGATTTAAGCTTCTGTAAAATATTTGACTTGGTATTCCACAACGTAACATTCAAGAAGCCAGTTCGGTACAAAATCAACACAGCGCACAAAGTGAATTAAATACGAGCTAAAAGAATTACCTCTCAAAGACCAGTTGATGCGGATATGTTTCACGTGGGATCTCCACAGAAAGCACACGGTGGCCCTGAGCCGGGCGACGTTTTACCGGTTACCTGGTAAAAACACATGAAATCTGGTCGGACCCAGCTGGGCGCTGACCTGTGCTGGGGCACGCGGCGAGCAGTGGAGAAGAGAGGTCCCTGATGCAGGGGCAGGTGTCCTGCGGAGCTGAATGTGACGAAACCGTGCACGTTTTCTTTCAGTTATAGGTAAGATCATGCGCTGAAAGAGATTGTGGCACTTGTGCTTGCCAAGAATGGGGACGTGGTGGAGCTGCGCCCAGGAGATCAGCTTCTGAGAGAGAGATTTGGGTCTGAGGGTGGGTAATTAGGTATAAAACGGCTAAAGGGCTAATACGGGGCGGGGCTGGGACAATTATTTCTGAAATCCTGTGCAGTGGAAGTGCACACTTGTAAGTGCTGAGGTGGGTCCGCTCGCAGTGGAAATGTTTCCATCAGGCTTTGCGGTGAAAAACAGGATCTTTTATTAGAGCACAGCTGGAGACTGCAGCCACTGCAGAACTCCACCTATTGAACAGAGATCTCTATTTTTTCCACGTCAAGTTCAAAGGTTTTCTTTTTTAGCAGTTCCTTCAGTGCAACAAAACCAGTGTCTCATCTCTTGGAGGGGGCTCAGTTTGGTGTAGGCAGATTCTTCTGTCATTCCCCTTCCACTCTGTTTCATACAGCAGTTTCATCTCTTCCACGATCAACTGCTGAAGCACCTCATCGCCCATCACTTAATAGCTGGCACATGTAATGATTTTTCAGTCATTTGGCTTCCATACAGTCATGATAGATTTGAGGTTATTTTTCTTTCTTTTTTTTCACCTGTGGACGATGATGGTGATGGATGCATTTGCATCCAAGCAGCTCATTTTGCGTGGCCTTTGGATCACCAACCGCACGTCCTCGCTTGGGAGGTCCAGGCACGCCGGCACCGAAGGCTCGGCTGCACTTCACCTGGGTGATGCACTGCTGGTGTGGAAGAGGTGAACAGCCTCGTCCACTGAGCAAATCGCTCCTTTGGGATCACAAAATATTTACAAAGTCTGCCCTGGATCCACCACTCCATAGATTTCCTTATTTTTTTTCCTCTTAAGCTATTGAGAGCTGTGAATAGCTGGTGCAAGTCAAGTGTCCTGAGCTCAGTTCTCGTGAAGGTTTGGATGTCACAGACCTGTCCTGAAGCCAGAAGTTCACCCCTCATATAACTGAGGGGTCAGAAAGTTGTTTTCTGGATTGAACGTGTTAATCATAGTTTAAAAGTATTCCCCAGCCTTTTTCTCCCCTGTCTTTTTGCTCCTCTTTAAACAAAGCCACACCAAAATACCCGAGGTCGTCTGCTGTGCTCACGCGTCAGGCAGCAGCTTTGAGATGCTCATTTTTCTCCTGATTTGCTGGCGTGGTGAGAGTGAACATTTGGGCTCCGACACATTTAACCACACCATAATGTTTGCTGGAAACCCCAGATTTCAATTCAGTAAGAGGAGCAGCAGCTCTGGTCCTTCCCGTTGCAGAGAAGCAGTGCTGGAGCTGCTGCATCCCAATCCCCGGGCGAGATGGGAGGGGAGACCGTCTTCGCTGCGGTCCCACGTCACGGCTGCGTCGCTACTGCTCTCTGTCCTCTTGTGCCGCCGAGCGCCATGCAGGGAACCAGCCCATCTTCACTTGGTTGCTTCTTTTGGGAACAAAAGTGCTCAAGTGCAGGTGTGTGTTGCATTTCTAATGCACGCGCACAGCCTTCATACCTGCAAATAGCTTTTTGGGGTGAGGGCCTGTTAAATCAAATTGAATTAAAGAATAAATCAACCTCTACCGTCACTGGGAAAGAAACCAAACAAGCCCTTGGCAACAACACAGAGCTCTGAAGGAAAATGGGGTGCTCATCTGCCCTCCTGACGGCGTGCTGGGTGCCAGCGCAGAGCTGGGCAGAGAGGGGACGAGACCCACACGGAGGTGACACATCCGTGTGGCTTTCGGCAAAGGGAGGTCTGTGCAGATGCATCTGCAAGCAGGAGGGTGGAGGAGAAGAAAGGCAATTAGAGCCATTATTAGTCACTTGTGGACTGACTGATTACATGGCAGTAATAAGGAGGGAGTAGCGATGGAAACGTCGCACCGACCCGGCTGCCTTTGCCTTTCCCCGCTGGGGATGCGCTGTGCTCCCTGCGCCGACTGCGGCTGCTGCCGTCCCTCCAAGCCAACCCCCGGGTACACGGCATCCCACGCAGGGGGCTCCGGACCAGTCCTCTGACGGCACAGCCCTGGGGACACTGCAGGGCACACGGGCTCCACGTCAGACCTCGGTGTGTTTGGGGAATTAGGGCTGCGCCAAAGCCAACCGAGGATGCCGAGCTCCCAAAGCGAAACTCTCCCTGGACAGATGAAAGATTGCTTTTCCAATTTTTTAATTTTTTTTTTTCCCCAGCTGAACGTAGCAGAGAGATCAGAGCCTAAAAGGAGAGAGAGCTTTTAAACAGCAGCTTGCCCAACGACAGGGAGGGCTGCAAAAGTATTTGATGGTTGTTTTGACGGAAGATGAAAGCGTGGCACTGCTCAGCCACGCAGGAGGCCACGCTCCTGCGACGGAAACAGCTACTTTAGAAGGGAGGAAAACCTAAATATTTGATACTGTTTCTTGGAAGCAATGAGCAGAGATCTTATTTATATTTTTTAAAGATGCTGAATTATTTACTTTGTGATAAATATTACTTTAAAAAATTCTGGGAAAACAAATGCAAAACAAATGACTTAACAGAGATCCCCAAAAGCTTTCCTGCGTAGCTATTATTTCTCCCCCTCTTTGCAAGGAGAAGTCTGTTTAAAGTTTCTATTTATGATAGTATTCAGACGGCTTTATCTGAGCATGTGAAGCGTTTCTCAGTTTCATCTGTCAATGGCTGCCACCGAAATCAAAGGCTTTACCGGGGGGCTAAACCTGTTGTGCTGCTTTATTACATATTAGTCATCCCTAACTCTCCTCCAGCAGCCGAAGATCACAGTGTGACTTGTCCCCAGCGAAGCGCAGCGCTGTGCTGCTCCTCCCACGCCTTGCCGAAAGGGGATTTCCTTTTGATTAGACATTAGCTGAAAGCCGCTCGTCGGGCTCGTCAGCAGGATCCTCCTGAACGTCGCCCTTGCTGCGCTAACGAAGCGGGAGTTTGTAGGGGAGCGCACAGCTCCCTCGGGGATCGAGGAAAGCAGCTGGGGCCTGATCTGCACGGTAGAGTCTCAAACAGATTCCCAGCTCTCGCAGGAGGGGTGGTCGGACACATAAGTAGTAAGAAATATATATATTTCCCAGGCAGCCCAGCAGCCAGCCTGGCGCGCCGCCCGATCTCTTGAGGTGCTCACCTCAAAATTAACTTCTGCTTTCCGTGTTGCTCTTTCTTGCGGAAAGCTTTCTGCTGCTGAGCATTTGTACGTGAACAAGCATTGCTTCAGCTTCCACCGTCTGGACCCAGCGCCCTCCTGCAACGCCGCGACCCCTGGGGAGGGCAGCGCTGCCATCTCCCGCTGCTGAGCGGATGGGTGAGGACAGCACGGGCTGGAAACGCGGGAGCGCAAGGCATCACATCAACCTTTGAGCTTGACTTCTCCACTATTTCAGTTAATGCAAGCTCATTTTATTACCCAGTGCAACTACAAGGGTCACAGGAGAGCACCTTCCACTCCTCCTCCTTCCCCAAGGAGGCAAACCAAAGCCACCGTGTCCCTGAGCTGGTCTCAAGACGCCCTCTGCCCTCCTCTACCCCATGCCCAAGTGTCCTGGCCATTGAAGTGGGGAATGTACTTTGCAGGAGAAACCCTACCCAAATATGGGGTACCCATGTGGGTTGGAGGGGGCACTGGGTTCACAGGGGTGTGAAAACCTGGTTTGGCGTTTTGGGAAGAGGTTTCCTATTTGTTTCGTGACCTCAAAAAATCCACATCAAAAAAGCAAGTCCCCTGCCCCGGCTTTTCTGCAGTCCAGCCACGGGCATGAAGCCAGGCGGGATGGAGCTGCAGCCATCTCATCTCCTCATTCAGCCGCACTCCAGCTGCTGCGTTTCTCCTTGTATTCTCCCACTTGCAGGAGGCAGCTCCCAGCATATGCTGGGAACCTGTCGCAGATGTTCTTTGGAGCTCATTTACATTTAAGTGCCTTGTCCATAGCAACCTTGCAATTAAATGAGGTGACATTTTCCTCACCGAACCTGAAACCTGCCTGTCATGGCTGGTGGCCGACACTCGGAGTCCATCAGGACCACGTGCCGTCCCCAGTGGAAGATGTGGAGAAAAGGAAACCTGCACAGAAGTCAGGCAGCACCCAGTACACGACAGTTTTGTTCCCATTCTAAGAGCAGAGCAGGAAATGTATAATAAGAGATGATATTTTACATATTTGATGCAAAAGTATAAAGGGTTCATAGCATGAAGAAATAGACAGGCTGGGAGAGTTGGGGTTGTTCAGCCTGGAGAAGAGAAGGCTCTGGGGAGACCTTATTGCGGCCTTCCAGTACCTAACGGGGCCCTAGAGGACAGACGGGGAGGGACTCTTTATCAGGGAGTGTAGCAATGGAACAAGGGGTAACAGTTTTAAACTGAAAAAGGGTAGATTTAGGTTAGGTTTTAGGAAGAAATTCTGTACTGTGCGGGTGGTGAGACAACAGGTTGCCCAGGGAAACTGAAGATGCCCCATCCCTGGAGGTGTTCAAGGCCAGGTTGGACAGGGCTTGGAGCAACCTGGGCTGGTGGGAGGTGTCCCTGCCCAGTGGCACTGGATGAGCTTTAAGGTCCCTTCCAACTCTAACCATTCCATGATTCTATGATTGTTCAGTCCTTCAGTCTTCATTTCATCTTTGAATCCCCTCGTCAGGGATGTGAAGGGAACGGAGATCGAGTACGTCAGCCGCAGCAGGAGGCTGCCCCGGTGGTCACTTAGGAGTGTGCGATAGCCAAGGGTGGGAAACATTACAGGCTCTGCAGGCACGTCCCACCTTCNAGTACGTCAGCCGCAGCAGGAGGCTGCCCCAGCGGTCTATTGGGCCCTTATCAGCACTGCCTTTCTTTTCATATAGGATTCATTATAATATTTATCAGCGTCTCAGTGCTGTTTCGCAGGATTGAAGCTTATTGTCAATCCAGGCAGCAACCAGAAAGGTTTCTGTGCTCACAGGCAGTGGCCAGAGCCCGGCAGCCCCCGAGGAGCTTTGCTATCAGATGAGGACCAGGGGAGCAGCCCAGGGCGCCGCTGGCGGGCACGAGGAAGCAGCACCAGCCTCCTCACGAATTTAGTACAGTCATCAGTAACAGGGAAACAACACAGCGCATGTCTGCCTGCATCTAAGATCTGGGGTAGATAGGAGCATGTGAAGGCACACACACTTTCTGGTGATCCTTTGTGTTATTGAATTTTTTCCAAAGTCGCTTCTTTTTTATTTCCACAATTTGGGTGAAGACTTGTTCTTAGAATGATGTTTTCTTTCATAGTGGGCTGAAGATGTTATGTCTGCTCTGTTTGTTGCACTGCAAGGGAAAATAAGAATGTGAAAAAATAAACACATAAAACGGATTTTGAACCCACATTTTTGGAGTGATTCAAAGTAATTGTAGCGCTTCAGATTTTCAAGAGTGCTTTGGGTTTCTGGGCTTGTACAGTTTAGAGCAATTGAAAATTAATGGAGTACTTAAAGTTTTTAAGAGCACTTCAATTTGCAAGTGATCAGAGTTCGGGGATGCAGAGAATAAAGTAATTTAAAATAACTGGAAATGCTTTTCAGCGTGTTTATCGTAACTCTGGCATAAAGGGCACCATGATCACAGGCTGCCAGCACTTCCATTGTGTCCTGCGTGCCACGGAGTTCTCTCTGTGACAATCAGCTCTTCAATAGAATCACCTGGCTGATCATGGCCTCTTAAGAGACAAGCTATATTTTTAAAGAGCCAAGAAGCTGCACGCGCTTTGGGCACCATTTCTTTGCCAAAGGCTTCTCTCCATTTATGTGAAAGCACTTAGGCCCAGCTGAAAAATTGGGGAATTCCTCGAAGTCGCATTGAAATCTGCAGGTGCTGCTGGTTGGATTTGCTGCACCGCGACCCTCACGTGCACAACCATGCTCACGACAGCTTTCCACGTTTTCCTGACTCAGTACACGTTTAGGCTTTATTTCCAGATCTCTGGTTTCCCCCCCGAATGCCCCGCTGCAGACATACAGCAGGAATTGCATTCTCTCCTTTGCACAGGGGTGTCTGTACCCATACCTAGAGGCATGGAGATACCCACAGCCCAAAAAACCTGTTTCTGAACACAGTAGCTCAACTTAAAAAGAAGTGAAACAATTAGATCTTACAAACCTAAAAGAAAATAAAATAACCTTTTGGGATTTCCTGGAAAAATACACTTGTGGAGGTATGGTTTTGTGCTAGGAGGAAGGTAGATACGCTGCTATGAGAGCTCTTGCACAAATTACATCTAATGTAGCTCCTCAATGGACTATCAGGGCATTTCCTTCCGTATCTATTGAAACTTGTGACTAAGAAATTACTTCTCAGTTGTTCCATTCATCTGCAATAAACCTCATGACTGCAGAGGGAAAGATGCCATCCTGAAATTACAGCTTTCCTGTCAATGTGCTTGAACAGGTTACCCAGGGATTGTCATTTTTCATCTGAAAGCAGACATCAGAGTTCCTTTTTCAAAGCGTTATTTGAAGTAGTAAATGATGTGGAGAAAAGAGCTGACAGCAGAAAGGAAAATAACATTTGCACGTCTTGCGCAGCAGTTTGAGTCAAGGCAGGTGCCAGGGGAAGAGCTGATGCGCAGGGAGGTTTTGCCAACTGCAGGAGGGGAGTTACCTGGGCTGGAAGCCCAACTTGACATCTCTCTAAAGATTCAAAGCTTTTGCTCTTTGTTTTCTTTAAGTGGGCACTTAACAAATCTTATCAAGAAGAGCGGATAAGATAATTAGTCTCAGAAATAACTCGCACCACAGAAAGTGCCCACGAACTTCAGCACAGTGAGTCCTTCTGCCCACGACTGTGGTTTCTGAACATTGCAAGAAAAGAGGAGGAGAATTTGAGGAGGAGGATTTTCCTGCTAAGAGAGCACTGGAGAGGCAGAAGGGATCAGCTGGAAGAAGCAAAGAGTTCAGCAGACCTGCTCGGTCCTGGAAATGGGGAGGGGAAAAAGGTGAAATAAAGAGAATTTCGATGAGAAGTTTTCTAAAGTTTCTCATCACCAAACCACGTATTCTTAAGAGAACAAAGGAGAAAGAAAAAACATAGCAGAAAATGCAGAGAGAACTTCAAATGCTAACAGATTTTACTGTAGCCCTTCCACTCTCCCAGATCAAGGCTATGGGGCTACCATCATGCCCTGCCTTTGAGATGGCGCCTAGTTTATGGGTAACACGCACTTGAATTTGCCTGCACCACCTCATTCAGCGAGGCAAGCGCAGGTGGAAGCTTCCTTCCCCAAGAGGTATTCAAAGACCCACCAAAGAAAGACAACCAAGCAGCTGGATTAAAGCCAACGAACTCCCTCAAGTAGTGCATACAACCCAAATGTATGTGAATTCCCACATGGAAAAAGGAACTGGGTTGGAGCAGAGCCTCCCACCAAGCAGCCCCAGGAGCCCTGCATGGTCCCAGACCCTGGTGGAGCACATACCTGACAGCCGCTGGTGTTCAGAAGCAAACCAAATCCACATCTCAAGAGCTGGGAGGATGAATCTCTTGGCAGCTTGGCAAAGGGCCCCCTCCTATGTGAGCCATGATGGACATGCAGCTTCTGCGACCCAGCGTGGGGAGGTGGAGAACACCAAGTGGGAAGACATAAGGGACAGTTCCCCCATGTCTACGTGCGTGCTGTCTCCTTGTCCTGCTCCTCCTCCACCCACCCTCCTGTGAGCATGGCATGGTCAGCCACAGGAGAAGATCATTGGGGCACCTATCTCTAGGAAAGAGGCTGGAAAGGGAGGTTGCCTGATCTTTTAATGATTCCAACATCCCAGTCCCACCCTTTCCTAATTTGCACTTGATTATCAAGCTATTTAGAGTTAATCACTCATTGCAAAAGCCTGTGCAGTATCAGGTAGCAGCAACATGTGCCTTCTTAATTAGTAATCTTCATAGATGGATGATGTGTGTAGACTCACGGGGAATATTGCTGTCCTCTGGAAGGGTGTGATCAGGCCTGTTTATTGCCTGTGGCCTAGGGAAATAGCTTAAAATTCAGTAGTGCTGCTTTTAGACAGCTACAGGTAGCTGTAATGTAATTTATCTAACCCATGGCCTGGGTTATGAAGACATTGGAGCATAGATACTGGACCTAAAAATGTGAGATGCAAAGCGTATTAGTTATGGCATAGAATATGTAAATCTACATACCTGATTTTAGGACGCTTATAGAGTATAGAAGAAAAAAAAAATGTGCCTGAGCTGTAAATGGGCAGTTTGTGGGATTTTGTGAATTGCCTGCGTATCTGGAACTTGCCAGCAAGAAAGGACAATGACCGCTTTGTGCATGGGGTATTGTTACAATTAACAAGTACCTTCGGCTTTACAGAACTCTACGGAAAGCCTCTATAGGATAAACAATGCAATTATGTCTGGAAAAGGCAATCACATCTCCTGCAGAATAATTTACAAGGACATTAACTCAATAGGCAAATCATAATTAATTAAGAAGCTTAATGTGTTGACTTTTTAATGTCTAATTATACCTCTATTTATGTCAGTTACAGGTAAGAGTCAAAGAAGTGGAAGCAGAATGCTTTTTAGAGTTTTCCCTGTTTTTAAAAAAAGACATGTCCCAGAGGAATGTGAGATGAAATCTTGAATTACGAACAGGGTAAAAGAAGTGATGAGACAGTGAAGCAAGAGCTTCATAAATCCAAATTTAAGCATATTGTATAATAAAATATTTTTATAATTCAAACGCCTGAATGTAAACTTAGCTTCCCTATTGAAATAAAGTGCTTTGCTTAGCTCTCTGCCTTTCCAAACACGCACATCAAACAATTTGGCTTTAAGTTTAAAACAGTTCTTGTCGGATAGATTTGGGCTTTCTGCTCCTCAGGAGTGTGCAAGAAGACCATGATAATCAGCCACAAACGCTGCCACCTTCTTCCAGCACGAACTGGATTAATGGGATGAACCTTTTCCTTTTTTGGACTGTTTTTCCCAGTCTCCAGTGATTGTTAGCCCTTTGGGGTTTTCCCAGCCTTGCGAGGCTGGAAGAGTGATGGACCCCAGAATTTACCAGGAACAGTAAAAGGGCTGCAGATGTCCTCTTCTCTGTCCCTTCCATCCTTCCGCGAGCTCCGACTGAGCGGGTGACTGGTGCCCAACGCGGGACATCGTGTCTGAACACGCTCTGCATCTTGCCACAGGCAACAACCAGAAGACTGTGCCGCTGAGGTCTGATGGATCAGGCCCGCGTGGGCGATGGACCATCCGTGAGGGGCACAGCGCTGTAGGAGCCGGGGCTGAGCCCCCTGGGAGGGCACTCCGGCTTCCCCTCGCACAGCCGAAGCCTCTCTCTGCACAGCTGGATGGGGACGCAGCCCTTGTTCCTCTCTCCGTGTCGTCGCCGTGACGCGGCGTCCAGCGCGGAGCCACCGAGCCTGGCGTGTCCCCACCACGTCCCCTCCCGCTCCCTAATTAACAGCCGGCAAAACCGCCTCCCCGCTGCGTCGTTAGGCGGGCACCGCGGCGCCCTGCTTCGGGTGCCGGCTGGCGTGCCCCGCGTGCACGGGGACCCTGGTAGCTAACCTGTTCCACTGAAACCCCACAAACTACGATGAGTAATTCACTTAACGGCTGCTAAACAATGATCTTTTCACCGGGTGTAATTTCCCGACTGCAGTTTTTATTTCAGTTTTACTTTAGGGCCCACAGACCCATAAAGCGGGCTCGTCATTATAAAGCACTGCAAAGCACAGAACATGCACTCTTCATCTGCAGGGTTAAAAAAATGTTACAAATTGTATGAAGAAGTGTTCAATTGTTATGAAGAGCGTGGTTTTAGGACTATTTAATGAAGAACAACATTAAAACAGGAAAAAGGAAGGAAGGGAGAGAGAGAAGAGGGAAAATGTCAAGAAGGAAATAAAAAAGTTTTTTTAAAAAAAGAAAAGACGATTTGCAGAAGAAAATATTTGAGTTGCTTCCTAGGCTGCTGCTTTTCCCCACCACGGGCCGGTGTCCCCATCTTCAGTCCTGATCGTAGGCTAACCCGCCAGGCTGCCCGTGGCAAGGCTCGGGGAATGCAGACTCGCCGCACGCCTGGTGTTGGTGGTATTCCTGTAGGGTGCAAGTCACAAACCTGCTCTGAGTCACAAACCCTACTAGATTTAGCCGTGGCTGCTGGCTTGAAGCTGTCTGACCCGCTTTCTCCCTTCGGGTCTCCCCCTCTTTACCGCTGCAGGCAGAACAGGCAGCGCCTCTTCAGTGTAGGCAGCCCTGTCCATTGATTTATGTCTCTCCTGGTTTAAATCTGCGTAATTTCTCTGAATATTATTAATTCTCCACCTTCCCAAGGACAGAACTGCTCACTATAAATCAGAGGTCTTCTTCATAAATTCTTTTTTGTCATCCGTGGGAAGCACGGGTTGAAGTTCCCTTTTGCAGACTGTTGTCGCTCAAGTTCTCCGTGTACTCGGCGTTGGTAAAAATGACAGCAATACAAATACTTCCCAGAAAACCATAAACCACAGAGAACCTTCTACAAATTCGGCTAAAGCCTTTGCCTGCAGGAGCCTTAGTGGCTTTTCCTGTCCCCTGTTCGGCGGCAGAGGTGATTCATAGCCACACAAATAATGCTTAGCACAAAACGGGAGAATGTGAATAGTTTTATCATCACTCCCACCAAGATATTTTTCAGAGAATGAGTAAGTCTTCATCTATTAAACTACGCGTGTTTTATTAGTTCTAGTAAGAATGTATTAGACTGACAAGGATCTCAGAGGTATTTGTCTTTTTTTAATACCCAGGCTGCTGTTGTGATGAGAGCTCCAGAGCCAGGCGGGCCAGAAACCATTGTGCTTCAGCTGGTTAGGAAATTAAGCGATGGACGCGGGGTGCATTCCAATGAGGAGTGCCGCAGTAGGTCTGGAGACCTTAGGGGAAGATCAGCTATAGCTCATACTCGTTTTAAAGCTCTCTCCAGCCAGCAAAATGTGGACAAGAGTTGCATGAAAGAGGGATCCCCATAAAATTGTTGTTGGACTCCGATAGCGGTGAGGGAGCAGGAGGAGAGAGTTAACAGTAATACCCTTTTAGGTACTGAGGTTTGTTTATTGTGAGCAGTTTGCTGTGAAATCTTCGTTTTCAGAAGTAGCCTGAGGAAGGCAGACAGGCTCGCAACCACCGAGCTCTGGGAGGGGAGATCAGCTCCACAGGTACACGGTGGCACAGGCTGAGGGTCTCTTGGAGAAGAAACGGCCAGGCAGACTGGAGGGATGAGAAAATTCCGGATGTCCTGGGAAAGGCAGTTTTTCTCTCTGAAGAAAGTGAAGGTATAACAATAATGTCAGTTACTTCAAGTAAAGTCACCTAAACAAAAGATTCGTGATAGTCGAAAAGAAGGTCTGAGAAGAATTTTGTTCACCGTTTTAACACATTTTCCTTAGTTGATGACTCCTGAAGGGTACGTGCAAGACAATCAAAAACGACATTTTTCACTGCCGGCACTGTGGCCAAAGCGCTCAGCAGCTGCTTCTCCTCAGTGCTGAGAGGTATCCTTCGTGCATATGAATTCTCCGTGTTTAAAGAAAGCTGGTCAGAATAAATGGACTTAATTATCAAGCAGAGTGAACTGGAACAAAGATGATTAATTAAGTGAACCCAGGAACCTCGACGAAAGGAAAAAAAAAAAGCCTGGAAAAGACGTGAAAGTGGCCAGATTTGCCAGCGGTGGTGCAAGGCTTTGGAAGTCCCTAACGCGAGCGGTGGTACAAAGGGAGGAGGAGAGCGGCGCTCTCGCTCAGCCGAGCCCGCAAGCAACAACAATTACCGAACTAGAAGGACAACCTGTGCTGCTTCTGGGGCCCTTTCAAAAGGAAAATTTCAGCAACCTCTGCCAATATTTTGCGACGAGCAGACAGCTAATGAAGATCTCCAGTGAAAGGAGACACTAATGTGGGCTGAAAGCCGGCTCACCGGGCATGTTACTCACCCTCTAGCTCGGAGCTAAATCCTGTAGCTGAGAGCGCAGCCCGGCAACCAGCGTGTGGCATCGATGGTTATTAAGGCCCATCAATAGGATGCAGTATAGGTAACTATTAACTACGATTTTTAAAAAGTTTTTGGGTTGTTAAACACTGACAATCTGTAAAAATGATTGATTAACGGTCTGTAAAATTGATTCGTAAACTAGCAGCTGGTTCTTTATGATCTATAAATTCACCTTTACTATTAAACATCACGACAACCGCTGTTTGCCACGGCAGCCGCGCCACCACTGCGTACAAAAACGTGGTCCCCGGCGTAGGCTGCCCTCACTCCGCGGTCATCCGCTCGCTGTGCTGGGGTTGATCTCTCACGAGCAAAAGGAGACTTCTGACTAGCGCCTTTCCAACCCTGCCCTGCTGAGAAACGTGCGGTCTGTGTTCCCCCCTCCAGCCAGGAGCAGATACGTTGCTGCCATGAGCGGCATTTTCCCCCATTGATTGAAGACGCATCGCAGAATTCAGCTTATTTTCCAAAAGCAATCCCGCTAATTATTCACGTAGAGCGAAAACCGGAGGCCTTTTAAAATTTTCACTGCCTCTCTCTTGCTGGCAAATTGGTTGCTGGTTCAGCTCCATTGAAATCACCAGCCAAGGACAGCCAAATTACTTTTACAGCATGAAAAGCAGAAAACAAAAAGTCCCTGTTAATTTAATTGGGTCCTTTCAAGTGCTTCAGAGATTTTGTTAGCAGAGGTGCTAACATTATCATCTTGCGCTACTTAAAACCCAACACATTTCTCGCTATGTTTTCAAACATAACACTTGATTTTATTTTTAAATATTGATGTGGCCTGTGAAAATTTCGTAGAAATCTTTTATGGAAAGGGTAATTCTGAGCAATTCTGGTTTTAACTTTAAGGGACCTTTCAAGTACTGTGTGCGTTTTTCTCTTCTGGGAGAATGATAGGCAAACACTTTTCTTAATTAGCAAATGCTTATATAACTTGCCTAAATATAAAATTAGACTTTATTTTCAAGCTGCTGACCTACTGGATTTCTTTGTGTCATGTGGAGTTCTGGCACAATAGTAACTGTGAAAATACTGCTAAAATTGGAGCTGCAAAATTGACTGCGTTATTTTTCGCTTTCGTATGTACACACCGAAACGGCGTCTGGCAACACCGACGGCGCAGAGCAAAGCTGGAGTGGGATGTATGGGGCGCAGAGCAGGAGCGGTTTGGCCTTCTCTAAAAAGACTGAAATCTGTCTCCCTTACAGCAAGGAGCTGTTTTGCACCGGACTGTCTGGGCGGAGGAGAAAGTCTCGTTAATTTTCAGCAGAGCTGAGCATCTGCTACTTTTAACTCCGGTTCTCGTCACTTCTGCAAGTGCTGAGAGCGTGTTAGTACACCAGACACTATTTGGGAGGTTTTATTCAGCCAAACCCCAGCCAGACCCAGTGTTACTTCTGCGAGGCAAGCTAACCCCTCGTCACGCACCCTTTGGGAATATCCCATCTCAGCTGTGCATCGGGTGCTCGTCCCCGCAGGACCCCCGCGCCCCAACCGCTGAACGACGCGGACAGCCAGTCCGCGAGATCCAGAGCTGCGGCTCTCCAGACCCTCGGTCACAGTCCACGAAGACGACAGTTTAACTGGGGTTTGCAGGAGGCTAAATGAACTGCAATTCAAGCTTTCCTGTGAATAATTCACTGCCCTGTGAAGTATGTGACTAGTCAGTTCAATTTAATATCCCAGTCAAAGAAATCAAATAAAAGAAACGCAATACATATATTGCAATCTCATTTGGAACGCGCTGTTATTTTAATTTGTCTTGTAACCTCAAGCACTGAATAAAAATAATATACCTTCACTATTCCGACTGCCTTAAGGAAGGAAAGATGCTGGAACAAAATGTTTTCCACTCTGAAATTAACTGACAGATCTATTTATTCTTCCCTGTATTGATCACGGAGGAGATACAAATATCGTACAAACGGCACGCACATGTCTGAGCATGAGCCACAGATAACCAACCTCGCTCGCACGTGCCTGAGCCTGCACGGGGCTGGAGGCACCGGTCCAGGGGCAGAAGTGTGGGTGAGGCACTGACGTCTTCCCAAGGGGCAAGGGTGCTGCCGGAGCCCAGCCACGTGCTTGTCAGCCCTGTCCTTATCTCACTGCCAGAAAAGCATTCAAGAAATGCCATGTTGTGAAGACCTCTATCATCTACCAGTAATCTTCTCCAGTGGCACCCTTGGGGTGTGCAGCTGGGGTTGGGGGGTGCGGGGTGGGAGACCCAGGTCACTTGGTCTCATAATTACACGGAGCCAGGCATTTGCTCTTCAAATCTTTTAAATCACAGCTTTTGAAAAATGCATACATGAAACCTCCCGTGAAGCTCACAGTTCATGGAAATCCATGAAGTCTCTAAAACGGTTGTTCATACTGGGAACGAGATAGGCCAGTATCTGTACTGGCCATCTATATTGGCTGTTTTGCTGGCTTTAGTCATAAACCCAAGGAAAATAGAGCATTTTGCCCGAACAGTGACTATGCTAGAAAGTTGAGGACTCCCACCTCATGTTCTGACCTTTTCAAGCTTTTTTTTTTTTTTAATGCATCATTTTGGAAAAAAGGAAAAAGGAAAACCCACCAAAGCGTCTGCTGACTGCTCCCCCGGGAGATCCGAAGGAGCCAGCACAGGGCACAAAACCAGACTCTGGCCATCTGATGAGGAAGAGGAGAAAAGGAGGAAAAATGGCAGAGCTCAGTTCTGCCAGTCTCCTCGTAAGGAAATTTAATTTGCTGGTCTAATATGTTTTGCCTGACCTAGCTTTCAATAAGTTTGAGTGACACCGTCAAGATCATTTATGGCAGTGAAGACCGGAAAATCGTTATAGTTAGAAGTTATCAAACACATTTTTTGTAATTTAAGCCCAGGGAGCGATTTAATCCTCTCCTCTCGCAAGCAAGACTTTCCTTGGTGTTGATGGGTTGTAATAAGGACTCAGCATTTATCAAAATACCTCCCCGTCAACTTTTCCTGTAGGAAAACTGTGAATACAGTTATTTCTAAATTTTTATAAGACTCCCGCTGGGAGTCGCCAGCAGCTGGGGATGCTCAGAAATTGGGCTGAGTGGCGGCTGCAGGCGAGGAGGAGCGCAGGGCTGTGCCGACGCTGATAGCCATTGCGCTTGCTGAATAAGTAACAGTAAGACAAAAGCAGCAGTCCCATTCGGTGGGTCGTTCCCAGCCGTGGCGGCAGAGCTGCTACGTGCCGCCACCTCAGCGCCCAGACCTCGTTTCGCTCAGCATCTCGGGCTCTGCCGCGGGTTTGACTGAAGCAGCGCTAAAGAGAAGAGCCGAGAATCAATGACGGAGAGTGAACGGATCGGCAATCTGGGTGCCGTGTGTTGCAGTTCGGTTGTCCACGGGCTGGTGGGAATAGAGTTGCTCTGAATAATGCGATGAGGCATGCGATGAAGAGCGGTTGAAGGAGCTGGGACTGTTTAGTCTGAGGAAGAGGAGGCTGGGGGGAGACCTCATCACTCGCTACAACTATTTGAAAGGACACTGTAGAGAGGTTGGTGCTGGTCTCTTCTCACAGGTAATTAATGACAGAACAAGAGGGAATGGCTTCAAGCTCCAACAGGGCAGATTTAGACTGAACATTAGGAAAGAATTTTTCCCAGAAAGAGTGGTCGGGCACTGGAATAGGCTGCCCAGGGAGGGGGTTGAGTCACCATCCCTGGAGGTGTTTAAGAGCCGTTTAGATGTGGTGTTGGGGGATACGGTGTAGGGGAGAACTTTGTAGAGTAGGGTAGATGGTTGGACTCGATGATCCCAAGGGTCTCTTCCAACCTAGACAATTCTATGATTCTACGATTCTATGAAGCGCTGCATTTTGGCTGCTGAACTGGGTAAATGCTGGTGAACTCTTTCAAAGGAGCCCAATCCCAGGGACAGTCTGAGGATGCCCTTTAGCCGCTCCGGGGGCTCAGCATCCATCCAAAATGGGATACTTTTCCCTGGGGACCTTGGCAGGGATTGCAGCAGAGGGAAACGCCTCCCGGTGCCTCCTGATGGCGGTGTCCCAGCTGCCACCAGATGACCTCAGGGTAGGACATCCCCAGCCCCGCAATGAGACCCTCGAAGACGAAGAACGGGGCTGGCAACGTTTGAAAAACCTGCAGCTCACAGTGATTTCATGCTAGACCTTGCCTAGTCCTACCCCAGACGCTAATTACCGAAGTTCATGATACACAAAATAAGCACAACAGTATCAATAACCATTAGAATGATAATAAACACAGCAATAACAATAAATATTATTCCAGAGAAGTACCTAATAAATGACAGCATTGCAGAGATACCGGGTAACCTAATGCACAGCTAATGGCTTCTTGTGGTAACAAAATTACGAGTAAATTACAACCCGTTAGAGCCCAACCTGTGCTGTCTGTAGAGCTGGGACCTTGCGGAGCTGCGCTCCCCGGGGAGTGTGGGGCCACCGAGGCCACGGCCGGAGCTACGCCAGCCTTGGCTGCGTGCCGAATCCCACACTCCATCACGGGTTCACTGCATTTATTAACCATTCTCAACTCAGCTTCTGTTACCTGTACCCAGGTTCGGACATTTTGCCATACCAGATGCTTTCGGAAAGTCATGGCAGTAAGCGGGTTCTGACCCACTTTTTTTGTGTGTTTAATACAAAATTATACTAATAAATATAAAATATATATATAATATATATAAAATATATATATAAATGTGTTATAAACGAATCACTGCACACGTCTCCATGTGGCCCCAAATTCACTGAAGTGTCAGTGGACAAGGGCACAGGGCCACCCGGGGAATTATTCGCATTACAGCAATTTAGTCACAGCCTCCAGAGCTGTAGGGTGAGTTGGGCCTTTTCCTGTTAAAGCAGCGGGGGCTGCAGCGAAGGCTGAGATTAGGCAGATCAACAGGCAGACTGGCAGAATAGAGACCTCAGCTTTGCTTCATACCTAGAACAAATCATGACTTGAAGTAATTAGATGTTAAAGACAAAGCAATAACAACAGCCTGATTCATATGCTTCCACTTTGTAAATGTTTACATTGTAAATAAATAGCTGAAATATGCTGTTTATCCCAGACATAAGCAATGCCTGAAAAAGTAAAAGCAAATACGAATTATGCATTACAATACTTATATTTCTCACTTTTCATCAGCAGTTTTCATTTTCTAATTTCAATCTGTTGAGAGTACTTAGGAATCTTGTTGCAAAAATGCTTCGCTGGTGCTTGAGATTGCTTTCTTGATGCAATATTGAAAGGGAAACAAAATCCCTCCCCTCTTAGGGCTACTCAGGCACTGACATATTTGGGTGTACTTTGACAGATTTTTCTTTAAGGTCCTGGTTACAAATAAATGAGCAGTTTTAAACCTACATAATGAACTCTTTGTTCTTTAAGAGCTTTACATTATTTAAAGTCTTTCACCCAGCTTAGGTCTGCAATTTCTTTCAAAGCATTTTCTTTTGGATACAATGGTATCTGAAGATGGATGTAAAGGTTAAAATGCAAAATATTAATCTGCTGAGCAGCCGGAGATTGCATGGGCTGAAGGTGTCAAACCTAAAATAATTCCTCCTTGGAATTATCAGTCACTCTGCTTTTTCCATAAAAGTAATTTCAAGCATATTGTGGTGGTGTCAAGGCAACGCATTAGCGCGGCAGCCCCAATAAACCAGCTACTGAGCTTTGCATGTGGCTGCAGATCCATCACGGCCCCGGCGGACAGCGGAGCTGGCGTGGGGCCAGCCGAGCCGCTCTCTGCCCCAGAAATTAAGGAGACGTCTAAAACTTTACTGTAGTCATTAGCTCTTCCCAGAGCACTTCAGACCCAGCAGTCCTTATGGCCGATGTGGAGAAGATTGCCTAACGGCAGCTCCCCAGAGAAAATGGGAATGAAGGATGTAAAAAACCCCATGAAATCCATGTGGACATAAAGGGCTTCCCACAGGGCTGAAGTTGCAGGAATGGTGATTAACTACATGCATTAACCAATATCTCACTGTATGGCTTGGGCTCTTTTTTTGCTGGACAAAGGTTTTTGATTAACACTACTCTGATTAAAAAAACCCAATAAGTAGGGTCAATGAGTCATGAATTGTCTCAGTTTTGAAGTCAAATGGCACTATTTTCTCCCTTTGCTCCCGTAGCTTTGGTTATAAGACTAGAATTAAAGCGGATATTTAATCCCAGCCCTTCCTTAGCTGGCCTAATCACAACTCTTGTTTTGTTGTACGGACTGTGCAGTCACTTGCAAGGTACATTGTGAAGCCCTAAATAACGGTAATAATTGTGGTAATTGAGTGCAAGATTATTCTCCTGCTAACAAGGGATACTCAAACGGTTATCTTTTGATGAAAAAAAAAAACAACAAGGAAAAAAAAGATTAATTGCTATATTTCCATCCCAAGCCTGGAGCAATGATTGATTAAACTGCAGGGAAGTCTAATTAATACACCGGCTCTCCTTGAACTCCCCAGTGACATGATGAAACGCGATTTTCAGCTTTTCACGGAGCAAAAAGAGAGCCCTTCAGAACTGATGGTGCAGAGTGAAGGGGACACCGCTGAATTATTGCCAGGGAGCGTCAGATAATGTTTCACAAACACGTCTGGCTGCTTTTCTGATTCCTGGAGTTCCTGGACCGAGTCCTAGATGCGGTGCGGCGGCTGGAGAGCCCCTCGCAGCACCGGTGCTGACAGCATCCTGCCATCCCCATGAGTTATCTCCCCCGGCTTCGGTCTCGCTGCGACCGCCGGCACCAGCCTCCCGCTCTGTCGGTGTTCACACAGATCCCCTCAGCCCTCCGAAAACGGGAGGTAAATTACCTCCGATGAAGCCTGTGTGCAGGGACGGCTGACGCGCCCTACGCCACAGAGCCCGGCTCACTTGGCCATGCAGCAGAGCCTTCTGCTGGTCGCCCACCACCGTGTCCCACTGGAAGACCCTAACCCAGGAAGGTCAAAGCATCGCTTGCCTCTAGCTAAATAAAGGACTCAGTTCCTTGTAAGAAGCCATACTCTCATGCAGCACCTCTCCATCCTGGCCGAGGGAGCCGAGTGCATGAGCCAGGGCTGCGGGGAGGGAGTGGGGCTCATCTGACTTTGCTTCTTATCGTCCTTATTTGGAAATTAATGTCAAAGCTCTTGAGAGGCTTGAGTACCTGTGGGTCAGGTCAGCCATGACATGTCATAGCGTGTGCCGGCACTACAGAATTTGAAGATGATTCCAGCCAATTTACTCACAAATTCTTCTTGAAATCCTCTTGTAGGAATATAAGTGTTATTGAGAGGCACATTTCATACACTGATTATTTTTCCTTTCTCTTGTTAGACTAGCCGAGCACCAAGCCAGAGGCTGAAAAGCTTGAAGGAGGGTTATCTCATCTGTCCAAAGTATTTTTTAAAATCACAGGCCTGTAGGGTTGCCCCTGGAATCCCATACCCTGGTGGAAATCAAGTTCTCATCCATTTTTGTCATGTGTTCCGTGCCCCCTGGTCCTGGGAGCAAAGTGAAGCAGAAGAATTTCATAATGGACTGCAAGATGGATGTTTGCAAGATGCAGAGCACAGGCATAACCTGGCCTTCACCTTTGTGCCCGGTGGCTTCAGAGCTTTCCTCTCTGCCCACCAGCTGCACTCTCCTCGCCTTCCCTCTTAGGAAATGCACGGAGCAATAAGACTGTGAATTATTTTTTGCAGGGGGAGTGAATTGGAGGCCACATCTAAAGATCTCCTGCTTACTGGCAGCTTGAGAAGCTCAAGGAATTTTTTTCTGCTCAAGAAACTGAACAGAGTTGAAAGTGTTTCTGTGCATGCAAATTCACAGCGACACCATTGATTATGATATCAGAAAACAAGAAGCCAGAAGAACGTATTTGCTGGTAATCCAATTATGCAAAAGAAATAATTGCCAGTCATGCTTACCTGCACTGGGAATGTCACTGCCTAACGAACCCGAATAGGACCCGAATTGTAGTACGGTGCATGGTCATTTAAACTAGGAGGTTTTGGTGTGCATGCGCAGATTTCCCTTCCACATAATAGAGACAGACTATATTTGGGTTTTATTTATTTTTTAAGCAGATCTGCCCTAAGGGTGTGGACTGTCTGTTATACTCATAGGCTAACAGGATCAGAATTCATTATTTAGGATGAGAAATAACTTACAGTGAGACATGGAGCTAGAACTGGTGATAACGTAATTTCCTTAAAAGTCATTTGTACCTTTAACTATGTCAAAGACTTACTAAACAGCAAAAATACTTCTTTGCATTATACAGTGGTGTGGAGAAGTTAATGACGGGAAGACATTTTCAAGCCGTTTTTATTTTTCTTCTAATATTGTCATTACCAGACTTATTTCTGTTATCCGTCAAGATGGCCACAGAGGTTCATTTACAGTCTGATTCAAAGCCTATTCATGAACCAGTGAGAAGACTCACTGATTTCAGATAAGTTTGGGTCTGACTTTTAATTTTATTGGCTCGTGTGGCAATTTGTTCTGACATTTCTTCTGCTTTTGCATTACACTTCAAGGATTATTTCTTCTTGGATCGTTCATTGTACTGTATATCTAATGCCTGAATTGCCTAATGCCTTGGGATATACTTGTCGGAACTACTGGTATTTTCTTAGCATTAATTCTAGTTTGCTCTGGACACGGGAATGGGTTGCCATACTCGGTGGCAGAAGCAGAGCTCGCTCTGGTATGAGAAAAGACGCATGAAGCCCCTCAAATGTTTTGATAGGGACTTTGTGGGGAGAGCCCGATAGAAATCAGTTTAGATCAATGACTTGGAGAAACTGAACTGATCAAGTCCTGGGGACTGGCAGTGGCGGGGGGGTGATGCTTCAGTCTTCCAAGTGCTGTAGTTTTCGGCTTTCTCCCTAATTACCCAAATCTTCTTTGAAAAGCAACATAAAACAGCAACAAGAATCCTTTTCATTCAGCAGCTCAGAGCACTGTGCAGGGATTACTCTGAGCTCTACTATTAGGCTGAAGCTGGGAAAGTTGGTTTTGGGTTGGTTTTTTTTTTTTTAAGAAGTAGGCAAAAGCATTTCCGACTGTCATAAGCCCAACTTCTCCTTTCATGTGACACATCTGGGTTACGGTGAGCCTCCCCGAGGCAGACGGCTGGCGGTGGTTGTGTAACGTTACAGTTCAACAGCCCGGCGCCAGGCACAAAGGAGCAAAGGAAGAGAAATATATAGGGGAAAAAAAAAAAAAAAGAAATCATTTAGCAATTAAAAAATAATGATGCAGGGGATAGGGAGGACGAAAGGTGTTTTTCCTCCTGCAGTGGGTCTCATTACCAGAGGAAATGTCGCTCGTCGCTGCTTTTCTGGGCCGTGATGTTATTTTTGGCAGGGCTGAGGCAGGCGGGCAGGCGCTGGTGTGCGGGTTCCTGGGGCTGAGCCTCCCAGCCCCACCGGAGGAGACGTGCCGGGGAGCCGGCAGGGTTTGATCGGAGCCGTGGCGTCCGGCCTGCTGCCCGAGGGCTCTTGTGGCCGGCGGGGAGGACGCAGAAAGCAAAGGCTGAAACCTCCTGCTTGAGGTTTTTCAGACTCAGACCAGCAATACGGGGAGGGAGATAACCGCTGTCGCCTCCACCTCGCCCCTGGCAGCCTCAGGAGCAGTGTTCCACTGTGACACGCTCACGCCCTTGAGGTTGTTGAGGCCCCATCCCTGGAGGTGTTCAAGGCCAGGCTGGAGGTGGCCTTGGGCAGCCTGGTCTGGTGGGAGGTGTCCCTGCCCATGGCAGGGGGGTTGGAACTCG
>VUYV01000056.1:1840765-1864169 GCA_008711295.1 Anarhynchus alexandrinus | reverse complement strand
AGGAAGAAGTTTTTCACTGTGAGGGTGGTGAGGCACTGGCACAGGTTGCCCAGAGAGGTTGTTGAGGCCCCATCCCTGGAGGTGTTCAAGGCCAGGCTGGAGGTGGCCTTGGGCAACCTGGTCTGGTGGGAGGTGTCCCTGCCTATGGCAGGGGGGTTGGAACTCGATGATCTTCAAGGTCCTTTCCAACCTAAACCATTCTATGATTCTATGAAAAACATTCTGCTTTTTTTGGGGGCCACGTGAGCATTTATAGTCACTCCACATTGGGCAGTTCCCTGTTACACAGACCTCTGCTCCCAGGCCAGGGTACCGCAGTGCATCACCCGGCAAACGTGCCACAGGAAACACAGGTTTTCACATTTTTAAATTCATATAAAACCACGTCATCAAGCAACAGCTGTAACGTGAACTGGGCATCCAAACAGGCATACCCACCTTTGCATCTGGTGCCCAGCTTCCCCACCATGCTCTGCTCCGCGTCTGCCGCAGGTGCCTTTGAGGGGGTGGAGGAAGCCAAGAAGCAAAAAAAAAAGGCACCCCTTCCCCCCGCGGACAAGGCAGCCAACAGCAATACACGTTTGCTGAGTGGTCCATGGGCTCACAAAATTTTGGACTGCAGCAGTAGTGAACTGGAAACTACGGCTTTCCTCCGATGACAGTACGCCACAGCCGCAATGATCATTATTCGCTGCTCAGAAATGTCATCCCCTAATAATGCATTCACTTTCTGTGCTCGGTTTCCTTTAATGCTTTTATCTTAGCAAAGAAAGAACATGAGTTACTTTTCATTTTAAATAGCCTCCTCTGGTAACGTTATTAAAATGCAAACTGAAAAACGATGAAGTGGACAAACGCTAAATAAAAATGGAAATGCCAGCTAGCTTGGAAGCACTCAGCTTTCGAGAAAGGCAAAATTAAACAAAAAGAAATCATTCTGGAAGTGCTTAGGATTTGCAGAGAGCAGAAAATGCATGGTCATTTCTGCAGTCTAGGTTCCCCTTTCTCCCGTAATTTCCTTAACTTGAACATCAAATCTTTCCCTGTGATGGTGTTTGTAACGTCATGAGAAAGGAACAACACTTCAGTCACCAAAGGCTGAGAAATGAAACTGCAAACGTGGATTAGCAATTCTCTGTAAGGTCCCTTACAACCTTCCTCCTAGCTTTGTAGCGTCATTGCTATTTTTAACCGATTCTTGAAGAATTGCCACCAAACGTCCTCTTCTGTGACCATTAGGAATATCAATAAAAGCACTATCATTAGATAACCTTGTTGAAGGGCAGGTGACGAACGTTGTCACCGGAGCGTGGCACACGATGACTGACTGCACAGCAACCTCTACAGCACTTTCCGAGGATGAGAGGCTCTGCCTCGTCTCTACTGCAGTGGATTTGTCGCCGTCAGAACTAGAGGCTCTTCAGCAAAACAGAGCAGTTTTCCCCCCGGCTCCCATTCTACCCCCCAGCAAAGGGGTTATTCTCATCACTCGCTGCATCTTCTTCCCAAGGTATCAACAACAAATATTCAGCACTCCAAAAGAAACAGCCATACGTGGCTAGGATCACTCAGGGAACATGAAAATATTTACACTTCAGAGCTAGCAAAGCAATTTCAATGCTATAGAACATCATCTGCATGAATTTATTCATATTACTACTTTCCAGAGAGAGAAGATGCCTCTGAGCCTTCCCTACTACTGAAAAATACTATAGATAGTCTATAAGCACATAGAAGGTTGATGGTAAGCTATTTCCTTTTATTTTCCCTGATTTTACAAAGCAAGCAAAGTATTTGATGTTTCAAATGCTATGGTGACATTTTTGGGGTGCCTTCTACCCTGAACCTTGATTTGTGCTTCGGAAAGGGGGGGGGCTGCTTGGGGTAAACAGAGAGGGGAAGATGTGGAGATGTGCTCTGGCTGCCGGCAGCAGAGAGATGGTTATGGTTTCATAACAGGACAGTAAAAAAACAAAAGTACAAGAAAAATGCCAGGGGGCCCTTAGGGTCACCAGGGATAGGGACAACCTCCCCAAAGACGTTCCTCGCAGTGCTCATGGGCTGCAGTGAATTTCCCATACAGCTCTGAGGCTGCAGGTGCCATATTTTGGATGACTTATTTTAATGCAAATTGATCATCCAAATGCTTTTTGCAGTATAAAAATTACAGCCAAGATTAAAGTGCCTTTTAATGGCGACTGCTCCGGTTTACAACCCTGAGACAGCCAGGAGCCTGAGCTTCAGAGAGCGCGTCCAGGATCCACAGAAAATTTTCTGGTATGCTGGTAGAGATACGAGACTGACAGTCATTTTAGGCATAAGAGTCTTTGGTCTATCAACCCTACTAATTTTGTGAGTCTGTGGCATCTGAAAGCACACGAGGATGCCTGCTGTTGGGAGAAATTCCTTAAAATCAATTTTCTTAAGCTTGTTTTTAATCTCACCAATATCAAGTCACTAAAGGAAATCATATAAGAATGGGGGGGCAAGTGGTTTTTAAAATCTCTTTTAATGAAAGCAAAAAAGAAAGTTTAGGTCCAACCAGAAATGTTGCCAAAAAGCCTGATTTGGCTCAGGTGTCTGCCATGGGTGCTACGCGAGGCATCCTCTACAGTCCTTCTGGCTGAAGTCTATAAATTGTGCCCCATCTTACTCCATAAATCTAAACAGGAGCCACTTGACTAATTCTGCTGAGCATAGGAGGTTTAAAATATTCGGCTTTTTATCCCACCAAGGTGTGTGTTTGTTGAAGAAGACCGAGGAAAAGGATTATATGGGAATTCTGCCCGGCTGGGCACAACCAGCGGAGACGAGACCCCCGTGGGCTGTGTGTCTCCTTCTCTGGAGCATTAACCTTGTGGTTTTACAGTCCTCTCTCATTTTTTTTCCACCTTTGATCATTCCCGTAAGCATTAGCCAGTGCTGACAGCAGGAATTTGTGCGAGCACAGCTCTGCCTACCTTTCTTTCTAACTCTTTCTTCAGATTTTCTTTTGGTTCTCCTTAGCCAGAGTTAATTCTGATCCTCCCCTCCTACTACTGGGGAATGACATAGCTATATATTGCTTATCTCCTTTCATATTTTAATGAAGGGCATGAAAGATAATGGCTGAATTTGTATAGCGGCAGAAGAAAGGACTTGGTAGATGACGCTATTGTCTACACACGCACTGGGTCTCTATAAATACAGAAAGTCTGTAATTATCATTAGAAGGTTTGTTAAAATTGAAAAGTAGAGGAATGCCAGTTATCCATTAATGAAAATCTCTCTCTTCCCCTGTTACCCTCGGAGGAAGCTGGCAAGCTGTTCCCTATTCTGCATATTGTTCCCCTACCGCCATCCTTTTTCCTCCCTTCCTCTCATTTCCATTCCTGTCAAAGCCTGCAATGCCTTCAGCATGATAAACACACTGCTCCTGCTCCTCCACTCCTATCTCCCAGAAAAAGATGAGGCTCATTAAGTGCTAGCATTTTTATTTAACACAAATGCATTGTTTTAGTACCGTTTTATTTCCTGCGTATACCCCCGTGTGCTCAGAGTTAAATGTCCGGGAGCTGCGTCTGCCAGTCCCAGCCCAGAGCCCGCGTCCCTTCCACTTTGGACAGGAGCATCTCCATGGGGGCCAGCGGTGGCAATCATCGCCTCCTCTTTACAGCTGCACCCTGGAAGGGGTGGGCATTGTGTCAGGGTCCAGATTTGCACCCAGGCGTTTCTTCAGGAGACTGCATCTGCTCAAAGAACACTAGTGTGTGTGTGTGTGTGTGTATATATATGTATATTTACACACACATGCACGCACACGTAGAATCATAGAATCATAGAATGGTTTAGGTTGGAAAGGACCTTGAAGATCATCGAGTTCCAACCCCCCTGCCATAGGCAGGGACACCTCCCACCAGACCAGGCTGCCCAAGGCCACCTCCAGCCTGGCCTTGAACACCTTCAGGGATGGGGCCTCAACAACCTCTCTGGGCAACCTGTGCCAGTGCCTCACCACCCTCACAGTGAAAAACTTCTTCCTCATGTTCAGTCTAAACCTGCCCTCTTCCAGTTTGAAGCCATTCCCCCTCGTCCTATCACTCCATGCCCCAGTAAAAAGTCCTTCCCCAGCTCTCCTGTAGCCCCTTTAGGGACTGGAAGGCCGCAAGAAGATCTCCCCGGAGCCTTCTCTTCTCCAGGCTGAACAATGCATGCACATATATATATGCACACATTTATTTTTATAAATATATATTTATATACTTATATATTTATATAAATATATTTTATATATATATATAATTGCAAACCTTGGGATTAAATGACAAAAACTGGACAAAATTATGGGTGAAACTAGGCAAACTCTTTTGGTTATTAATTTAGATTATTAAAAGCAGTCCATCTCAGTAACAACTATCATTAAAATTTTTATTTCTATAACCAGCTTCACAGTTGATGTTAAAATTGCTTGGAAGGTGAAGTGCAGGATTTTGTACTACGTGATAAACATCAGCGCCAAAATATTTGGACAGTTTCAGGGACTTTTTCCTCTATTTTGAGCTAAGGAATCCAGCAAAACTAGTCCGTTCCCATGAACAGTTTTATTTGTGAAGACCTGTTATTTCCAGGGAATATATCTATAATCAAAACACATAATTCATGCTCAGCTCTAACTTGAATCTGAAATGTGAAAGATCAGATACGAAAACTCAGACAAGATTTCTCCTACACTTGCCAGTAGGATGTCTACAAATAAAAAGCTTTTCTTGCTGTGTTTCTCAAGCTCCGTCCTGAGCCAGGAGTGAAGGAGTGAGTAAAGACACGCAGTTGTCTGAACATCATCTGTGTCTAAAGAAATGCCCATTCCGTCAGTGAAACGGGGAGTGACTCATCTGTGCCCCGCAGAGGTGCGGAGCCGGAGCCCAAACCCAACGCCGGCAGCAGAAGTCATTCTGCTGCTGTGAGCTCTTCTTCATCAATGGGACGAGTACGGTACAGCCCCTGGGGAGATGATTGCCCTAAATCTCAGCCATTATTCAATATCGCGGTTTATCCAGTTCTGAGTAAATGCCTGCTATGTTTTGGGGCACTTAGCTGAAGCATGACAAGACTTCCAAAAAATGTGTAATTTAAAATACAGTTTTGGTGAGTCAGTGATAGACCTCTTTCACAGAGGTTACGATAATGCCTTTTTATCTCACATTTTCTTTGAGCTAAGAGCACAGCGGCAGCTACTATGTCTCAGAAGCTGTGGCGTAAGGTGTGATGTGTCAGGGTCCCAAGCAGAGGGGGAATAACGCAACATAACACGCACACAAACTCACCCTTTGAATACCGAATACTTATTTTAAGCACCTTCACTTTAAGGTCCTTGACTTACGCGTTGTGGGTGATGTACAAATGCCCCAGGTCTGTTCGGCATTTAGACTGGAGCCACAGACCACTGATAATCACGTAGCCACATGCTAAAATATCTGCCGCGATGAATATACAGTATTTACACGCGCTGATCTTTGGGGCTGTAATCAGTCAGCTGGGGAAAATCTGCTCTGCTTACTGCTATTTGCATCCCTTATTATTATTTAGCATTCAGATGCCTCGGCATCAGTTTAGGACCTAAAATTCAGACATCAGTTTTTAAAAATATCCTTCTAACTCTTTGTATGGAAAGGTCACTCTGCTGCTTGTTGTGTTGCCAGCTCTGAGGATGCCACAGCTGCTGGGAGAGGCAGCTTCAGCCCAAAAGCATTCGCACTGTTGAGCTGAATTTCACGTTATCCTTGCATTTATTTTTTCCTTTCATCTGAACCGGGATGTTAATCTTCAGGGTTATCCAGGAAATGCAATATATTCACAAATTCTTGTGTCTCAAGAGTAAGGTAGAAAAGATAAAATTCAGAGATATATCAGTAATGCAATAATTCATATCTATATATACGTAGATTTTTATCCTAACATTTGCTGCCGGTGTGTATAATGAAGTTGTTGGGTTTTTTTCTTTTCAATATACCATACACTTGAGATAATGTGATTATACTAGAATTAAAATAAATATAATTCCAGCTCTGAAGCGTATTTAGCATCGCAGAGGTGAATCTCATTTGGGTATTGTTACGCATTTCATTTCTTCTGAAGCTTTGCTGCCCACGGCCAGAAGCATTTAAATAGGTCAGAGATAACTGCCCTTATCATACTGCATTTAGACACTCCCTTTGTACGACAGCCCTTGTTTCACTTTGATCACCAACTTGTCTTGATGTGCATTTCAATAATTATTTGAATTATGCCCTAGAACTACCCTGTAATCCCCCCTTTTAAGAAACACTGCGTGCAAGGGGAGGAGAGATCTAGAGACAGCAGGATGACTTGGCGATACTTGCCGTTCCCAAGTTCTCTGTCCCTAATTCTTCACAACCAGGAGCAGGTTTTACTGGAAAAGGAGATCAGAGGATCTGTTTGACTGCCACAGCAGCAAAGTGTCCTTTCTTACTAACTTGGGATGCAAAGCTCCAAAGGAGTTNTCCCCCATCATCAAGTTGCTCTGAGGATGTCATCAGTCTGGCCGTAACCCTGCCTCCCCCGGGACAGAAAGTGGAAAACTGGAAACCCCACTCGCATTCACCGTATTGCTCAGAGCGGGTTTGTCCTTTCTGTTGCTTGGGCAATATTTGTATCATTATATCTGAGTGTGCAAACAGCGGCAATGTTAGTCTCTGGTGCTCGTGCAGTGCCTGTTCAAGTCAACCAAAAGACCTTCCCTGACAGTAGTGGGAGTTGGCATGGCCCAGAATAGCTCTAATGGGCTTCCAGCAAGCACTTATGAGACTTAATTTTAGGAGAAATCTGTCTGTAGTTGCTTAAACAGATGCTCATTTCTCTAAGCATCACAAACTTGTCTTACTACTTTCCAAGACCAGGCACTTTTGGATTTATGTTATCACCTGGGGGTAGAAGAAACTCAAAATCAATCAGAGTTTGGTTGGGAACAGGGAGAATTGCTTTCCCAGACCAACTGGATGCTTTGGGCTTTAAGCCAAGCTGCAGGAAGGGCTGCTGCGATGGGAGAGGGCCTGGGCTCGCACTGGCCTAACCCTCGGACAAGGCATGGATAGGACCTGGAAGGTCTGAGACCTACCTGTAGATATTAGTGCACCAATGTCCAAAATAGCTGCTTCCAGACAAAACCAGGAGGGCGGGATTTCTGGTAAAATGGGAAGGGAGGAACAAGAGGCACGTTGCAGGAATTGAAACTGAAATGAAATGTCCCTTGGAAAAGGTTTGAAACTGTACGTGGGAGAAATTGAATCAAACAGAACCCAAACATTGGAGAAACCAGAGTGGCCCCCACCCCTGCTTGTCCTCTCCCCTGCTCCATGGTGTCCACGCGTGGTCAGCTGTAAGAGCAATGCATGTCCACACTGACCATATGAGCAGCAGAGTTTCCGCCGGCAGCACACACATCCCATTAAAGAAGAATATTTGGCCTGTGCCATCTCTTCACTCGTGACATGCTGGCTACAAAAAGATAACACCAGAAGCAAGATAAATAAAAACTTGGGTATATTAAAAAGTTAACAAAATGTACTTACCTCCTATTTATCCTTGTTGGTTAACCATCAAGATTTTGGACTTTAGCTAATTGGGGGCAGGGAGTCTGTCGCCCAGACTTTTGCAAGCATGGAAAGGTTTATGACCGGAGCCACCACGAGCACTATCTGACAGCGAAAGGTCACTGCCAGGAACATGCAGGCATGTCAAGTCTGTATCTTTTGTCTCAGTTAGCATCTGCGGACACATGAATTTTTAACCTATTTTAAATTGAGTTGCGAGACCATGGCCATTCGGCAGCAGATAACCCCGAAGTGAGTGGCCGCTGTGTATGATGTGCAGTACACTGCACTTGACGAGGAGCTCCCGCGAGCGTGCCGGGGGAGAGCCGGCGCACGGCTGACCTTTCCGGCAGTAACTCCGGCAATGACTCAGCTGACATCACATTTCCAGGGACGAAATGCCCACTGCAGCTTCGGCAGGAAAAGGCCGACGTGCTGGGAGGCAGGGCGGCTGATGGCCACCAGGGGATGTTTGGTTGATGGGTGATGAAGTGACGGATGGGGCAGCGGTTGGGACCATGGAAGATTAAATCCCAGCGAGGCAGAGTGAGGCCAGTCGCAAACGCCAGGGCTGGAGGGACGTCCAACCTCCCTCCAGTACTGCCCCCAGTGACCACCACCGCCATCACCCTGCTCTCCATGAAGTTTTACAGACCATCTTTTTAGCACTCCATTAAAAGAGTTTTTATACCCCAACCGCAATGGTGTATTCTCCAGTGTAACGCTGGAGAAACATCACCTTCATCCTTCCTCCTTCCCTAGGCTGTAGGCAAGGCCTGAACTCTTTTCTACCCCTCCTTGGGAACACTGCCCTTATGAAAATTTTCATCTCATTACCTGACTTGGCAAAAGCCAGGTGTGTGCTTTTCTTCCAAATCTTTTCAGCTCTGGTAGTTTATCACGAATCTAAACTAGCGATTTTGGAAACAATGCTGTTTAATAGTGCTCCTGACACTCACCCTTGCTTCGTGGTGGAAGCAGTCAAAGTCATCATGCACAGCACGTATTCATTTCTGCAGTCAGATTTAAAGGAACTTTGAATACACGATGCAAACACTACCTTTACAAATAAAATTGAGCACTTACAGAATCTTTGTAAATACACGTGGAATTGTCCAGAAATGCTCTGCAAGGGTCCTTCTCCCATGAGTGACAGCAACCCCCTTTAGTCCTAAGACCCCAAGTGCATTCTGTCAGCTTGTAATCAGTGGGGCTTGTGCCAGCTGCATACAGAACTCTCTTGATTAATTAGAAATGAAAAATAACTTGCTTGCCCTCTGCCATTCCTTCCCTGTCATACCATCATGCATAGGGTATCACATTTACGTTAGACTGAAATAATGCTTTTCATGAAACATAAAGAATTTTATGGACTATCTAGTTAATATCCCTCCGAAATCTTGGGCTCCTCTGATCCCAGCTGACATGTCTGAGTAGTGCGATGTACATCTCGGTGGTTTGACATCCCCACAAAGGTTTACCTTGCTCATAGTCTTCTACCAGCCTGCTGGTCTGAGGCTTAAAATAGAGCTGTCAATACCACTTTCTTTGGAAGAATGCGGTGCTGCTAAGCCATTATTCAGTATAAAAAGAGTGGAGCTTCCAAAGAAAACATTCTATTTAATACAGAAAAAAATGACACAAAACCTACTGAATAAACAACTGGACGCCTCTCCTTTTTGGTCTGAGTTCCTGCCATGAGGTACCCCAAGGGAATCAATGGTCTTCCAACATCAAAACCAAAAGAATAAATGTTATTTCTCCTTGCCCTCCTCAGGCAAAGATGATTCGATATGAAATTTGTTTTGTAGATGAGACAAATAACCTTTTGTGACTGCAACTTTTGCATGGGAAGAGCGGACAGGTCTGTGATGGTTTCTCCTGCATCTCCCCATGGCAGTCACACATGGCTTGTGTGGCTGTGCATCCCATGAGCCTCATGAGTAACATGGCACATCTGCCTGAGAGCTCGGGGGGCACCGCCAGACCCTCGGCCAGGCACTGGGCACACCCTGCACGGGGCTGAGCTGCCACATGTGGATACAGATGTGCAAGGGGGTCTCTGCACTTTGGGACACGGGCTTTCTGTGCCCTTAGCTACTCAAATCCCCCTGAAATCCACGCCGTTTAAGCACCCGAATTCGTTTAGCTATCTTGCCGTCAAACCAGGCTGAGTTTTGGGTCAGGCTACCAGACTATTTCTGAGACTTGTGAAGGTGTAAGTAGGCAAAACAGACTCCTTGAGCAACTTCTTCTTTTCCTCGTCCTCCCGCGTCCTCTTCCGTGTGGCACATTTGCAAGTGAGCTGCCTCGCTTCGCGGACTGTTAGGAATGTGTTTTCATTCCCCTATGGAAATCTTACATAATATGTTCAGAAAAAATGAAATATAATCCTTTAGAAGACTTATTTAGTAGGCATATTCACAGGGCACAGACGTGGATAACTCTTGCTGTGTCTCTAGGAATTTGTCAAGAGATAAGTGATTAGCAAATGATTAGTCATGTCCCTATTAAAATTTCTTCAGTGCTTTCCAAACACAAAGGAAGTAGGACCTACCATAAAGGTGCTTATGATTTATGTCACAAGATAAAGGGGGATTAAAGGCTTTTATAAATATTGCTGTTAATGCATTTAATTCCACTAAGACCTTGAAGACCAGCCCATTACTCTATCAAAAAACCAATTTGTTGGCTACGTCCTTTGAGATTTTAGGTATGACCTTGGAGTGTTTCTCATGAGCAACTGAAAAACAGAAGTGGGGAACGCACAGGAATGGCAACTTCCTGGATTAATTCCCCTGATGGGAAGGAGGTTCATGTTCGGGACCAGGGCTTGGGGAACCCAGGGCTGCTTCTGCTGTCCTGCCCATAAGACCTTCCCTCTGAGCTGTCCTGATGGGAGAGGAGAGGTCTGGGAGCAGAGTGAGCCCTGAACAGCACTTCTCTGTGCTTCGGCATCCCCCGTGGCAGGCACAGCCCCTCACAGCCCCTTGGCCCAGGCAGCAACCTAAATGAAGGTGAGAGACCCAGATTATTTCCAAACAGCTTGAGAGAGTGTTTTGTTACCGAGGGGTCTTGCAGAAAATGTTCTTCTCTATTTGCCCATATGGTGCCTCTCTGTTCAATAGAGGGCAACATGATTGCAACTCCCATAAAATGTGAAAGAAACAGCACTGCATTTGGGGTTGAAGCCCTCCAAGACTGACTTCCTCATAGCTTGCAGAAAAGTTTCCTTATAGCCCTGGAAGATGAGCTGTGTCCCTCTTCAGACTCTCAGCTTTTTCCTTCTTAAATCTTTGCAAGAACTGGATAGCCAAAACCCCACCATTTTCTCTTAATTACTCGAATCCAAATAGGTCTTTTAGGAAGCCTGCCATTCACTTTCACTCTGGTGCTACAGGTAACACTGGTAAATAAATATCATCCCCATAGTACAGATGAGAAGGCCAAAAGAGCAAGTGACTTGCTCAGGGTCAAAGAGGAGAAGAAGGAGATGACATTTTCTCTGGCCAGCTTGCCTTCCCCTTCAGCCCTCAGCACCTTCCTCCCCTTATTTATCACGTTAGTATTACATCTCAGATTTTGTCAGACAAGGGACGTTTTGAGCTGGTACGTGTGTCTCTACCTTTCCAACCCCTTAGGCACAGTGCCCAATTTACACAAGCTGTCGCAGCGCCAGCAAAACCAACGCTGTCTGTTCTACAGGTCTGTGCCTCCAGGGAAGCTCTCCCACGTGCCGTCCCTGCTGTGATGCAGCTTGGAGCTCGGGATGAGCCTTTCCCCCAGAGAAGGCTCCTTTTGCCACGAGGAATTACCCGGGGATTACAAGAAGGTGGTCTGAAAGAAGGTGAACATGGACCCACCAGCAGCACACAATGCACACACATAGAGCACACTGTGCACACACCTGCAGCGTGACCGCGCATGAAAATCCAAGAAATTTTGAAAATATATCCTTCTATACAACTAGTGTTATTTACTGAAATGGGTTCTGGAGGTTTTTGGTTGCCTTGTATCCTGTGAGGCTGGGTGTCAGCTGTACGAGGAGCTGGTTTCCCGTCAGGCAGCGAGAGCCTTGCCCGGGTGCAAGTCCCCTCTCAGTGGGGACCAGATCTGGTCTCTGCTGGAGAGCAGATGAGCAACCAGGCATGCAGTGGCCTCGGGGAGCTGCAGAAGGGCCGTGGGTTGGGGGCAGCCCCGGCTGTCCCCACTGCTGCTGTTGCCTCTGCCACCCCGGCTGTGTCCCGGCCGTGTCCCGGCCTCCTGAGCACAGCGAGGTACGGAAATGGCATTGCCACCGAGCAGCGTCTCCCTGCAGCTCTCCGCTGGCGGCGCCGGCTTCCCATCAGTCTCAGTCAGTGATCTAAATTGGCTCAAGGAGGTTGTCTTGGCATCGGCAGGCTGGGCTGGGAGCAGCTTTCATAAAATGGGGATGCCAGCCCAAAAGCAGGGCGCAGAGGTGCTCTGCGCAGGCATTGGAAATAGCAGCACGTCCGGCTGCTGTAGAAAATTCGGCCACATGGGTGTTTTAGACAGATAATTACAAATTAGCTTTCTTGGGCTGAGGTATTAAATCCAGCCACAGCTACCCCACCACCAGCTCATGACTTTGTTTAAATTTTTATGAGCTGTTCAATGGTTATTAAACTTGGTGTTCTTGCTATTCAGCACAAAATTGTCATAATATGTCACAAGGAGAGAGTACTTGAGGAAGAATAGACTGTGGTGACGTGCGAGAGGGATGAGCTCCCCGGGCTCTCTGCAGCACCCTTGGTGTTGCACACCCAGAGCCGTCTCAAGGACCGCAGGGAAGGTGGCATGAGCCCCTCCGTCCCCGCCTGCCAGGGGCTGGTGATTGCCATACAGCAGTGGCACGGCTGAGTCAGGATGGCAGAAATCAGATAAGTTATTTGCAGAGTGAGTCATACCAGAACGAAAACTTGCAAGGGGGTAGGGAAGGATCTGGAGTTAAATAAGCAATGAAGGAAGCGATGGAAAACCACTGGAGTCGGTTGAAGGCTTGTTGGTGGCTTGGAGCCGCATGGAAAGAGGGACAGGGCAGTGTGCTGAGATGAACATCTGGAAACAGTGACCTGGGAGATAAGGATGATGGCTTCGCTCGGTGTTGAATGGCAACTGTTCCAAGAATCATAGAATCCTAGAATGGTTTAGGTTGGAAAGGACCTTGAAGATCATCGAGTTCCAACCCCCCTGCCATAGGCAGGAACACCTCCCACCAGCCCAGGTTGCCCAAGGCCACGTCCAGCCTGGCCTTGGACACCTCCAGGGATGGGGCCTCAACAGCCTCTCTGGGCAACCTGGGACAGTGCCTCACCACCCTCACAGTGAAAAACTTCTTCCTCATGTTCAATCTAAACCTGCCCTCTTCCAGTTTGAAGCCATTCCCCCTCGTCCTATCACTCCATGCCCCAGGAAAAAGTCCTTCCCCAGCTCTCCTGGAGCCCCTTTAGGGACTGGAAGGCCGCAAGGAGATCTCCCCGGAGCCTTCTCTTCTCCAGGCTGAACAGCCCCAACTCTTTCAGCCTCTCCTCATAGGAGAGGTGCTCCAGCCCTCGGATCATCCTCGTGGCTCTCCCCTGGCCACGCTCCAGCAGGTCCATGTCCTTCTTATGTTGGGTACAAAAAGAATGAAAGAGGAGATTGCCATTGCTGAGTGAAATCTGCTATTTCCAAAATGTTCACTTCATCTAGGTTTTACTTTTTTTTAGCACTATTGCTCCAGTTTTTTCACTTGGAATAAATTGCTCTTCCATGCGTGCCGAATCCCACTCCAGCATCCCAGGCCGCACCCCCAGAGGTGAGAGGTATTTTAGGCACTTAAGCTTGGACAGACAGACTCACCCTTGCTCTCCCAAATCCTGTGTGTGATGACCTTTGTTGGATTTTTCTGAAACCGAAAAAGCTCCCGGTGGAAACACATTGTCCCAGGGAACCTCAGCAGAGGGTGGTCCCCGCACTGCACCGTGTACCAGGCGGCTGTTGACCATGTCTGAATGAATGACTAACCTTTGCTTTAAATTTTCTATGCTAATGGCAGCGGTGACAGTGAAAATTGTTTAAAGTTTCATATTTTGTAGCTGTCTAGAGGGTTTTTGATGAATCACTGAAGTGAAGATCTTCTGTGTGTAAGATCAGGGTAAATAAAAGCCAAGCTGCGTTTTGTTTTGATCTGACACCAACATGGTGAAGTTACACACAATTTAGCTCTCCTCAGCAAGTCTCTGAGATTTCTGCTGAACAAATACAGTCGTTAAGGTGATATGCAGCCGCACAGACTCACTTAAGCTGCCCTAGCCCCAAACCCAGCCCTAGCAATTTGGGATTCTTCAATCTGAGTGACTTTAAGAGGGCTAATTCCACATGTAACGAGCTTTCTGGTGTGTATTGCAGTTTTGTCGAACACATCATCTTCTTCTGTTAAAGTCCATGTTTTTTGTTCTCATCTTTGCTTTTCTTTGAACTTGAGCCATATCTGCCATTGAGGTTTCTGCCTGGGTGTGGGACTGTGCTGCCTTTACTCACTTTGAAGGTAATATTTTCAGGCCAATATGCAAATTGACTCTACATTTCACATTCTGAATTTATTTTCATTGCTTGTAAGTTCCTGCACAGATTTCCTCTGTAACTAATTATCTTTGCCATTAATTTTGTACCTGAACGTCGTCTTTATTCCAGTGCCTTGCTTAGCTCAGTCTTTCTGCCACAATATCTTCAATGCCCTCCTCACCACAGCCTTCCACAGTTGTCACTCAGCCATCAGAGAATCACCAACTGGGATTTTTCTTAGAGGAAACAGGGATTTTTGCATTTGATTTTCCCTAGGTCACTAGAATGAGATGACAGTAACTGGGATGTCACCAAAATGCCTATTCAGGCGTTTGAGCCAGAGGTGGGATGGTATCACTTTGTGTGCTACAAACTGCTGACTTAAAATAAAAGCTGTTTTGTAAGCTCTAACAAATTTGTGGAGATGAATTTCTGTTGGCAAGGAGGAGGTAAATCACTTTCTACATGGAAATTTAAATGTCCAATTTTAAAATCCTACAGCCAAACAATTTCAGTAAACACCCCCACCCCCCTGCCCCGAGCCAACAAGTGCTTTTGAAAATCCAGACTCAGTTTTGCACTGGACACAGGTAATGAAACTGTTTCCTAATATTGCTTTTCACTGGTTTGCAAACACTGGAGACAGATACCAGAGGAAAGGAAATCAGTTGGACATGGAAAGATGAGAAGATGAAACCTTCTCACTGCAACCAGTGACAAGTCGGACACACGTTTGGTCTTGTTAGTTGGTCCCACTAAGTCCTCGGCTTTATTGATATCAGATAAACTTCCCATGAACTCAAAACTGTTCGTAGCAACAGACACAGCATAGGGAGCTCACTCAAATATTCTCTTCCACATATCCTTTGTGACATCCATCATCATTTAGAAGAGAGAAGATGAAAATTCCCATTAGACCTCTTTGTTTAATTGCTTCTATTGCTTCTGTCACTTGCTGAGAGCTTAAGCGATACGTGCGCTGATCCAAGGATACCCTGTCCATCAGAGGAGTGTGACATCCAGCCAGACACACCGCAGAGATGGTGCACCAAAATGGGCATATCTATTAGGAGGGGGCATAAAATGCAGAGTTGCTCTTTGGTGATTAGCCATCTTAATGAAGAAGATCAACCAGCATTTATTTATAGGGTCAAGAGCCTGTTTGTGAGATCGCTGATGCAGCGACACAGCTCACCATTTGTTTGCCATTAAAATTCAATTTGTAATCTGTCATTAAAATACTCTTCTGTTCCCAAACCAACTGCTCCCAGAAGCTATGTGAAACTACCCGTTCCATACATTAATTTGCGCCCACCTTGGGTGTCTGCGAAGCATACGGAGAAGGCAGTACATCAGGGGGCAGCGAGCGTGCAGCAGTGCCTGAGCTGCGGGGGCTCAGCTGCCTTCCCGAGAGAGCTGGCAGGGAGCAGAGCCAGAGCATCCCTCACGTCCCACCGATGGGGTGCTGTCCTGGGGCTGGTCCCCACACCAGCCCTATAAAGGGGTTCACAGAGGAGCATTCTGAGAAAGCATTTTGCTTTTTTCCTCCTTACAGCTCTCACTAATGATAATTCAGTTCAGATCGAAGGACATCAGATGGCTTTTAACTCGTGCCAACCTTCACAGGGTGCCACCAAACCCTGCTGGCCGGCCCTTGGAGCAGCTCTCTATACCAAGGCCAAGTGCAGGTTTGGTCTGGAAGTCCCTTTAGGTTTAGCGTAGCCGATCCAGACCACGTCTTATTTTTGTCTTCATTTTTTCTGGACAATGACTTCCAGGCAAAACACACATAAAAACTAATAGGTAGCTTGCAGGTTGGGCATGTCCCACGTAGTCCTGATCTATGTGTCTGACGCTCTTTCGGGCACGCTGAGCTGCATGCTAAAAGCTTCTTTGGGAAGCCTCTGTAAGCACCACGAGTGCAGCACACCTTTTCCAGCAGGGTGAAGAGCCCTTACTTGTTTAAAATAAAAATAATCCGGGGGGTGAGAGGCAGTTGGTGGGGTCTGCACTACCATATGTCCCTTCTGCCTTGTGCTCGCTGTGGGCAACAGGACTGGATGAGGCAGGCGAAGCACCAAACCCTCCAGCTTTTATCCTCCAGGAATATTCAATCTGTCCGCAGGCACAGACTGCCCTCAGAGGTGCTGTGGAAGCTGTTCACCACCAAAAGCCATCCTGGAGGACACACGTCTGAGCCAAGCCGTCTCCACTGCGACCTCCTCTCACAGCTAGGAGGGAACGTGCTGCAATTCCCCTCTCTGGAGGAATGGATGCAATCCTTTCTCCTGCTAAGCGTCAGCGGAGGTCTCCAAGGAAGCTGCTTTGATTTTCTTTGACCTCATTCTACCTAATCAGCTAAACCAACCTGCTGATGAACTGAAAGTGGGCCTGGCTGATAGGAAATGGGGCACTGGAAGTTATTTTTTTATTATACTTCAGGACTTGCAATACACTGGGTCCAAATTATGATATCTGCAAGTGGGTCAAACCTCCTTCCTCTAAGAGGGAAAAAGAGCAGAAAAGCACCGCACGACTACATTTCTGCTCAAATTTCCAGAACATTTAGGGTAAGCGTTTCCAGGGAGCAACAACTACATAAGTGACATGGGTAGTTTCAGGAAGTACGTGTGGGACAGGCTCTGACAAGGGACAGTTGTCACACGAGGATACAGATGGCACTTCTAATGTCTACAGTGACTTCTACATGCGAATGCATCATCACTCACAGTGTAACCTAACCAACCATACGAGGAGCCAACATATGCCAGCCTACATATTGCGGGGCTTTTGAGGTTTTCCAGCTCTGCTGTTTGTCATCTTGGAGATGCTTTTGCTTAACCACTTCCCTGCTGGTCTCCCATGGGGCTCCTTGGCATCAGGACCTCCTGGAGGGCTGAGGTCCAGCCCAGAGTACTGCAGGGGCCTCACTCACCCAAAGATGTGCCTTTCCACGCCGAATTGCTGACATTGCCTGGTTGCAGGTGTTGCACACTTTCTGGGGAACACATTGCCACTAGTGCTGGTGAGATGTTCACATACAAGTCTGCTAGATGGACAGTTTGGGTGACAGGAGTGGTAATTTGTCTCTGCTGGGAACAGGAGAAGCAGCGTTTAGCACCTGGGAGTTTGTCCTTATTTTCTTTTTAAAGAATTCTGGCTCTCCAAGTACCTCTCCTGGTTTGTTTTCTCACCGTCTGGAAGATGGAGCCCTGTGAAATGATACATAACAGACATCAAAACCAGAGCAAATCTGCAGCAGAATTGATGCCCTCCAAGCTTGGAGCAGATACCAGCAGGACTTTCTGAGTGACTGCTGCATTCATGCGGGAAGGCTTCTGCCTGACAAATGTGTTTGAATTCTCTGAGTACATCGGGGCATTGCTAGATAAGTATGTAATAGAGGACATCATCTATCATGATTTCAGGGAAGCGTTTGACAGTGTGCCACAAAGGGAATATGATTTACAAAGTAAGACAAAAATGGTATAAGGAAACTATTGATATCACTTACAAATCAGATTGGCAGTTTGAGGGAGAGGATAGGGATCGGACATATAGCAGAAGCAGAAGGCTGGATTTCTCTGAATAATGTTCAAAGTAACCCTAATCTAATCATCCCGAGTACTTGGGACAAGGAGAAAAGAGAAAGCAAATGTGTAGAAGCTGAGCAAGCTTGCCTGAAATGAGATTGCATTCCAATATTCAACAAGGCAAGGGAATAGGAGGCGAAAGGAGCCATACTCCACAAGCCATCAGTGAAACCTAATTTGGAGGGCGACTCGGCACAGCAGGCTCCCACAGGACTCCGCAGCCACTCCGCATCAGAGACGGGACTGCTCCGACCCCGCTGGGAGCAGGCTGACCGGTAAATATGAACAGAGTGAGTACATCACCTTTGCAAAATAGCCCAGCACTGGATTGCTGATGACAGCCTTGTTGCAAACAGGCTTTCCCAAAGGATCTGGCCGTCTCTGGCATGGCCGGGCGGGCTGAAGGGTGCCTGGGTGTCCCGGGTGCACGCTCCCTGGCNTGGCCGGGCGGGCTGAAGGGTGCCTGGGTGCAGGAGAGAATTTGCAAAACAATTTGCAAAACAGGAGAAATTTGCAAAAAAACATCTGCCGTGAGCTGGTCCACTCCCAAAGTCCAGCTCAGCAGAGGTGGGTATTGGGCAGAGAGAAATCAGTGGGATTTAAACACCTAACCCCCGTAATCAGGGCACTACTTGTTCACACTAGTCGTGGTGCGCTGCGGTGAGTACGCCGTGCTCACCATCACGGGCGAGCGTTCCTGAGCCTCTGCGCGGGGCACGCAGCGGGGGAGCACCGCTGAAGTCGCTTTGGCTGGAAGCAGGTGGCAGTTTGGTCCGGGAGGTTTCACAACGAAAGATCACTTGGAAGAGGGAGGCAGAGAGCTGCTGATTTCCTAGGACCTTGAAGACACGCAGTGGGGGACTTATTTGTGGCCGCAGCTCAGGAAACCTGGATCAGCTCCTCAGTCACAGAATGGCCGAATCACAGAGTGGTCAGGGCTGGAAGGGACCTCTGGAGATCATCTAGTCCAACCCCCTGCGAGAGCAGGGGCACCTCCAGCAGTGGCACAGGACAGCGTCCAGGCGGGTTTGGAATGGCTCCAGAGGGGGAGACTCCCCCACCTCTCTGGGCAGCTGTGCCACTGCTCTGCCACCTGCACAGGAGAGAAGGCCCTCCTCAGGTTCAGATGGACCTTCCTATGGTCAAGTTTGTGCCTGTTCCCTCTTGTCCTGTCACTGGGCACCACTGAAAATAGACTGTTCCCATCCCCCTGGCACCCTCCCTTGAAGGATTTATCAGCATTGATAAGATCCCCCTCAATCTTCTTTTCTCCAGACTAAAAAGCCCCAAGTCCCTCAGCCTTTCCTCATCAGAAAGATGCTCCAGTCCCCTCATCATCTTTGTAGCCCTTTGCTGGACCCTCTCCAGCAGTTCCCTGTCCTTCTTGAACCGGGGAGCCCCAAACTGGACACAGTGCTCCAGATGTGGCCTCCCCAGAGCAGAGCAGAGGGCGAGGATGACCTCCCTTGACCTGCTGGCCACACTTTTCCTGATGCAGTCCTGCCTCCTGCGTTGCCGCCTTCTCCCTCGTCCATCACGGCGGGATGCTCTCTGGAGCGGAACTGTCTCTTTCTGGGGGTTGTGCAACAGCTTCGCAAGTGGACTCCTGGCCCTTGTGGCTACTGAGCTGCTACCAAGCGATGCCATCCCTGACTCTGGGAAGGTCCCTCCTGGCTCTCCTGCAGCCTGGTCGGGAGCGATGCTCCTTGCCTCCCTGCCTGGGTGGGCAGCAAAGGTCAGACTGTGCCAGCCGGGCACAGCCCAAAGGGGGAGAGGGAAAGGCTCAGCAAGAAATTCCTCCTTTTTGCTCCTGCGAGGCCGGGAGTGCGAAGCCTACAATTTGTGCTTGTTTTCTGTTTTTTTCCACTGCCTGATTATTGCCAAGTATTTCATATAGACACAGCAATTTAGTTAGATTGATGGCCCTTGTCTCCCTAGTGACAAATGCAATGCCTGCCAGACGCTTGGCTCTAAACCGTCTTTACAATCATTCTGCTTTTTTAAAAGTTTAAATGCCCACAAGAGAAAAACTTAGTTTGTCATTTAGATTGGCCTTGGCTAAATTAGTTCATTCCTGAGCAACCATAGGACACAAAATGAGTACGCTACTCTGGGAGGCGAGGGGGCTTCTCATAAAGAGCAGCTACCGGCTGGATTTAAATTCACATCAAGGAGGACCATTAGAGAAGAATTTGGGGCAGGAAGATCATGTTGGAAAGCAGATATATACCCAGCAAGCGTATCACGAGAGCCCAGGCTGCATCACAAGGACAGCGGAAGACAGAGGATGTTGTCAGTGAAGAAGGGAGGGATGAAACCTCGGTCTTGCTGTGGTCACTAGGAGTGGTGTCACAGTGTCTCACCAAGGTGCTGCATCAGCATCAGGGGCTTGTGAAGCTGCCCAGTTTGCAGAGGAACCTTCTTGATTTAAGGGCAGCAGCGTATAAACCACTTGCAGGAGCAGGAGCAGTGCCTGGCCGCCTAGGCTTTGGCGGTGGTGTACGGGAACAAGGGATACTCCTCTTAGGGCATGTAGGATCAACTGGATGCTCAAAGGACATTCCTGCATACATAAGAAATGCTAATTGCCGATGCCTTGGAAGCAATTGGATTTGAGATCCTTGATTTTATACTTTTGGGAGAGGAACAGTGCAGGCAGGGGCCTGAGACCCATGGAAGGAAGCATTCACGCGCGTGGTTCACAGGGTCAGGTCTCCGGTTGGGAGCAGAGGTTACCTGCACCGCCAGTGCAAGGACACTGCTCTGCATGTAGGTGCTCTTTGCTCCTCTGTCCTTGTGAGAGCCATAAACCTCCCAGGTGGCTTTTACCCGCATTCTGCTGCCCGTGGGGCTCTTGTCTTCCTCCTCCCATGGATGGAGGTGGGCGGTATGTGCTGGGGCCACCCGATCCCTGCCAGTTGCATGGAGCATCTTCTGCCTGGGCTTTGCTGGGTGAGAAGATTGTGCATGTGGAGTGATTCCTTCTTGAAATCTGGCACGTCAGGCGAGTTTCTACCCCCCCCCCTCCCCCAGAACGTATCATCCAAGTGAATGAGCTGGTTTTGGTCAAGCCCTTGGGGAGCGAGAACAAAGTCTATGCCTTAAAGAAAAACAAAACTAGAAGGTTCCCCAGGGGGGCTGAAAATATTACTTGGAAAAGCATCCGAACCTGTCAACTTCCAATTCCCTTTATTTTCATGCAACTTTAAAAAAAAAAAAACCCAGCCGTACGCATTCAAAAATACACTTCAAGAATTAATCTCTTCGTAGCTGACACTTTAAATGTCAACTCTGAGCCTGGAGTAAATTTTCCCAGGCAAGTTATAAAACTCTGAAAACAGGATTTAATAATGGTAATGCTGACAAAGCCTCAGCCGCGGCAGAGCTAGTAGGTGCCTCTGTGTATACCCAGCAGACGGCTGGGCTGAAAAACAGATAGGGCAGAGCTAATTTATTGTTATTAGCTGGGCGCACTTCTGAAAGTTTCATAATTCGGAGACTTTGCTTCTCAGACCGGTAGAAGTCTGGATCGAGAGACAGATTAATGATTCTAATTTCTCCACCTGTGTTATTTTATTAGACTCGCTATGGCAAACTGGTGTTGTCGTTGTTAATGGGCCCTGCGTACCTATTTCTCTATGTGCTGCACGCAGAATGTGCTCCATCGCGCCCGTCAAAATAACTTTGTTAAAAATACTGAAGCTGAGCCTGCTGTGCCTGTTAGTAGAGCCGAAATGAAAAATATCTGGCAGGAACCGAGTCTGGAGCAAACAAGAATTTACTTAGGCTAGGGGAGAAAGTACGCTCTGATTTAGCGTTCAGCTCGGGTGCATGTTTTATGCATGTGCATATAGAAAGGGAAAATGCATCGATTTGCTTCAGAGCTGGTTTATGTCTTGATGGAGCAAAGCATGTAAGTGCCTGCTTAAGTCTATTCCTGTTCAATAAAGTGTTTAAGCAGCTGCCTATGTCCCGCTGACACTAATATAAGATTTAAGTGTCTGCTTAGACTGAAATGCTCTCAGAAGCTGTGTTGTATTGAGCCCTGATGCACGCTGCTGTACGCTGGCCACGGCTGGCCACGCAGGCTAAGGCTGCAGAAATGAGGACCAGAGCGGTCATTACCTTGTCACCACAAGATGGCTTGTTCAGACTTTCTCCAGATGAAGCTCTGGGGACATCTTTTGAGTGTTATCAGCACGCATACGCAGGGATTTATTTTTAAATCTTTCACAAGTTCTGAATCATGTGAGTAGTTCATCCCCAGAACCGTAGCAGAAATTTGCAGGATCGAGACTGGTATGGGAATGTTCCCCATCGCAGCGATGGGCGTGAGAAAGGGCACCAGCACCTCTGAGGTTACCCAACCCCCTCCTCCTTTTTTTTGCTTTTTTTTTCCCTCTCTCCTGGAATGGTCTGGGAAGGGATTTTTCTCAGAGTTACTTGATATTCAGGATGATTCTTGCGTGTTGTTGCTGTATTTTGGGCAGTGCCATGGGGCGCTGCTTTACACGGGTGGGGGAGAAGGGGACGCATGGGCCACTCCTGCTCGGGGTCGTAACGCACCGCGGTGCGAGGTAACTGGTGGCTGGTAGCAAGGGAAACCCTACAAATATTTGGCACGGTATTTGTGAAACTGTCTTCTTTGGGAAGGAGGCCACGGCAAGCCCTGGGACAGCCTGCTGCCCCGCAACCAACAGTGTCTCAGACAAGGCGACGAGTCCGCTGGCAGCACCAGGGAACTTGTGCAAAATGATCAATCCCCCCCAAAAAAACTTGTGGAATCTTAATTTTGAGGACCATAGTCACCCAATATTTTGGTTTGCAATGTCTGTGAATGAAAACTGGCCAATTTTTCAACGTTGAGTTCCCTTTTTCCAGCTCAGATGGGACGTTCAGGGTTCAGTCCTGCTTGGGGCGCACGGCAGAGGTTACCGTCACCCTTATTGCCTGGTTGGTCCCTCGAAACGGGCCGCTCAGCAGAAGCAGCAGCTCTCAGGCTCTGACCTGCACGCTGACGGAAGTAGAAAGTCTAGAACTGATGATGAAACCTTGCTGCTTTCCCAAGCTTTGTAACAGCTTTGGGAAGGGTTCTTATTTTTGCTTTCTCCCATGCAATCAGCGCTGAGATTAAAATTTACTGTTGCTGCTATTTCCAGAGAAGAGTTGGGAGCTGAGCTGAGGTTTCCTTTTTTCAAGTGGTTTTCAGTGTTGATAGTGCGGAAGAGTCATCTGTGACAATTTTGTTTTTTCTGTCAGCGCAGCTTCCCACATGGGATTTATTTTTATGGCCAGAATATTTCTTTTTTCTCAATTCCATTTTCATTTAGGAAAGTAGCTTCTGTGGGTTGTCCCCACACAGACACTTTTATACACTCTAGAAAGCTGAGTTGCTTTGCTGATTCTGGAGATGAATTGCCATCTTCTGTGCACTGCGACAGGACTGTTGCAAATCCGTATTAGCGTTGTGGATTCCAGTAGGAATTTTGCCTTGGTCATTGCCAACGTCAGCCTATACAGAGATTTGAGTCACACACAACAATGAGGTTTTTTCTGAGGTGTGATAGCTGTGGATTACTTGACCATGAAATTCATTTATCAGATAAAACACCATCGTCTCTTCTCTTCTTTCTGGTCGTCTTTCTTCCTCACATT
>VUYV01000056.1:1816826-1839781 GCA_008711295.1 Anarhynchus alexandrinus | reverse complement strand
GAAACCCTACAAATATTTGGCACGGTATTTGTGAAACTGTCTTCTTTGGAAAGGAGGCCACGGCAAGCCCTGGGACAGCCTGCTGCCCCGCAACCAACAGTGTCTCAGACAAGGCGACGAGTCCGCTGGCAGCACCAGGGAACTTGTGCAAAATGATCCATCTCCCCCCAAAAAACTTGTGGAATCTTAATTTTGAGGACCATAGTCACCTAATATTTTGGTTTGCAATGTCTGTGAATGAAAACTGGCCAATTTTTCAACGTTGAGTTCCCTTTTTCCAGCTCAGATGGGACGTTCAGGGTTCAGTCCTGCTTGGGGCGCACGGCAGAGGTTACCGTCACCCTTATTGCCTGGTTGGTCCCTCGAAACGGGCCGCTCAGCAGAAGCAGCAGCTCTCAGGCTCTGACCTGCACGCTGACGGAAGTAGAAAGTCTAGAACTGATGATGAAACCTTGCTGCTTTCCCAAGCTTTGTAACAGCTTTGGGAAGGGTTCTTATTTTTGCTTTCTCCCATGCAATCAGCGCTGAGATTAAAATTTACTGTTGCTGCTATTTCCAGAGAAGAGTTGGGAGCTGAGCTGAGGTTTCCTTTTTTCAAGTGGTTTTCAGTGTTGATAGTGCGGAAGAGTCATCTGTGACAATTTTGTTTTTTCTGTCAGCGCAGCTTCCCACGTGGGATTTATTTTTATGGCCAGAATATTTCTTTTTTCTCAATTCCATTTTCATTTAGGAAAGTAGCTTCTGTGGGTTGTCCCCACACAGACACTTTTATACACTCTAGAAAGCTGAGTTGCTTTGCTGATTCTGGAGATGAATTGCCATCTTCTGTGCACTGCGACAGGACTGTTGCAAATCCGTATTAGCGTTGTGGATTCCAGTAGGAATTTTGCCTTGGTCATTGCCAACGTCAGCCTATACAGAGATTTGAGTCACACACAACAATGAGGTTTTTTCTGAGGTGTGATAGCTGTGGATTACTTGACCATGAAATTCATTTATCAGATAAAACACCATCGTCTCTTCTCTTCTTTCTGGTCGTCTTTCTTCCTCACATTTTTTGCTTATTTTCCACATCCCATTTTATGTTAAAATTGAAGATAACTTGTGGCAAGGATCATCGTGTTTTATTAGCAATATCGCAAGCCAATTTTGAGTAGCATTTACATACAAATGTAAATCTTTACATTTTAGGGAAAGGAATAGCTGTGTAATAGCAACTGTAAGCATTCAGCTGTCCAGGGGCTCATTAGTCTTCTGTGCTTCCCTGGAGTCAAATTAAACGATGAACACCAGCGAGCCCTTATATCACACAACAAAGCTTTCCACGGGGCATGGGATTACACAGTGCCATATATAGTACCAAGCCTCTGGTGTGGATTTTGCAATGTCTGCCATTATATTTCACATACCAAGCAAATAAAACCATGTATTTCCATAGAAACTGTAATGTGTTGCCGAATACTGCCCTTAAGTATGCAAATATCTCTTCTAGTACAGCCAAGTGAGGCTGATACTATATTATCAAGAAGAATTGGATGCCATATGTTGATACATAAATGCCAATCAATTACAGATATCCCAATATCTGTATTTCACATATTATTTCTACCTTTGCGTGGTGCACGATGACTTCTGCACAAGGTAAGTTAGTGAGCACCCATGGAGCCAGGCTGGCCAGGCCCCCAGGACCTGGACTAAAGGACTTTTGGGGAAGGGGCACAGGTCTGACACAGCCCCAGCCCCATCAGCACCTTGAGCAATCATCTTGTTAGCGCAGAGATCAATCTGGGTTGCTTAAAATTAAACATTTAAAAAGAGATGTCATTGCACAGCTGCTTATACTCACAGGATTAAACAGCTAATAGGAGAAAAGTGGAGGGACTAGTAAAGCCTGCTGTAACGTAGTCTGTTGTCTCTGTTATTCCCAGGCAGATCTCTAATTTTAAATCATTGTCACATCTTTTCTTTTCCCTCACAGAGCAAGTGCAATTGCCATGTGCCCTCTCTGAAACCCTGCAGGTGGGAACTGAAGACTAATGCATTCTTCTTCCCAAGGGAAAAGTAATTCAGGTTTAACCAAAATGAGAATAATAACCATTAGATAAAACAATTAAAGCAAAAAAATTGTTTGGGTACACCTAAAACTTTTTGTTTGGCTTGGAAAGAAAAGCTCTGGTTCACTGTAAACAATTTAATGATTTTCTTTCACTAAAAATTCAGGTCAGATTTTAAAAGAAAAAAAGCTATTCTTTCAAATGAAGAGTCCAATAGCAGTTTGAAAGTGTTGAGATGAAATTATTTACATTTACAAAAACTTTATATTTTTAAAATTGACAAAACGCCGTATTTTCCCCTATTTTATTTCCCCCCAGTTCTTTCAGCTCGAAGTTTCACATTCATTTTTTTTTTTTCCCTCTGAAATGTGCTTTGTGCAGAGATTTTAATAGTTATTTCAATGAGTAAGATCATTATCCAAAAAATAACCTTTGCTGCATGTGAAGTGCTAAACTGCTAGCAAAACCCAGAAGGAAGCAGGGCAGTGGTTTTCACGTTTCACTCACAATCAACAAACGCTCCCTAGGCAGGGACGGTATCTCGCTGGTTTTTGCTTCCCGATCTTTATTGCATCAAAAGGATCCACCATGGGTGGATGCTGCTCCTTAATGATCATAATGGTATTTCCAAAGATTTAATCAGCAAGTCGGCTGGGAACAAAATGAGGATAGAAGAAGATTATGTGCTGCCTGTTGGAGAACACGCAGTCTCGGATTTAGGAATTTGGTTAAGATTTGGGCTAAGTTTACTCACTCGTTTCTAAAAAATTACTTCTGTTTTGAACTGCTGATGGGGTTAAAAACCTTGATATTTTTTAGAAAAACCTTGATATTTTTTAGAAAATCCTTGATATTTTTTAGTCTGTTTCAGTTCCAAAATCTCCCGTTTGAAGGCAATGTTAATAATTGATGACAGTGAACAAGCACAGCATATGAAAGCACTCCCTCAAATTACAGCTTGGAAGTCGCTTTTTTTTTAATGCACCCCTGGTCACACCGCTGCATCACTTTTGGGTGTTCAAAGCCAGAGAATCACCTCTTTACCTCCTCTGAAATATTGAAATATTTAATGAATCCCTTACATGAATGCTTAGAAGATGAAGCATGGGTGCATAGACTGGCTGCTGCCTCTTTACGTGCCATTTTTCATGTTGTTCTGGCTTTTATTAACTGTTATAAAATTCAGTCCTTCAGGTCCAGCAGTACAGAATATCTTCCAGGGCAGCTGGGCTCGCTCTCAGATGTAAACACTCCTGCAAGAGGCTCTGCAGCACACTAAAACTGAAAAAAATCAATATGTATTCTAATAGACAGGAACAAATTGGGTCTTAAAGTGTAAATAGGGTTGTGTGAAATACAATAAAGTAAATTTAGCTAGTGAACTGTATTAACTGCAGTGATTATTCTGCATTCGGGGAGGATAATTTATGTAATGATCGTCAGTGCTGTTGGACTTTCCACCATAGATCTTGAAGGTCATTGGCTGAGCTGGGACCTGAACCTTTCCAAAGGTAAAGAAAATCTTTTCAATTAGATTAAACCTCATTATTATTTTCCAAGGCGTCTCACCTCCATTACACAGCCGACTTCTGGAAGCAGTGTGGGATGGTGTCTCGCAGTCTGAAAGCACTCGCAGCGGCGCGCGGCGTTTGCAGGGTCCCCCGGGCCAGCAGCCCCGCCACAGCACGGGAGCTACAGCTACCGAATCACCAAACCACGATTTATTGACTTCCTCAGCTCAGGGCTGGTTTGCTCCACGGCAGACGTAGGAGGAGAAAGAGTTTGGGAAACGCAGCTCCTTTCCTCTAGGCTGTACTTGCAGAAGAAGGCTGTGATTTTATGCCAATAAATAACAAGCTAATAAACAACATTTCCAAAGTAGCGGGTTTCTGCCTTAGAAATGATCTTTTAAAGAAGAGTGGCTTTGGATGAAGTTTTCGAAATCTGAAGTGAATCATTTTGACTTACTCATTTCTCTATTGCGTCAAAATGCTTTGTTTCATAATAGCTTGAAGCTATTTCACCTGGACTTTGGTATAGCAGAATATTAGCTGTAATAACAGGATAAGTACTAGACTATAGCTGTTTTCATGTTAGTGAAACAAAAGTTAGTGCTGTATCAGGACTACATGATCAGTATTAGTGAAAAGAAACACTCCCATGTTCCCAAACCAAATAAAACCAAAAAATATTTACAGGAAAGTTCTGGTGTTTGGGTTTGTTTGTGTTTTTTTTTTTTTCCATTTAGAATGAAAACAAACCTCGGGATTTTCTTCAGAGCTGAAGACCTGACCAGTGTCCCCAGTGATTGCCACGTGCACAGGTTCAGCTGCTGAAGATGTGCTAGATGAAGTCTTCAAATACAGAGCATCTTGCCAAGCACCAGCACCAGCATCTCGTCTAAAAGTGGCCTTTGGGGGCCTTCACCCAGAATTGAATCTGGTTAGTGCTCTTCATTAATTTGTGGTACTCGCTATCACATATCCTTGACTACGATTGACATACAACGCAAGCAAAGTGTAACCTGGTCGAGAAAAACCTTATTGTATTAAGGAATAAAATTTTTTTGTTACCAGTACAGGTGGTATGGATAGATACCCCATTGGTTTGAAAATAATGAACATCAGTAGAGGTAGAGGGAAGAACTGTGCCTTATAAAATAAGCAAATGAAGAAAATCGGACAAAGTCAATGACCACTGAAAGGAAAAGGCAGGTCCACTCTCCCTGCAAGTAGTCCTGGGAATGATCCCAGGGGTTTTCAGAAATGATTCCCTCACTGCTGCAAGTGCAATATGGCCAAAGCAGCTTGTTGAGCTTTAAAAAATATTTTAATAAAAATAAATTGGTCAAATAATACTTCTGAAATTATCTTGCTAATTTTTAGGTAGGTAAGACCTGAAGCAATTTCTATATTTAAATGACATATGTTGTATGGGTAATGTCATTTTTTGGTTTGGAATGGTCTTCTAGCATTAGTGTTTCACAAAATAAAGACAGCTAAAGGGATATTTAATTGATAAATCTGACTGTATTTTAGGCATGGCCATTAGCCTAATTAAAGTCCAGTGTGACCAATGCCTTTCAGTTGAGTTTGATCGTACGTATACTCAACGAAGCTGTGTCCGTTGCCAGCTCTGTTATACCCTCCGGGCAACCAGGCCAGTTGGGTTTCAGTAACTTCCCCTTTTTTGCATATTCTGCTGTTCAACCTTACGATATTGCAGTGTTATTTAGATGTACTTTCTTATGAGAAGAAAAAGTTATGCAGGGTCATATTCTTGTCTGGTGGGAGGTGGCACCGCTCCACTGGAACCACCGGTGAGAGCGCAATCCGGAGAGGTTTCGTGATGCACTTTACATGTACTGCATTTCTGCGTGCTCGTACCTCAGGGTCTGTTAACAAACTCTGGAGGGGTCTCTGAAGGGCGGACACCGGGTCACCTGTTGCTAATGAAAAGCGTGGAGAGAGTCACTGAAAACTAAAGAAAAATGAAAGTGGGAGCTGATGGGAGCATAGGAAATTTCGAGAGTGGGGGGGAATACACAGGTACTTCCCGTCTGGTAGGTTGAAGGAAGAGTTCAATTTCTATTAACTGTGTGCTCCCTAATTCTCCCAAACTCTAACATATTGATAATCTATGTCTTAAAGTGCTAATTTTCAGCTGAAAACAATTTTTAATAGGTGCGTCTGTAATGGTCTTCCTACATGGGATGAACTTAGCCTGGCCCACAGAGGTAAAGAACAGCAACAGACTTCTTTCCATCTAGGGGTAAAAATTCCGTGAATATGGTCTAACAATAACGTCCTTGCCTCAGCTGTTGTATTTCACCATAGCATTGCCGGGAAGGTGACATCTGACCCAGGGAAATGATTTGACACCTGAGTTCACAAACCAACATGGGATGTACAGGACCCAATGACCTGGGGGTCCTTTTTGTTCCTTTTAAAATTGATTAAAGGTGAAGAACAAAGATTTCGTTCCCAGGTATTTTCTCCAGTTAAAATGTTAACTCAAATCTGTATTTTTTAGATCATATTTTGCGTTCCCTCAATGTCTGAGTGCCCTCTCCTGTGACACAAGAGATGCTGTGCTTCAGTGCCCTTGGGCAGCAGGACCAATGCCCCGGCTTGGTACAAAGCTCACATTATAGCATTTTTTGAATGATCTTGAGCAAAAATGGAAGGGTCCAGACAGATTTGAAGCCCTGCAGGATCCTCAGCTCCCTCAAGGAGAGAAAAGCAGCATTGTGGGGAGGCTTCTGCAGATAACTGAAGGATCTTGGCAAAACTGAGACGCTTTAATAACAGATGGTGGGGAAAAGGCTTAGCCAGTTCTCTTTCCATCATTCTCCAGTGCAGAAGATCCCTCCACATGACATCCTGTGCTGTTGTCTCAGATCTATTATTAAACGGCCCTCGCAGTGCGTGTGCTCCGTTCCCTTCCTCGGGAGACGGTCTCGTGGGAGCAGGCTGTGATTTCCACGCCGGCGTGCCTGGCTGAGCCATCCCACCTCTGCGGGGTTCAGGAGGTGGAAACGTTTAACTCCTCTCCCACCACAGCTGAAGGTCCAATCCAAACCAGCACAGAAATGCAGGAACACAGAGGTGTAGTCACTGCGTACCAGGCTCTACATCTCCTTCTCCTGCTTCTTTGCAAGACCAAGGTGCTCTGTAAAGTCAGTTGTTCTGTGGTGCTGGGACTCTCTTCTCTTTATCAGCATTTAGTGAAAACAACCGTGAAGGAGAAGGGTGACAACAGAAGGACAACAGTGATACTCATCCTCTGGGCACAAGCTCCAAGCTGCAGCACGGCCCTTTATGGCTCTGTGCACTATAGACTGAGAGATGAAAAAACCTAAAATCCTGCGTTTGAAAAGAGCATTCTTGTAATGGCGCAACACCATGTCCATCCCTGGATGTGTTTAAGAGCCGTTTAGATGTGGTATTGGGGGATATGGTGTAGGGGAGAACTTTGTAGAGTAGGGCAGATGGTTGGACTCGATGATCCCAAGGGTCTCTTCCAACCTAGACAATTCTATGATTCTATGATTCTATGATTCTATGGTTCTATGATTCTATGATCATGTTCACAAACAAGCAATAGCTGGAGAGAGAAACCCTCCTGGTGCCGGGCACGGGGACCAGCCTCTGTGCCGGGACACCTCAAGGACTCTCCCTTCTGCTCCACATAAGGATTCCCTGAAATCCCAAGCCTTTATTGAGATATTTGAGTTTAAAAGGACCAAGGGACATTGAAAGCGAGCAGGAACTGGCTCATGGTCAGTTAGAGATGCCCTGGGAAGAAAAGAGTCTTTTTAATTTGCAGCACAGTCTCTCAGTTTTGCAGTCCTGGACAGGTTCACAGGACAGTCTAAACCCTACAGTAAGCTATGACACATATTAAAATACTGCCCATTAAAAATCACATGAACATACAGATAATAATACAGGAAAAGACTGTGGCAACTAATAACACACAGCAGACACATCTGTCCTTGTAGTCCCACTCCACTTGGCCAAAGCAGCAGTGTTGAGCCTGAAGTCGTTAGGACTGACAGCGTCCTGCATCCAAACTGAGTGACGTGAACAGTAGCCATGCCCTGTAATGCCAGAGCTGCATCCGTGTCCGAGTGTTTGAACACAGCCAAGGGGTTTGTCCCAACAGTGACCCAAGGAGAATTTTTCCACAGTTCTTTATCCTCAGGATCTGAACTTTGAAAGGAATTGTACCAGCCTCAAGCTGGGAAGGACTTAATAACGATGAAAAAGAGCCCATATGTTGTTGTGAATGGTAATGTGGCCCTTTCTGAGCATCTGAGCAGGGTAAGGTGATGGAGGTGGTGCTCCGCAGCTCTGCCAGGCAGGCGGCTGCAGGCAGCGAGCAACGGTGGGGCTGCGGGAGCTGTGAAATTCCACTTCCAGAGGAGTCTGAGAAAAGCAGGTTTAAAAATAAGCAGTCAAGCTGGTTTCCTTTGTTAATGACTCAGTGATTCACCCAAGATAAAGCATTTCAGCTTTGAAGGGCTCCACTCCTGGGAGTAGCTTTCTTTGGAATCCATTGTTTTGAATGAAAATGGGAAATGCATCTAAAACCAGTACTGATGAGACGGTACCCACTGTGTCTAACTTTTTTACTTCATCTGATTTTACCCTTTTTCTCCTCCTCAACCGTGGACCTCCTCCGTCACTAATAGCCTCCTGCTGGGAGAAATAGACCTCTGGCTCTTGACTGACCTTTTAAAATGCTGACCACACTACCTGCTTTGGCTGGGAAACGTGGAGGTCAAGTCATCCCCCAGTCTGGTATCACGCTAATTAACTGGTGAAACAAATTGCAGCCAGAGACATTTCACTGTGGCTTTTCTCCCATAGCTACAACAGGAACAAGAGGGACCAGAGGGAAGGAACATGCAACGTGCCCAATTACTAGCGAGAGCTACAATCCACGCGAGGATGGTGTGAGTAAATCCCAACGGCAGAGTTCAGGAAAACGCATTCAATTCCCAGCTTTGTCCTAGGGCCAGTACAGAATGCCGGGCAAAACTCCCGGCCAGCCGGCGCCTCTGCTCTCTAGCGAGGGTTTCCCATGTGCCTCATGCGTGACTCAACTTCCCCTCGACCAGGCATGAAATTCCCATTGAGAGGAATGGGGCAAGAGATTTTTGACTGATTTCTGCATATACACAAAACTGTGATGAGGAGAAAGCCAGTAAGAGAGAGGCAATACCTTTACTGGTCCCGCTGGAACCAGCAGGCGTGCTTTCAGACCTGCACCCCCTTCTTCTGGGCTGAAGATTGAGCTCCAAAGACAAACTGGACTCAGTAAAGGAACAACGTGGGAATAAAGGTTCGTTTTAGGTAGGTTTTGTTTCTACCTTTCTTTGTTCTCTTTGCAGTGCTCAGCCCACACAGCCCTACATCAGAAAGATTTCAGAGCTGAAAAAGAGCTCGTTGCCTCTTTTTCCAGCTATTAGACATGATGTAAACCAAGATATTACCTCTCCCTACGGGTCTCGTCCCGTTTGTGTCCTCAGACTACTGGGGTTACAGCACAGGAGACACAGGTACTTCACCCTTGAGTACCATGACGAGCAGATGAAGGAGTAAACAATGAGCTAAGCCCCGGCGGATGCTGAAGCCTCAGTTGGCTCTGTTGTTCCAAACTCCTCAGAGCCAGCAGCCTCTAAGACTCTTTGACAAGTGTCACGGTCTCACACCATTTCGTATTCACTTTTTAAACTATCTCCCGGGTTTCCGCCCACAGGGATCTCACCCTGTGATAATGGAGGGAACGCAGAGTTTTGCAGAGGAACAGTGATGCACTAAATAACCCCTGCCAATAGCAGGCTACTTCACTGCCAGCTCCAGATGGGTTTTTTAATCAAGCAGAGCAATATTGATGGCCTCTGCTCAAGCTCTTTCACTAATTGCCTTCCAACATGAACTCAGCAAAAGGTATGATAAATCCAAATTTCCACCAAACATAAGGCTGGGATGAAGATATATTTTGCCTGCGTCTAGGCAGAAGGCAGCAAACAGGGAATCTTGACACTTAAGTCTTTCTTTTGAAGATGTTTTCACTGACTTCTCTGCATCTTGAAATGCATAATTTAACATCTTATGTTTTACCTCGTTTAAAATAAGCTGCCAAGCCCTCACCTCCTTACCCACAGTTTTAAGGCAGTCTTTAACACTTCCAAAGGAGCTGTATTATGCTCTCTGCTCATTTCCATTATGTTTACTAAGCAGTTAGTTTTATTAGGTTGCTGCTGTTTCTCATACTACAATATGTGCTATGCAAGTTCTCCGATCTTCAGCACTCATCTACAGAAATAACTAATCAATTTCAGCTTCAGGAATTTGTGTTTAAATTGGTGTTTAAGAGGGATTATTAACATAAATGCAAGCATAGCTCTAAACTGGGGAAATACATTCAAATATTATAGAAGGCTTGGAACCTGCCAGAAGACCTTTTCCAACCTACCTGCCATTTCTAATGGGAAATATGCATTAGACATCGACCTACAGATGAGAAGGAGGAGATGTTTTAGCTGACATTTTTTTACCAGCAGAGTTAACTCTGCTGTGTTCTCTAACTGTGATGAAGATTTCAGTTATACACTTTATTCCACGTTCCTGAGGGTTAGCAATAATCCAGTCTGTCCTTGCAGAATTTCTGTGCTGCAAGTTTGGGTGAACAAAGCTAGCTCTTTCTTTATACCCATTTACTTCTCTTTATGGTTATTTCCACTCGGGGGACTTGTCATACCCTCTCTCCATTGCCTTCAACTTTTCCAGCCTTCCCAGGAAGGAGTGAGGAAAGCCCAATCCTTTCAGCAGCCGTACTCCATTGCAGGATTTCAAAGCCAGAACTGCTGGAGAGCTGTAGGGTCGGAGGGACCCTCACCTGCAGAGAGGGTCAGCACGAGGTTCGGGTTAGGTGATGCTTGCTGCCCATGGGGAGATGAAGAAGGATGAACCTGGCAAAGCGCTAGTGTAAAGCGCTGCCTTGTGCCAGCTCCTTCCCCTTTTGGGGCTGGAAAAATCTCATTCTTCAGCCCCTTCGCTGGAGAGATGGCGCAGAAGAAAGTGCGTGCATTGACCACCATCCGATCGCCCCAAAATTTCCCGTCTGAGCAAGAGCCAGGGAGGGGACCTGATTGCAAAGAAGGTGAGGACGGGCGCTGCTGAGATGTGTGCGCAGAGGGGAAGCTATTCTGGTTTTAAACGTGTCTGAAGACTGTCCTCAAGGCTCAGAAACAACCCCGACTGCACCCAGGCTCAAGGAGGGCAGCAGGGAAATGCCACCTCTGCCCCAGGACGGAGGGGACGGCACACATCAGGGCCTCCCGGGTCCGTACAGGGACTGTCACCTGCTGATGCTGGAACATGAGCCCTCTCCCACCATTCTCCTGCAAATGCATGGAAGGAGGCTGATCTGCTGCTTTGGAGGCGTCTGCCATGTCTAAGCATTCCATAGTCCACTGTCCAACTGGTCCTGCTTATGTTGCCCCTTCCAGTGCTGGGACTCATCCTGAGGGTCCCCCTTTACCATCCTCCGTGTGCTCTGGGCGTCTACGGCGATCTGCCCAGCTGCCCCGGGGCCTGGCTGCTTAACTACGTTAAGGGACAGTAATTTCCTGGTGAGACAGCCAACAAGCTCCCTCATTTCAAATTTTCTGTTTAATTTCATTTTCTGTTCAAATTAATGTTGTTTCCTCTGTGCTTGTCTCGGAGCGGTCTCTCTCCCGTAGAGGCTCTCTGGGATTTCTGCCTCGAGCAGGCTGAAGGTGGCTCCGCAGCTTTTGGTGTCCTTGGACACCAGGTCCCCGGGCGATGCTGCCAGCAGGACGGTGCAGAGGTGATGGGTACCTCCCTTCCTTTTCCTTCTTGGTGGACCTGGAGAGCCAAGGCATCGGGCGCTTGGCTTTCACTGTGCAAGGGGAGGTAGGTTTTGACATGGACCTCGGACACCCTTAACTCCTGCTGAGCACTGGAGAGGTACACACTCCTTCCCAGCATGTCCATGTCATGCTCTGAGAGGATGACAACCCTCCTTTGCCTTTTTGGTTCTGCAAACCCTGGTTTTGGGAGCAACAAGGTCCCAGCCCTCTTGCACAGCAGGGATTTGGTTCCCTTCCTACAAGTGGGAGCAGGTTTCTTGTCCTGAAACCAAGACCGTTCTACAGAGACCCCTTGGGTACATTTCCCAAAGGTTCTCAGGTGCCACCCAGAGAGGCAGTGGGACAGACGGTTCCTGACTCATTTTGGTATAAGCTGTTCTTTGGGTGAATGCCTCAAGGTGCACGGCTGTACCCTATCTCTCTTAGACAGACAACTGCTGCTTTTGTCCAAGTAGAGAGGAGAGCCTGGCTTTATACAGCTCGCCTTCACTCTCTGACGATTCCTCTGTCAAGTAAAATCTCAGTGTTAGCCCATCTTTGTAAATATACTTTGAGATGTTTGGCTACAACAAAAGCAGTTCCAGGCAGGCACCAGGTGTTTTCATTAAGCCCTATGGGGTGCTGTAATTTTCATTATGTAGAAACCACTCAAACGACTCTTCAAGGATGAGAATGCAGTGCTAATAGGGCTTTCAAAGAGGGACAATTTATTGATATTACTGGAAGTTTCAGAGGTCAGCCTTCCAACGCACTAGATACTCCACGGCACAACTAAAAATACCAGGTCTCCTGCAGGTATTTTCCATTTTAAGTTAACGGCAGAGTAAAGTGAGGAAAAACTCAATGCATAGAACAGCAGAAGGGTTATGTGGTGCCATGGCATTTGCTTCAGCTCTGTGAACAGAGAAATAAACTTTCCAGCAAACACCTTTAAGCATTTTTTTTGTGTGCTTTAGGACTAACAGGTTTATATGGAATGAGTCATGATGCCATATTCTGTTTTTAAGCGCGGTGACGCATCCAGCATAAGCCTTTCTGAAGGTGTAGCACAGGACCTGCCTGAAGAAACCAGGCCGTAGATCGGCAGGGTGGTCACCTCTGGCTTCACAGCCTGCCTCCTCCCTCCACACGTGGAGCAGTCCCTGGGGGTCCCTGCCAAACCATGGGCTGGGGCACGTCCCGTGCCCACACGAGGGGCAACGCCAGCCTCCGTGGACACGAGTGGGAATCCTGCAGTGACAGATGTCGTCAAGCAGCCGAATTGCAAAGCATCGGGTTCCCTTCTTTCAAGATAATCTTTCAATTCATGACAAATGCCATAGAGTGGAACAGTCAGTTTTGGAAGTGTGCATGGGCCAAGTTCCCAGAGGCCCGGGCAAGGCGCCCTCACATATGTCCCATCCTGATTTGTCCACTTATTTGATCTCTTGTTAAAATTAATGAGACAAAGACCGGCTAAATCATCTTGGGATATTTTCAACTGATTAATCAAAATGGAAACCTGCAGTAAAAAGCTTTTCCAACAAAAAGAATGAAAAGATGTGTTTGTAGATGCTGCAATATTGTGTTTGAACAAAGTGCAACCTCGATTTTCATTCTGAAACAACTTTAATTCTTCAAGTCCATGTAATTTTTCACCTCAGCCTTCTCCATGCAAAGATCTTTTCAAAAGGATTTTTTGTTTTAGTGAAAATGAATTAACTCAGTTGCTCTGAACGGATCTCTGCTTTCAGTTTGACAAGCCAAAAATGTTTTCATTTGGATGAAAACTTGGAAAACGTCATGAGATGGAGAACTTCCTGGCGCTCCAAAATAGGAATCACTTTGTCCATTGATTTCCTTCCCCATAAGTGCGGGGTGAGTCATATTGAGGTCCACCTCCCCCAGTGTCTGGTGGCAAATGACCAGGAGGAGATTAGAAGAATTAGAAGGAAGTGGATATGAATCTACCAAGTAAAAGGTAGAAAAATCCGAAATGCATCTGTGTTTGCAGCAAGTACTGGCTGCCCCGTGTCATGCTGACCTCCCCGAGAAGTGTTTAAAGATGTAATAAGGATTTTTTGTTAGTAAGGAGATGTTATGGAGTGTCTGCTGAGCAAATGGAAGAAGGTTGGTCTGGCCTCCCCATCACAGCTGGTTCAGGCAGAGGCTCCCGGGAGCCCCATGTACTCGCTGGCGCAGGGAGAAGCTGCACGGTGCCGTGCAGGGCCCTTCGCATCAGTATTTTCTCCTCCACACGTACGCAGTAGTGAATCACAAAGCATATTATTTCTTATCTAAGTTTCACCTCCAGGGAATTCAAATGAAATACAGGCGCGGAGGAAAGCCGGCTCACTGCTGTGGGAGTATGTCAATACCTTAACTTCAATTCAGAATGATGAGCTCCCCCAGTTTTAAATCTTTCCTAAGATCAGCCCATGCCCTGAGGCAGGGTAGACGGAAAATTCACAAAATTAAGATTTCTTTCTTTGCAATAGAGGCATAAAACCCCCTCTTTTGGGTTAATAGATGACCTGTTGCTTCAAACTGGAGAGCGCAATCAACCAACGCCAAGCTCAGGGGAGCTCTTCCTCTCACTTCTCTGCTGTTCAAGTACTCCTCCACGAGGCTCAGGTCCTACGGCTGTTTAAAATGTGCCAATACGACGTCTATTCATATGAACAGAATCCCATTCGGCTTGACATTCAATCCTGTTCCTAGGCTAAAACTTATGGTAGCATAGCAAATGCTTTACCGTCGTCCAAAAACTGAACAGCAAAGGGATTTTTGGCTGCTCAGAGAATTACTCAGACCTAACCGCAGTGACGGCACAGCAGCAAAATACAGCAGTTGCTTTCCTCTGAATGTTTTCTAACTTCTTTCCAAAAGAGCATGGAGGCTGCCAAGGCCTGGTGTTCAGCTCAGAGGTGGCCGGGAAGGTTTATGTACAATGGGTCCGACTACATCCCATAAGCAAGGGACGTGGTTTAGTCCAGGACTCAGCAAGGGACCATGGAAAGAGCAAGCAGCCAAAGGGCAACGCTCAATTTTTTCAGGACTTAGCCACATTCTCAAATATCTTTGGAGCCAGTGGGAATTTGGAAATGCTCTCCCGGGCTTGCAGCTAGTTCATGCCTGCTTCACTATGTCAAACTGCCCAAGAGAGCCTCTGACAGCCTGAAATGCAGAGAATGGTCTTGGTGCCAGTAAAGACTGAGGAGATGCTTTATCTTTATTTTAGCTACGCATACATGAAAGTTTCTCCTGGGTAAATGTTGGACAGCCATTACCTCCTTGTCCCTTAATGACCTCATTTTTCCAACAGAATTTATTATTAGGCTTTTAAAAAATTCAGGTGGAAAACGGGTCTATGAATCAACCAATTTTTGTTGCATCATCTCCATTTTTATCAGAATTGTCTCACAATACTGCAGTGAGCACCTGCCTCTCACAACCACTGTGAAGATTACCTAAAGTTGGAGCAATGCCTTGAAGACAAATCGTATGTAGGAAGGCTAACTACCATTACTGTGTTACTAATAAGGTTATTTTAAACTCAAAGTAGGTCACTGAAGGAGTTTCATAAAAAGCCCCGTGCAAAACACAGTATTTTAAACAACGGTGGCTGAGAACAAAGGACTAACAGTCTCAAATGAAAGAAGTAGACCAAGAATTAGGCAGTGTCTTTTAATGGGCACCGGGCAGCAGCTACCGCAACCCGGGTGCAACTGGTGGCTGTGCCAGAGCCACCCTGCGTGGTGAGCCCGGTCCTGCACCATCCCATCTCCCCTCCCGGTCCCTATCGCCCCTCCAAAACTCAGCGTATCTGAGCACGTCCCAAAGCCCATGATGGATTTCATCGGCTTTCTGGCTCTGTGCCTTCCTGGGGAGGAGAGGAAAGCTGTGAAGCCTGTGTTGATGTACTGTGTGATATTTGGTTTTGGCTGATTTCTGGAGGAAATGGAGTGGAGCGAGGGTTTTAGTTGCATTTTGAAAGTTTTATGTAGGATTGAGTCCTTAGTCATGGTGCCGTCATAGAGGGGGGCTCGGCAGTGCCATCAAAGCCAGCTGGAGCCTGAATCTGCTCCCTTCCCTGTGCAAGGTGGTTTAGGTGACCACTCAGATGCTCCCCAAAGATCGCCATCGCTGGTCCCCGGAGAGAGGAGCGCAGGTGTCCCAATCCTGGGTGACCCCATGGGTTCGTGAGCACTGGCTCCTGTCCCCAGAGCCACACACCCCAGGAGCCTCACCTGACCCGTATAGCACTACTTTTTCTCATTAGACAATTGGAGTCCTGACAAATGGAGATGACGGTTAAGCCAGCTTGGTTTTGTCTAAAATCCAGTGTATTAAATGCACTGGTAACACAGTTAAGCCACCCGGGATGTTCTCTTTTTGTCCACGTGTCCTTCTCGGGTGGGGGAGACTTGCTCAGCCGTGGTGGGAATGCAGCAGTGAGGAACAGCCCCCTTAATGTGAGCCCACCATCACCATGGCCATGAGGCGTGACAAAAATAGCCCATAACCTGAACCCCCTCTTAATGATAAAATAAGCTAGAAATGTGCACATGGGGGGGGAAAAACCCAACCAAACCAAATCCACCCTCCTACACTTTGCTAGCGAAATTCACACTGTCGTTGCAGCTATGCTTAGCCACAAACTTATACGGGATTTTACATGAGATTGCACGGCGTGTGCTGATACACAAGTTATTTTGAGTGTCAGCAAGCCACGCTTCCCTTTGCTGGTGAAGCCTCTCTCCCCACCCCAGAGGCTGCGGACCCCCTGGGTGTCACCGTGTCCCGAAGGGTTTGTACACCCACAAACCCCGTTCTGTCCCAATCGAGCAGCTCATCCTGGGATGATTGCTGGCGCTATTAGCAAAGAGCGTGGATGAGGTACATTACTGATGTAATGATAATAAATGGAGGCTTTCACTAATCCACACGGTGCAACGAGCCATTGCCCTTCCATAAAATGAGCCAGATGCTGATGGTTTGATTTAAAACTGGGAAAAGTACGAGCATTTCACTTCATGCTGGGTTTTCAAAAGGACACGCTTGCAGGAGAAGGGGCCTTTTCCCCTAATTCTCCATGCGTGAAGCTTCATGACACCTCCCAGGCAACCTGGGCTTAGCTTGTAAATAAACGGGACTAGACGAGGGCAGGCGGGGGGGAAGGCTGGGGCTGGGTGAGCTGCCGGTGGAGCACAAAAAATGTGGCTGTGATGCACAGACCCGGCTGGAGAGTGGCCGGTTGCGGTGTTTGATTGCAAATGTTTGGCAGGAGGGAGGCTGAGCTGCTCTCTGGGGCGATCTGTAATTAAGTCCAGGTTAAGGTCCTGCGCAGTGCTCTGTCAGCTGTTTTAATCAGACTTGCGGGAGATAACGAAGCCCCTTGTTTGGAGTGCAACCGGAGGGGAGAGGGGACTCGCAGATGACACAAAGACAGAGCGCGGGCTAGTGCTAAGTGACTGACCCACAGCAGCCCCCTGTGCCATCGGGGCCGCTTGCTTGTTTCCCCAGAAACGGTTATTGCTGCGACGTTTTTCTCCTGAAAAGCACAGGAATCATAGAATCATAGAATGGTTCAGGTTGAAAGGGACCTTGAAGATCATCGAGTTCCAACCCCCCTGCCATAGGCAGGGACACCTCCCACCAGACCAGGTTGCCCAAGGCCACGTCCAGCCTGGCCTTGAACACCTCCAGGGATGGGGCCTCAACAACCTCTCTGGGCAACCTGTGCCAGTGCCTCACCACCCTCACAGTGAAAAACTTCTTCCTCATGTTCAATCTAAACCTGCCCTCTTCCAGTTTGAAGCCATTCCCCCTCGTCCTATCACTCCATGCCCCAGTAAAAAGTCCTTCCCCAGTTCTCCTGGAGCCCCTTTAGGGACTGGAAGGCCGCAATAAGATCTCCCCGGAGCCTTCTCTTCTCCAGGCTGAACAGCCCCAACTCTTTCAGCCTCTCCTCATAGGAGAAGGGCCTTGTTGTGCCAGACCAAAGGCCCAGCACACCCAACCCTGGCTGCACCTGGAAAACTTACAGAAAAGGTTGCACACCAGGGGTTTGCCCGCTCCTGGGGCACCGGGAGGATGTCCTGGCTGGAACCCTGAGGCAGGCATGATGTTCAGTAGCCACAGATGAAGTTCTCTTCCACAGATGCAGCTGATCCCACTTGAACCTATTTACACTTTTGGCTCCCGTAGCTTTTCCCATGGTGAGTCCCCCGGTGCAGTGATGGCACTGCTAGAAGAAAGGACCTAATTTGCTATAGGTACCTGGTGTGGTGATTTCCACGGACATCCCTGCAAACTCAGTAGAGCTGGGTGATCAATGACTATTGCCTGAGGAAATACCTGAAGTGAAACTCAAAGCCGTTGCTAACATCTCATTAAGTTAAATCTAAGTAATGGCAGACACCTGAGTGTCTGGATCAAATATCCCCGTCCCAGGCAACGATGAGAGTACCGAGCGAAGGCTGGGAAGCAGGATAGGTGCATTGGCCCAGCAGCACCAGACCTACCCAGTTCAGTGCGTGCACTAAAATACGGGCAGGGGGCTCAGGTGCAAGGTCATACCGCAGCTAAGACATGAGTGTAGGTGTATCTTTTCTGCAACTGGGAAAAAAGTTGATTTCTGGACTTTGGAAGGCTTCTTTCCCTGATTCACATTGGCCTTCTAATGTGCTAATTCTTGCCCATGACTGGACCTACCTGTAAATAAATTAGGCTGAAATATTATACCGCACCTGAGTCAACTGATTTCTTTCCTGGCAGTGAGATACTCCTTTTCTGCAGCCCGGCATTTCCTGGCCAGTGCAATAATCACTGCATATTTTAAGTTCAGTTGTGGTAGCTTTCAGGAGCCGCTTGGTACCCGCTCTTATTTTTATTCAGTTGAGTTCACTGTCCTCCAATTTATGTCTTAAATGAGAGTCCCAAAAATCTCAGCAGTTCCTCTTCTGAATTCTTATTTAAAACTACCCAGTCAAATAGGACCTCAGAGTATTTATTTCTGTAAACAATTATTTCAAACATTTTTATTCCTACAGCCACATACTGTTTGCAAGCCAAAATATCATGACAGGTTGGGAACTCTTTGCTTTGTGATCGGAATTAAGGTTGGACCAGATGATCTTTCGAGGTACCTTCCAACCTGGGCTGTTCTATGGTTCTATGAGGAGAACTTACAAAAACCTCGTAAAACCAGAAATGAGGAGAATAGAGTTCCAGTTCATCCATTCCTATTAGCCTGAAAGGTATGTGCAACGTAAGTGTGTTTTTATATAATATAATTTAAACCTAATTGTCATTTTAAGATGTAGTAATTAAGAACAAATTCACTACCAACTGGTGTAGCAGCAGCCTGGGTTAGGTACCATGATGATGAAGCGAACATTAGGGAATGCCACAATAAATTGGCCCTAAATTACATGAAGCTGCTAAAAATATAAAGCTTTAATTATTAGCTTATCACACCAAGTGAGAAAAGAAAATGGTGCCATAGTGACAAGGTGCAACACCAGCACATCTGCACGTCGTAATCCCATTTGTTAATTACGGTGGCTACGTGGTGATGGGGAGTAATCTGTTGGAGACCGCTGGTCCGGCCTGCAGAATGGCACTCGCAGGCACGGAGCTGCGCAGAGGCGGAGAGGGGACCCGGCAGAGGTCCCAGGGCGGCTGCGGAGGGAGAACGGGGGTGCGCAGCCCCCCCCTCGCAGCCGGAGCGCGTGGGCTGCCTCCTGCCCACCCGCCCAGCCTTGGGGTGACACTGGGTCTGCCCCATGCCCAGGTGGGACCTCATTTGGCTCCAGCCCTCACCCAGCCTTTCCCTGTGCCTGCTGGCTTGTACACGGGCGGTCAGAGGAGACGGTGGTGCCCAGCAGAGGAACGCGCCCCGGTGTGCCCCTGCTCCGCACCCGCGGCGTGGGGAGGACCCCGGGCACCTTACAAGGAGGCCTTCTGCGAGCACTTGAGGTGTTTATTAGGCGGCACGCTGCCTAACATATACCTGGAGTCTTTCACATTTGCATTTCACGCTCCTCCGTACACTCAGATGGACGTTTTCCCAATTAACTTCACTCCCGCTAAAGCTGGCAGTGCCAAGGCAGCGGGAAATATTATCCTGAATGTCAGGGACTTAAAATATAACCTTTTCAGAGCACGGTCAGACTCTGACCACAGCTGAGGCCTCCAAACGATACTTTAAAGGAGATAAATAATATAATAATAGATAATAACAAATGTCAAGTTTGTCATAACTTGAAAATGCAATTTACCTTCTCAGCCAGAGGGAATACACGCTTGTATGTTGTTCTTCGCTGCTAATGTTCTGCCAGTTAATGTACTGGGTTTCTATAATTATCAACCCTCCCTTCATTATATTGGTGGTTGATTGAAGGTTTGGAGATACACGCTTGCACCTCAGCCCACACCTTGGCCCGTGATTTATCAAATCTCAGCAGCCAAGGCTCTGCCTATTTAATAAAGATGGAACGACTCAGGGGAGCTCTGGAGATCGTTGCTGTTTGCAACAGAAAAAATAAATTGCTACGGCTTTGATCTGAGCGGTTTCCCCTGTCCCCAGCACGCTCGTTAATTAGATCTAACGATGGAACGCTGCAGACAGATTTTAAGAAACTTCTTAACAAAGTTTGGGAGCTGAGTGCTTGCAACTGCTGGTGCCTAACGGGGCAGCAGCCTCCTCCCTGATGGGCTTGCGATGTTGGACTTATACTGGACACGCAGGTCCCGGTCAGAGCGGTTTCATCTGTTGGGGGAAAAAAAGAAAGTACAAGGACCCGTTATCTAAAGTCTCTAATGTCCCCCTTTTTCACAATATGTTTTGTGTATATGTTATAGAAATAAAAATCTGAAGGCAAGTTTTTTACAGAAGTATAGTGTCTAAATGTAAATATTTAAAAAAAAAGGTAAGGGATTTCGGTGCCTTGCGTATTTTCCCATGCTTTCTTGATGTTTTTTCTGATGTACATGTTTTTTGGGGGATGGAAATCATAGCCCTTTCCAAAATAGATGGTCCCTCCTCCTTGAATATATTTTAAAACTTAAGATCACTCTTAAAAAACTCTAATTTTTGAGGCATGTTATTCTTTTCAGCCATGTTAACATCTTCTGCAATGGTGGCTTTTTCTTTCTCCTTAACCCTCCTGCCCTGAAGACTTTTCATATTTCCGAGCCCAAGAAAAGGATGTGAAGCGTGTTTAGATGTGCCACACTCAATTCTGCTTTGGGTAAATCAGCAAATCCACCCGCCTGTACAGGCTGCAGAGCAGAGGCCAGCGCTGGCAGCGGCGCTGGGGACAGCAGTGACAGGGGCGGCAGGAAGATGGGCTTTATTGACAGAGCATCCTGTGCACTTGTGTTCTTATCTTCAGCATTGCCAAGAAACACTGTCAGAATGGGGACCTCAATTATCATAAGAGCTCATAAGATAATTAACTGTATAGATAAAACCAGCGAACAAATTGATCCAAAGCAAAAAGACAGAGAGGGGACGTGTCAACTGTCAATTAGGAAAATATCCTATTATCTGCGGGCTCGCAGCGGTGCAGCCGCTGCTGGTTTTGGAGCGTGGCAAAAAGAGACAGGAAACCACCAGAGCAACGCTGTGTGAGTAGTAGAACTTCAAATGTGGGATCAGATACTTTAACTATGAAGTCCCGTAATCCATAAAGTAAAATGAGAAGTGACTTCTGGCAGCTAGGAGACGTGATGATTCAGAAAAAGAAGAACCTAACAAAAAAGACCCCACAAGTTGGTTGTGCCTTTGGAGGGCAGAGCTCCACATCACAATTTTTACCAGCGATTTGAATATTTCTGTACTCGGGGAGTTGCTCTGGCAAAAGAAATACGTCTACTGATAAAATAGTTTGCAAACTCTGCACCTAAACAGAAATTAAGGCCAAACATTTCACAAAGCTATGCGTGAGAACGAAGAGGTTTTCGCTTGAATCCAGCGTGCTGCCAAAGCATCTCTTGCTAACACGTGCTATCTAGAAGATGAAAGAGAATGAGGTTTGCATGTTGTAAGGCACAGCTAACCTTACATTTCTCCTGACATTCAGATGATGTAAGATTCCCCATCTGCTCAGATTTGCCCTGCTGTGAGACTCGCTGTATTGCCTTGAACAGGCAGAGGGGCACGTGGTCCGTCAGACGGGCATCTCGTCGGGGGGACAGGCTGCCTGCTGGGCTCGGGGCACGGGTGCAGAGCGGTGTCCCGGCCCTCGTGCCGCGCTGCCCACCCTCACACCCCCTCCTCCCTCCCTTTTCTCTTTCGGATAAATAAATAAAGTATGAGTCAGATGAGAGAGACTCTAAATCACATGCAAAATGTGCTTCTGCAATAAAAATCCCTGTTTTTCAGTAATTATCATACTTAAAGCCCCGTCTGAAGATTATTGCCAGTAAAGGCAGTGCTTGCACGGACCTCAGCAGCCTGCAGCCTGGGTGTTCGCTGCTGGGAAGCGTCTGCTGCATCTCCCTGGTTCTCTGGTGTCTCTGAGATAATACCCAGTGCAGCCAGTTGGTCTGAGCAAGTGGCTTCGATGGGAAGCCGGGGATGGCGGCTGGGAGCCATCTGGGTGCGTGGATATTAATAATGCCTCTAATGTCACAGGGTGATTAAGGCAGAGATGATAAGCAGCCAGAATCTCTGGGTTTGGGGGATGTGGCAGCCACCGGCGGGAAGATGCAGACTGTGCAAACCCGAGCGCATCACCAGAGCATCACCCTCATGCCAGTCCCCTTCAGGGACCCAAAATCTGTCTCCCAGGAAGATGCAAACTTGAACAGAAGTGGTGAAAATCGGCCTCTGGAATACATTTCATCTTCTGCAGATTATGAGGCATCTGGAACAGGTTGCCCAGAGAGGTTGTTGAGGCCCCATCCCTGGAGGTGTTCAAGGCCAGGCTGGAGGTGGCCTTGGGCAGCCTGGTCTGGTGGGAGGTGTCCCTGCCTATGGCAGGGGGTTTGGAACTCGATCATCTTCAAGGTCCTTTCCAACCTAAACCATTCTAGGATTCTATGATTCTATAATCTGCTGTATTCTGTTTTTCCGAAACACTGCTAATATCAGCTATCTCAGCTTGCAAACGTGGGGGAGCCATCCATTAGCATGAGCCTTAGCCGGGGCCGAGGTCGCTCCGGGGCTCTCAGGCTTTCAGACGAAATCGGCTCATTTTCGCCTGCAGACTTGCGAAGGGGCTGCATAACCTTTCTATAGGCACTGCAGACCCTCTTGGCTCTTTCACAGCTTGTGGGAAATGAAGCACAGAATAAGTCTAAGGAGAGGCCCATGCATTTTAAACACCTGATGTAACTGCAGAATTCTTAAAATGCCATGAACCAAATGGTGACTTTTTAAAACTAATTCAACTGCACTGTCCATTCATAAAACAGCGGTTATCCCTCCGTTATAATTTCTAGGAATACAAAGTGTGAAAAAACGCACTTTGAGGAAAAAAAGCAGAGAGATGCAAGAAAAAAAA
>VUYV01000056.1:1782429-1816148 GCA_008711295.1 Anarhynchus alexandrinus | reverse complement strand
CAGCGTGCTGCCAAAGCATCTCTTGCTCACACGTGCTATCTAGAAGATGAAAGAGAATGAGGTTTGCATGTTGTAAGGCACAGCTAACCTTACATTTCTCCTGACATTCAGATGATGTAAGATTCCCCATCTGCTCAGATTTGCCCTGCTGTGAGACTCGCTGTATTGCCTTGAACAGACAGAGGGGCACGTGGTCCGTCAGACGGGCATCTCGTCGGGGGGACAGGCTGCCTGCTGGGCTCGGGGCACGGGTGCAGAGCGGTGTCCCGGCCCTCGTGCCGCGCTGCCCACCCTCACACCCCCTCCTCCCTCCCTTTTCTCTTTCGGATAAATAAATAAAGTATGAGTCAGATGAGAGAGACTCTAGATCACATGCAAAATGTGCTTCTGCAATAAAAATCCCTGTTTTTCAGTAATTATCATACTTAAAGCCCCGTCTGAAGATTATTGCCAGTAAAGGCAGTGCTTGCACGGACCTCAGCAGCCTGCAGCCTGGGTGTTCGCTGCTGGGAAGCGTCTGCTGCATCTCCCTGGTTCTCTGGTGTCTCTGAGATAATACCCAGTGCAGCCAGTTGGTCTGAGCAAGTGGCTTCGATGGGAAGCCGGGGATGGCGGCTGGGAGCCATCTGGGTGCGTGGATATTAATAATGCCTCTAATGTCACAGGGTGATTAAGGCAGAGATGATAAGCAGCCAGAATCTCTGGGTTTGGGGGATGTGGCAGCCGCCGGCGGGAAGATGCAGACTGTGCAAACCCGAGCGCATCACCAGAGCATCACCCTCATGCCAGTCCCCTTCAGGGACCCAAAATCTGTCTCCCAGGAAGATGCAAACTTGAACAGAAGTGGTGAAAATTGGCCTCTGGAATACATTTCGTCTTCTCCTGCAGATTATGAGGCATCTGGCACAGGTTGCCCAGAGAGGTTGTTGAGGCCCCATCCCTGGAGGTGTTCAAGGCCAGGCTGGAGGTGGCCTTGGGCAGCCTGGTCTGGTGGGAGGTGTCCCTGCCTATGGCAGGGGGGTTGGGACTCGATCATCTTCAAGGTCCTTTCCAACCTAAACCATTCTAGGATTCTATGATTCTATGATCTGCTGTATTCTGTTTTTCCGAAACACTGCTAATATCAGCTATCTCAGCTTGCAAACGTGGGGGAGCCATCCATTAGCATGAGCCTTAGCCGGGGCCGAGGTCGCTCCGGGGCTCTCAGGCTTTCAGACGAAATCGGCTCATTTTCGCCTGCAGACTTGCGAAGGGGCTGCATAACCTTTCTATAGGCACTGCAGACCCTCTTGGCTCTTTCACAGCTTGTGGGAAATGAAGCACAGAATAAGTCTAAGGAGAGGCCCATGCATTTTAAACACCTGATGTAACTGCAGAATTCTTAAAATGCCATGAACCAAATGGTGACTTTTTAAAACTAATTCAACTGCACTGTCCATTCATAAAACAGCGGCTATCCCTCCGTTATAATTTCTAGGAATACAAAGTGTGAAAAAACGCACTTTGAGGAAAAAAAGCAGAGAGATGCAAGAAAAAAAAACATTTTATAATCCACTGCAGCTCAGTTCCTCATCAACACCTGACGACAGCTGCTCACAAAGCTGACAAGCAGTCACTAGCTCGATCACAGCCTCTTTGTCCCCGTGTAGCCTCGGGGGTGACGCAGAAGGTGACGGTGTGGCACGTTTCTGTGCGCAGTGCTCCTTGTGGGCATCCTCACGAGCACGACGCTCCAGCAGCCTGCAGCATCACCACGTCCCCCTTCGGTTCCTGGACTTTAGAAGCAGCTTGTGCAAGGAAACAGCTCCCCCGGCCCAATTCTGCCTCCTGATGGGCGGGAGCTGGAGGAAGCCTCAGCTCCCCGAGCAGGATAGGGGAAGGCAGCGCCCGGGGCCTGCGCCATGTCCAAACTGATGTCTGTGGTGGGTTTCACATGAAGCATCCCCACGGATGCATCTCTCCGCTGACTTTAGACCCCAGGGAAGCCCCAGGCACGGCTCCTGCTGCTGAGACAAACGTCCTCCACCCTGGGAAGGTAAGAAGGGTTCAGCTTCCTATGGGAAAACATTACCTGGAATAAAACAAGAGACGTGTCACCTCAGGTGACTGTCCCCCGCCTCAGGGATGTGCCCCGTGCTCTGCTCCCCTCCGCTGCGGCTGCTCCCCCTCAGCTCAGCACCCAGCACCCACCACGCAGAGGCCATTAAAGCCCCCAGTCGCACGCATCCTTTTACAAGAAGCCTTTGCTCGCCCGGAGCGTCTCCTGCCCGCTCTTGCTGCGCTCCCGTTTCTGCCGGTGCTTTCGGTTTCCCGCATTTCAGCAGCATCTGATGCCTCCCAGCAGCATCGCGACTGGTGGCTGTCTCCTGCAGCTCCTGCCACCCAGACCTGTCTGCCGGCCACGGGAAGCGCGTCGCTGGCACCGAGCCTGCCTCTAACCAGCTGCGGGCAAACGGGGGTGACAGAGGTGCAATTCATTATAGCTTTTTATTAATTTTCCCCCCTTTTCTCTGCTGCTCCTATGAGAAACATCGCCGGTTCCCACCCTGATTGCCCGTTGATGTCGCAGAGCCGGGCTGTCTCCTCCCGAAGACTCTGCAGGAGTGAGGAGGGGGAGCAGGAGCTGATTGCACAGCTGTGCTGGCAGCGGCAATGTGTCTGTGTGTGTGTGTGTGTGTGTGTGTCTGTGTGTGTGCAGGGACAGGGGAGGGCGCAGCCTGGATGCTGCCTAATGCCAGGCTGCTCTGGGCTCCGTTCACATCTCTCCATAACTGCTGTCTGGTTAAACCCACAATTTTCATGAGCTAAATCCCTCCCCTGCACCTCTCAACGCATCCTGGGCTCCGAGAGGCTTCCTACACTGCTAAATCATGGCTAGGAAAAGAGCTCCTCACCTATTGTCATATTTGATCTGTCCTTCTCCTAAAGGCATTTCTTTGACACGAACTGAAACGTGGAAGAGCCGGAACCTTCTAAGATGTTTGTTAAATGTAAAATACTGAGATGACTTAATGACGCCAGTATCTTTTCTCCTTTTCTGCTCGGATACGACCCAAGCTGCGCCCATTGTATCAGCCTTCCCAAAGATTCAGCCAAGCCGGCGCTATTTCACACGCGAAGCTGTCACATCCACGTCACGTCAAATGCAATCACCCAGTTAAGGGGGAGCGTTTCTCCTAGATGCCGATGACAGGTGCCAAAGTCCCCTTAGGTTGGAAAATCGGTGCTGTGTGTTCCTGCGTTACATAAACTTCTGCCCTGATCTGCACCCTGGGTCATCAGCTCGTGGAAGTGCCGAGGGCTCGAGCATCACACGGGCTGGGGAAACACGGCTCGGTCATCTCACACAGCGCAGCAGGAGCAATGGGCAAATTGCTTCTTTCTTCCACCTTTTATTATCATATATTTCCTTTTTTTTTGTTTTGTTTTCCTTTCCAAGAGACTCTCACTATCTCAGACATCCTCGTCATTTTTCAGAGTATTTTTAATGCGTCTTCCCAATTTTCCCTTCAGTTGTCTTTCACATGTCACAGCTCATATGGCGGGGGCTCGTTGTAATGTGTGTCTATCCATTTGTCTTCCTAAATCCCTGCAGGTTTTAGGGGTGGTGTTTCAGTATTTCTGAGTTGTCTTCACTTTGTACTGCAATGTTTCTTAAGAAAAGTTGCTGGTGTCGGGATCTGTCCAGAGCAACGAGTTAAAGAGCTTCACATACTTGGGAGAGTGACGACAGCATATGAAGAACTAAGTGTTCAGAGAGCCTTGGGATACGAAAAGCCGAAGAGGCATAGAAATCGCAGGTCAAAAGTGGAGTCCCTCCTTCCCTTGCCATGTGGGTTTTTGTAACATTACATATTGCTCTGCAGTGGTGCAGAGCCCGAACGTGCCTGAATACGGGATATTGGGTAACAGCTATTTCCCCATGAAACTGCCCGCTGATGCTTGTTGAACACCTGTGTACATCAAGAAATACATGAAAAATAAAATAAATGAAAATTCCACAAATAAGTTGTGCTCTGAGAGGAGTAAACGGGTTTTCTTCAGTGAACAAAGTCTGAAGCATTTTGGTTTGGCTGAAAGTTTGCAAGCACTATCTGAGCAGATGACCCCTTCCAGATGAAGACGTCTCCCTGATCAGGCCTTGGCAGTTCTTTTCCCTCTCCTCCCCGGCTGCTCTCCTGCACTTCTTCAAATAAATTATGCAAGGATCTCTCTGATGGCCCCTCACTAATACATCATGGCTTGGATTAGTCTCTCTGCCGGTATTGATGGCAGCAGCAGTTGCTCTCAGGCTGAGCAAGGTACTCAAGTGATACCTCTTGCATAACGTTGATCTAATGAAGGATCATCACTTATTAGATGGAGGGAAGAGAGCGGAAGAGCGCCAGAAAAGTCTTCTAAGCAAAAAGGGTTTTAATTAGCTCTCCAAGCCTCTAAGGCAAAGCAGAGCTTTCAAATCAGATGCTGTGTGCTGTTACCCTGAATTATGCCGGACCCTGTTTCAGCCCCGTAGCAGCAGAGGGCATAATTGAACAAAATCTGAATTTTCTGATCTTTCCTGTTGCGTTTTCTTTCTGGTAAGCAAAAGAAAAAAAAAAATCTAGTTTGCAGATGTAAGACAGAGAGATGCCCTCACCTCCCAGCTTCAGACTCTTTCTACTTCCCCCTAACAGATCAGTGTGTTCAAAATCAGTTCAGTCTCCTTATGGTCAAAGAATTTCCCCTTCGTTTCAAATTTTGCTCCACTTCAGAGAGAGAAATCCCATCAACCCTTCAGAAGTCCCCTGTTCCTCGTTTCTCTGTAACAGCTACAGAGAGGTCTTTTTAAAGGGATTTTAGCGTATGTTTTGTGCGAAGCAGGCACGAGAAGCTGTTCGGCAGCAACACTTTCCATGGAGACGGCAATCTCCTACGAGGAGCTCAGAAGAAGTGGAGAACTGCCTTTGGCTTTCCCGGACAAGTGGCCAGGGCAAACCTCTGCAGCGCTCTGATGCGGCGCCGTTCCTGCATCCCCATCTCGGGCAGCATCCCTGGCTCGAGGCACAGGAGCATGCACGCACTCAACCGGGGCAAATTAAACACGCTCTCTTGAAACCAAGCTGCCTTCTCCGAACTGAGGCATGAACCTGCCCTGGGTAAGAGAGTCTTCTAGGAAATTTTGGCAGGTTTCCATGCAAAAAGGTTTTTGGTTTTTTTTTTGCTCTCTGAGCACAGGTAGGATCTCACTGCACTATACTCTCATAGAGAGCACACAGGGACCTGCTCCAAAGAGCTGACAAGTGTCAAGAGGAGGTTCCTGACAGATGAGGGAGTAGGAGGAAACACAAATCAAAAAGGAGTGGGGAAATAGGTCACGCTGTTGCTATATTTGTAAGCATACTATTGATTAACCAACAGACTCAAGCAGCGCTTAAACAAGGTATGTGCTCGTGTTCCCTTGACTTTTTAGAGATGCTTCATTAAAATAGTCAGAAAAAAAGCCACATTCCTGTATGAATCTCCCGAAGCCCTGAAAGCACAGCCAGGCTGAAGCAAGTCTTCTGGGCCCCAGCTCCTACGTTGGGGGCAGGAAAGTTTGTGCAAGCTGTCAGTGCGTTAGTGCATTACCCCCTCATTTTGTTAAACTCAGCACAACATTACCACGAATAGTTGGATGATGAGCAGATATTTGGATGGTATTTGTACAGAAAGCTCTAAAGATGTCCCGCTGTTCTTCTATGCTTAACTGCTGTTCAAGTCAATGGGGTGGTACTGTAGGTAACACCGTACTTAACAAACACCCAACAGTTATATTATGGTAAATGAACCCCAAAAAACATGATTCAATAGTCAAATAATCAGCATGGGCACATCAAAAGAAGAGGCCCACATCCAGCTGACAATAACCCCCTAACTGGCATCAGCCACAAAGGGCTGCTCTGCCATGGTTGGCATCGCACCGTGCCCATAGCTTGGCACAGGCAAGCGCGGGCTCCAGTGGCACTGACCAAAATTAATATCTCCTTGAGCGGGGTGCCAAGTCTTCCAAAGCCAAGTTGCACGCTGTGCCAGGCACTTGGGAATGTGCTCTCTTGCACTGCTATATTTCTGCCAACAAAATGATGCGTCCTTCTCGTTGGTAAGAAAGGTCTTCTCCAGCTGTGTGTTGGCTTACCATGAGGAGGAGGACAGGGACTACCCCGAGAGCTGTACCCTACCAAGGCGCTCACAGAAACAGCCAAGCTTGGTGCTCTTCTCTTCTGCTTTCCAATCCTGCTGTTGAGTGTTTCAGGCTGAAATTTCTTGAGCTTTCTGAGCCATAGGGTCCGATGGGCATTTTAGGAACATTTTGAAGGAGGAAAAGAGTTTGCAGGCAACTAAGGGAGCCCACCAGCACTGGCAGAGTTGATGACAGGGGTGCAGGGAGGCTCACAGAAGCTTCTATGAAGTTGATATAATTTTTTGAGGTTTCTATGTATATTTAATTAAAGGATGATAATATAGGCTTTTTCATTAAATGCTCTGGAAGCCCTGTAGGTTCTCCTTGATGGAAGGTGCTATGGAAGCGGCTGAGATTTGCTGTCATTAATATCTCCCCCCCTGCAGACACCCCCTCAGTCTAGGTGTGCTGCTCCCAAAGCATTTTGAGCCAGTTGGAGACCTGGGACCCATTCAATGACCAGGCACCCAGCAGCCCTTCCCTGCAATAATGTGGTCAAGAGCAGTTAACCTTCAAAATATCTTAATTACCAGGTCAGCCTTGGAAATGGCACCAAGCAAATCACTGTGTATATAAAATACCTAGGAAAATCCTTTGTTTCTGAAGCAATTTTGAAAGAGGAAATGAAAAAAAAAAATGTTATTTAGTCTTTCTTTCAAAGGAGGAGCCCTCTGCTAGCTCTCTCAAACCCAGAGAAAATCAAAATGACGGAGGATGAAATGAATATGGATGGCTGGGTGCTGCGTTGCGCTGATAAGAGCCTCTCCAGTTCTGCTGGCAGCACCATCCGTCCTCGCCCTCGGGCTCCCTGCATCCCTCCTGCTCCCCCAGGCAGTGCCCAGCCGAGGAGAGCTGCCCACACAGTGAGGAGGAGGAGTGTGAGGAGGAAGGAGCAGAGCCAGCAGCACCATCAGAGGGGCTTTGGCTTTCCGAACCCCCCGGGCATCGCTCTTGTAAGCTGGATGCAAACGAGCAGCGGTGCTCACCCCTCTGTGGAGGATTTCCCCTCTCAGCCCCACGGTTTGCAGGGAGGGGAGGCACAGAGGGTCCGGCAGAACAAAGCGATGGTCTCAGCTGCAAACACAACAGGCATCTGCAAGCCCTGCAGTGTCCCGGTCACCTGGGGATGGAGTTGAGGGGTCTGGAAGAGGCACAGGCTCTGCCCCTTCAGCTGCAGCAATCTCACCATCTGAGAAAGTTAATCAACCAAATATTGTTCTTTTGTACTTAATCTACAACTGCTCATTTTTGCCAATTATCCTAATTTCCCACTCCCCCCCCCCCAGTGCTGGCAAACTGCCAGGAGCCTCCCTGTCGGACGCGCAGCCCCGTGGCCAGCAAAGCCTTCAGGTCTCAGCGTCCCTCAGAGGCGTGCTCGGTGACGTGCCACGCTGCGCCGTGCTGTGCCACGCTGCCTGTCACCACCTACATCACCGGCTGAGGCAAGGAGCCGTGCTCTGAGCTGAGCAGGTCCCACGGGCACCGTGCCGCTTGCGGCTGGGGCTGCTGGGTGAGGTGCTTCCCTCCAGCACCGTGCACAGCCTTGGTTTTGCTCAGCTAAAGCAGCCAAGCTCTCATAGACCTCTTTCATATACCCCCGGCACCCTAATACCCCGCTCAGGACCTCTTTGTTTGAGATGAGGGCTCACCAGGGCCCGGTTAGATCCACGTTAGCATTAGAAGCAGCTCTCTGCTGCTGCACCCTTGGATCCCATTTCTCCGATCCATACTTCACGTCTTTCAGTCTGTTAGCAAAAGATACATGGAGAGCAATCATTTCCAAATAATATGCCCTCGACTTACCGCAGAAGTGCTTGTTAAGTGCATTACCTGGTGCTTTGATTCTACTAAATTACATCCCATATTTATTCCCCAGTGGTCAGATCTTCCCTATGGCGAAAATGCCTCCAGCTTGCTTTCCTTGCTAAACTTCGTTAGGACGCACTGTTTGCAAAGGCTGTTAATATATGAAATAGGCTCGAGCCTGGGCTGCTCTTGGAGGAACAGCCCCTTTGCCAGCTCTTTAGCCTGATGTTGTGCTAAAAAGATGCTGGTTTCTCATCTTTATCCAACTTTTTGAAATCATCGCCCAGTTTTCACACCAGTCCTTTCTTGACTATCATAACCAATAATCTCCCCTGGGGACACCATCAGCAGGCAATTTGCGGATGTCCAAGACTGTTAGACCTGCCATGCTCCTCTTGGTTTACAAATCAACTATTGTATTTGACCGACAGAGATGACAACCTCTTTAATGCCTCTTTCTCCCAGATCCTTGGAGACTTCAGTGCAATTCACTGTTGAGTAGTTCAAGGTAATAAACTTTGGTGGAAGCAATTAGAAGCACTTGGCTGCAAGTAGCTGCGATCGCGTAAAGGAGGAAAAGGCCCATGTTTACCCCATCCCTAGCAAGTCGCGGTCCCTTGGCCCAGCCTTGTTTCCCCCATGGGCTGGTAATGAGCTACATTCCCTGTGTTCATCGCACGAAGACGGTTCTGGTGTTCTAAAAAGAGCTCTATGTTTAAGCTCATATTCAGAGTTGATGCAATTCAGCACCACTCCTTTGCCTGCCAGCATACGGCATGTTTGCACAATATAAGGGAGTTTCTTTACAGACAGCAAAGTATTAAGATAGCGACGTTGGCCCAGTTGGGTGGTGCGCTCCAAAAGCGATGCCAAGTAACGAATGGGAAGTTTGAAGCCCTCACCCTCAACCAGGCCATGAGTGCTGCACGGCATGGTAACTCAGGAGTGTGGAAATGCTACAACAGTGTGCAAAATCAGTCCCTCTCCCAACGCCTACACTCCCCACCTCTGCACAGACACTAGTCTAATTTCTTTTTTCCTTCAAGTCCTCAGATGGTTATTCTTCATTACCACATCATATGACTTTCATATACTTGCCAGTTCAGCCAAGGAAATTCTAGGTTAGAGCTCATGTAATGAAATGTTGGCTTTTTATCGAATATGTGGGAGACCCAGACTTGGCCACCAGCTCAGACTGAGGTACGTCCCAGTGCCGTTGTACCTTTTCTGCAGCCTGTTCATCTCCTTCAGCAGAAAACAAAGGATCGAAAGAACTCAAACTGTTTCTGAATTGAGAAAGTATGCCCCAACCCTCCTGATACTTGTGAGTTGGTACTGGAATGGCAGGAAAGCAGCCCAAAGGGGGTCATCTCAAACCTCAACTGTGGCTCTGCTGGGAATAACAAGGGCAGAAGTGGAGCCCCATTCCCTGAGCACGTGGCTTTCCTAGGCCACCCAGGTACAGCCGTACAAAGCCTGGGGTTGGATGCTTTCCTTCTCATCTCCCCTTGACACTCACAGCTTTCTTTACATTAGTTCTGGCAAGCATAAGGCCATAAAAATGGATGGCTTGTGGTGAGCTCAGCTGATATCCTGTGACTCCACAGCTGTTTGATCCAGCAAGAAGGGAACAGAGCACAACAGCTCCTTTCGGCAGCAACCCCAAGACATGTATTTCCAAGCTATGGTTTTCTGATGCCGTGCCCCTCACCATGTGCTCCAGTCCCCTGCCACCTTAGTAGCTCTCCAAGAGCCCCTCTCCTCTTTTTCCACATCTCTTTTCAACTGGAGGACCCAAAACCGGATGATTTACACCAGGTGCATCGAGGGGAGGGGGAAAGGGAAAATAACTTCCCTTGATCTGTTGGCCAGGCTTTTGTGGAAGCTTTTAGACACGTACTTAGCCACAGCTTAGCAAGCAAAGCTAGGAAAATGAATTCCCCGGGCTTCTCTGGGGAAGTCAGCTCCATGCATGTGCATTTTGTGAGACCATTTGACCTGTCCAAAAGAGCCAGACGCTCCGCAGCAGCCCTTTGCCATTAGCTGCGGGATGGCTACCCCCGTCTTTACCCTGGGGGGTTCAGAGACCAATTTTACCGCGGCCACGAATGAGTGCGGGAAGAGGCAAAGCAAGCACGGGGAGTTGTGGAAAAGAATGCCAAGCTCAGATCAGGGGGATGGAGCCCGGAGCGGGGGGATGGAGGAGCGTTGGAGGAGCATCTCTCTCCCGCCGCGGGAGAGCCGAGACGCGGCGCGGGCAAAAGGCGACGTTCGGCCCCATCCAGTGGCAGCTCAGCAAATTGCAGGAAAACGCAGCGAAACCCCTTGTGCTTGAGGATTAAACGTCGACGTATTTAATTTCCCTGTTGCCCTGCCGGGATCCGAGTCACCGATGTTACGCTCCTTTGCAAATAGCAAGGGCGCTGGTCACTTTTAGCAGCGCCGATTTAAACGGTTACGCTTCCTAAAGGGGACGCTTAGATACAGTCACCTTCTTTGCAACAGTAAGTGCAGTTAATTTAGGAAGTACTAACTTGTTTTTTCCCCCGAGTACCGCTATTTATAATAGCTGTTCTTCACTGAAAGTGTTGTCAGGTTTGTAAGACTCTAGCATAATATACAGGCAATTATTTAGTGTAATGCTCAGAAATGTAGCTAAGATACCAGTATGTGTCTGTGCCTCGCACATAAGTGTGTACAACTACCTTATGTGCTGCATAAGTGGGTTACAAATGATACAGTTTTGGTGGAAGGCAACGTGGTTGGCTTTAGCTCCAGCCCAGGCTGCAAACCACCCCGTTCCCTGACCCTCACCCCCAAACAACCCAGGCACGGCCACAAGTGCAACCTTGCAAATACAGTTTCCCACTATTGGAGGCTTAGTACAAAATGAATTTTGGATTATTAAATGTGTTACCCTTCCCATGAACTATAGGCTTAGAAACCGCAAGTGCGTATTTCAGCACTTGAACGTTGTCGCAGCAGTAAACGGATATGAAACGATGCTGTTACTGGCATTGAAGTGTTGTCCAGGGTTACGAATCCCAGGGCTCGTGACGAATCAACAAATAGTTGAGACGCCTGATGTCCTCATTTCTAATGCTGCCTACACAGGTAGGGAAGAGTACAGAACAGGCTCTTGCTGTCAGCAAGTCCCTGCATCCCAGCTCAGCTCCATTTCAAGTACACTCAAGAAATCTTCATAGGACAGAAAGTCATGAGAAAGTCTGCGCGACTCTTGCATAGGAGAAAATTTTCCAGCAGCCCTTGCTGTGGCTCATGAGCCGTGTTCCCTCCTACGCGTGCTGGTCTGTCAGCAATGAGACGGCTCCTTGGCATCGCTAGAAGGGGCCCGTCCAGCTGGGAAAGCAGCTCCATCTCCAGCTAGAGATCCCCAGTTTAAACTCAACCAACCTGAGACCATTTGTGATTACCATCAGCATACTCAAAATCTCCCCATCAGTTAGGTGCTTTCCTTCTCAAATACCTGTGGAGAGCTTTGAAAGCAATTCTGTCATCGAATCAGTTAATTATTTTCTCTCCTCCTCACCTTCTGTTATGTTCATTTAAGGAAATATCAATCTAAGACCTACTTCTACTGTGCAAATGAATGCAGACACTTAAAGAAAAGATCAGCTGATTTGTTTCTACCTCAGCAAGAAGTATCCCACAAGAAAAAACCTGCACCTCTGCTACTGAAAACCAAAAAATCAAACTTTGTTGAATGCTGATCATGACAGTCTTGCTGCTCTTGGATTCAGAGCACAACTTTTCTGATGGATCACACACATGGAAAGCCACCAGTCCAGCCACCCAGCTAGAAGGGCTCATCCCATCGCCTTGGCTCCAGCAGAGCGTGCTGGCCAGTGAGGAGATTTAACAGAGGGCAGAGAGAGAGAGAGCAGGGCTGAAAGGGATGCAGGCTCCAGCAACGTCCACTGAAATTCAATATAATTCCAATAATCTGCTAAAAGGTCACTGAATAGTGAGTAATTCCGCACGCAGCCGATAGCAAGATGATAGCGTTGCTGGCACACAGCCTGCGCGCTCTCACAGATAACTTGCTAAGTGAGGCCATTTTCCCTGAAAGACAAAGCTCAGGCTAGAAACACAGCCCTCTCACTGAGAGCTGGGATTTTTGGTTTAATTTCGTGTTAGAGGATTTCTAACGCCCGCAAGGCACCCAGCTGGATCCTGGAAAGAGAAAACGAGCGGATGCATACGCCTAACCGCTGCGCCTGCAAGTTACCACGTGTCTGAAACAGCAGCCAAAAAAAAAACAACAATAGCATCGCTGGGGAAATCACTTGTCTGGAGGGAGAAAGCGGGGCTCTGTGTTTCTGGGTGCTGAGAGGGTGCTGTGGCTGGGTGCCTCCCCCCTGCACTGCCGCAACGCCTGCCCGCAGCGGGCAGCTCCGCAAAGTGCCCCCTGGCTGCTCCCGCACCAGATCGTGGCTCCAGCGCGATCGATGCTCGCGACATACCCCCCCAGCCAGGGGGTCTCCGGGTGACCCGAGCTGTGCCCCAGTGTCCTCGCTGCCGGAGAGCCTGGCGCTGGCACCAGCACCCCCTCAGCACCAGATACGGCCTCTTGCAGCACCCGGGGTGATGCATCCTCCAGTGCAGGGGACCGCGGTTGCTCTCCAGCCCAGCCGCAGATGGCTGGTGCGTGGGTAGGGCATTTGGGGTCAAATCCTCAGCCAGCGTCAAGGACCTTAATTCCTGAGGTCGGTTTTTCAACAAGGACCCAGTTCAGCCTGAGAAAACAGCTGAGTTTTGTGTTGAGGCAGGAGAAAATATGCAACTGCTGCTCTGCTCTAACAAACTCACTGTTCTTTACATTCCCAAGGATCTCAGACAAAACCTCTGATCTACTGTAATAAATAGAGCATGAAAATCAGGTTTGGGCTTCAATTTTATCCATGACGTTAGCTCTGCCTTCCTTTTTTTCTCCTGCAGGGTGAAGTCCTAATGAAAAAAGCAAAAGTCACTGCTAATAATCTGGGTGTTATTTTTCCCTTCCTTTCTTTCAAACCTGAGTAAGGTGGATTTCAGCAAGAACGGATTTACAGTTCAGAGCTCTCCTGTAAGCCCTCGCCGCGCTGCTGGCTAAGTCACCGCATTGGCATCTCCTCACTGCAGGATCTTCCCAGTCCCCAGCACCAGCAAGGACCTGCCTAACTCCCAACTTCTCACCTCCTCCTGCAGAGAAATGGCTGGTTAAAAAGCAAAATAAATTAAAAGCCCATAGATCAACTTCTTTCCCACCAAGAAGCGCCGTTTTCTCAAAATGCCTGGGAATCACCCAGTTCTGCTAGCTTTTACAGGGTTTCTGGGGCCTGGGAGAGCACTGACATTAGAGGCCAGAGGTTTGCATCACTCACCCGGGACACAGGACACATCTCCTGCCCTTTCCACATCCTCACCAGCTTTTTGCAGTCTTTTATACCCAGGCTGATACCCACCCTGGGCATCCAGGCTGGGAGGCAGTTTGCCAGCGAGGACATCGTGGGAGCATCCCCGAACGTACTCAGCCGCTCAGAAGGAAAGTTGGGAGAAAGTCACGATGAGGCTTGCCCGAAGCTGTAAAAAGCCTGATGGACTCGTCTCGCTGCGTGTTTTGCTGCACTCGCTCATCAAAAGCAAAGCACGGCACAGAGGCGTCTCGCTCTTGAAAGGGACTGGCAGCGAGCGTGGGTGGAAACACAGCCGTGGCTCCGATGGGGTTATCAATCATCCCTTCGCGACGTGGCCGTTGGTGCCACTCAAGTCGCCGCTTGACTGAGCGTCCCGCGGTTGCCAGAGAACCACATGGCCCAAGCAGCTGCTGAGCAGTCAGCCAAGCAAATGCCGGGGACGGCGAGCGGAGAAGCAAACCCTTCAGCCACTTTTCCCGATTAAGAGAAGAACTAAATTTAAATTTGACGGTAGGCTTGGTTATTACCCCCAGTTTAATTGACTGGGGGGGTTTCGCCCGGGTTGGACGGCTGCCGAATTGAACCCCAGTGGGAAGTTGGCCCGAGCTCTGCGGAGGCAGAGAAGGAGGGTGGTTTCCTGAAGGGCAAAGTGCTGTGGGACTGTCTGTGCAAACCCAGGCAAGGTCCCGGCTTTGCAAAGTGAAATGTTGTGGAGATCAGAGTCAGCTTCTAATTCAGGAGGTGATAATTAATGGCGTTACTTAAATAATATTGCATGGTGGTGAATTAACAGTGCCTGGGTAGTAAAATGCTCCCTGGCTTGGCAGAAGTCCCCCTTTGATGCTCATCTAGAGGAAGAAAGATTACTTTCCAGAAATTCATAAGCAGCAGTTCCTTTGCATGACAAAAGTCTCCTATTGCTCTGATAACATTTTCCAGAGGATTATTTCAGAACAACTTGCAGGATCAAGGCCTCTGTGTGACTGCACGGTCCATTTGCTAGCTACAGTCCCATTAGTTCTCCTTTCAGCTCTGGTTTCTGTGGGAAACCTTGCCTGTTGCTAATGCCAATGCTGACCTCCCGAAAGGCTTTGAGGTCCGGCGATGGCAAACGGTGTATAAGAGCAAGATGTTATTGCAATTAGCCGGAGTCATTAAGTGCATCCTAGCAGGTAATGAGTACATGAAATATGTCTGTACAATAATTCAGCAGCTTAAGAGTGTTGAAAACGAGATCGTGTTTTCTAAATGCCTTAGGTTTTACAGCAGGGAATGAGGCCACAGCTGCTTTTCACAGAGGAGCCACGTGAGGGTGAGGTTGAGAGATGCGAAGGCTGTGGGAAAGGACAGACCCAGCCTCGCAGCCCCCTTCATCCACCGGCACTTCACACCCTTGACATGCAGACCATCCAAGCGAAGCCTGTCCTACGGTGAGCTTTGGCCCTAGAGGTAACCTTCAGGGGATGAAAGCAGCCACCCTGGGGAAGCCGGGAAGTCACCGCGGGAGGGTGGCAGAGGTCCCGTGTCCTGAACATGCCCGTGCGGCTCTGCCCAGCTGCCACAACAAGCCGGGTCTCGGTGTGGGCTCCTAAAAGTTCCAGGGCTGAACCGCGAAGTGAAGCGCCCTCAGCTCCCGCTGCCAGCACAAAAATCCCTGCTGGCTTCTTCTGCGCGGCACGGCGCTTCGCTTCTCCTGCGCGGCACGGCGCTTCTCCTGCGCGGCATGGTGCTTCTCCTGCGCTTCGCTGTTCTGTCCGGGTTGATCCGAACGGTAAACGTACAGCTTGAGTGTGAATCAACATCGTGATTCATCCTTCCTGCAATGTATCCTTTCACTGTGATTAAACAGCTATTCTGTAAGACATGAACTTCGCTTAAGACTACATGGTTTATTTGGGTTTGGGAATACAGATGCGGTCCTGCTCAAACTGCCATGCCCGGGAGCCAATGACAGAATATAAAAATAGCTTATGCTGTCAGCATGGCTTTTTCTTATTTGTATTCTGAGTATCATCACTTTGGCAGGCACAGGAAGCTCTTCTTGTTTGCATTTTATTTTGCCTGCAGAAAATTTACAGTTCAAATGACTTCTCTATGCTTCATCAGACTAATCGGATGACAAATTGCTTGAGCTACAGAGAAGAGACCTCAGACAACAGAAAATTGTAATGGAAGACAAAATTAAATGCCTGCTTTTGGTAGGAGCAAAGATTTTGCTTTGTACCAATCTCAGTTTTCTTTTTTTCCCCTCTACATTAGAGCAAAGCTTTGTGAAATGGCAATCAGATTATTTAATCTGATTACAAGGATCTGCAGGCTTGACATCATCATTTTCTTCAGTGACACAAAGCCTCAGAAGTGCCTCCCCTTCCTTAACCGAAAGAAACAGCTCCGTACTCTATTTATGCTGCACTTCCTCCTTCCACCGAAGCCTCATAAAGCACCCAGAGAGAGGTTCATTTCGTCCTCGTCTTATTTATTGGTTTTGATGGCTTGCTGCTACCCAGAAAGAGCAGTTTAACAAACACCCAAAGATTTGTCCCTTTTTCAGAAGGGAACGGGGAGATGGGATGGGCTTTCTCTTCTTTGTCGTGCTGGCTGACCTTGCCTGGAGTGACACAGAGCCAAAGCGATAAAGAGAAATTGCCCTGGTTTTCGGTAAGAGCCTTAACACAGACTAAATGTCAGGTTTTGAGCTCTGAACTGTCCTTGAAAATAAGTTTGGTCTTAAATTTCTGTGAAGTATTTTTTTCTGCGCAAGGACTCTCTTCTGGGCTGGCATTCATTTTACAGGCAGAACTGTGGCACCATCTTCTGGATGACTCTTTAGACAATAAAAAAACCATCCCACCTAAAGAGAAGACGGTTCTTTATCATCCCTAACAATGAGAGCAGCTTGAATATTCATTGACTGTGCGCTCCTGATTACGGCAGGCTTTAAATCATTTAATTATGCCATCCATTTTGGAAACACTAAGAGCTAGTCAAACTCTTGATTGCTGAATATTGTTGCGAGGGAATACAGATTTTGCCTCTGCAAGGATATTTCTACCCACAGAGTGGTAACGAAGTGCCTCATATTAAACACAGGGGCAGAACTCTCCCTGTTGAGAGGTTACGAGCTCAGGCTATTCTGTAATGAAAGAGGGATGAGTTATTCCGCCTCGGACTGCTCCTCGGGAAAAGTTTGCATTTTATAAGAGGAAAATTGAAGAAAGAGGTGCAAAAGGAGCCTTGAAAAGCAGCCTGGGAATGCCTTTAAACGTAATGCACAGCCCTGGGAATGCCTGGGAATGCCTGGGAATGCCTGGGAATGTAATGCACAGCCCTGGGAATGCCTGTAAACGTAATGCACGGCCCTGGGAATGCCTGGGAATGCCTGGGAATGTAATGCACAGCCCAAGCTACCTGCTACAGCCTAACACGGGACTAAGGCATTAGGAAAGTTTGCAGACTTCTTATAATCACATCTTTCCTGAACACAGCTTTTAGACCAGTAATTACAGTTAAACCCCTAAGGCAGCCAGCTACTTAAGGGTAGCGAGCAGCTTTTTGGCAGTAGGGAGTTTTGGGAAGCAGGTGGTGATGCACAGCAGCTCCGCTGCCCCTCAGCTGCCAGGCTGCCAGTTCTGTGCATCCCCTCGCTGCAAGTGCTTTTCAAAAAAAGCACTTTTTACTAAGGGACTTGTGTTATTTTCGGTCGTTTTATTTGGTGGTGACCATTGAAAACTCTGTAACAGGTGAGATGACCAAGTTGGATTCCTATTATTGACTGCGGGTCATCCATCAAGTTAATTTTTTCTTTATTTCTCATGTCACTCTGACGTCTTTTTTGACTCTTTTTGACTAAAACGAAAAGCTCTTTGGATTGCGTTTTGGCTGGAGACAAGGGACTGAGGGCTGCAGAGGCTTCTCACCTCTGCTGGCTTTTTCTCTGCCATTTACACGCTTATAAAGATGAAGTAGGTGGGCTGCAGCTCCCCTCCCTCTGCCTCCCCTGGGTACCGCATCCCGGAGCCCGCACTGCACCCCACTGGGAGCTCATTGCACCACGTACCATATAAACCTTGCGTGAATGGCAAACCCAAATACCCAAACCATACTTGGGGCTGACACGTGATAAATTCTCGGCAGCCTCCGACAGCATGAGGTGGCAGGCAGAGCCCTCTGCCCCTCCCGCCTCAGGGGAGCATCGCCGCTGCTTTTCCTTGCGGTGCAATTGTTTCGGGGTACATTCACTTGCACTATCAGTTCCCATTCTTAAATCTGGAGTAAAAAGGCATTGGCCCATCTAAAGGATCCTTTTCTTCTCTGTGCTTGAAACCGTGCCCCGTGCACTGGGAAGCACAAACAGCATAGGTAGTGCCCACCCAAATGAAGGCAGAGAGCCTTAACAGTGTGTGCCGTGCTGTGCTCTGCCTTTTGGTAGCTCTCGTGTGTTACATGCGATCGCTGCAATCATGCCATTTATCTGAGATGAGTGATAACTGGGTTGTTTTTCACCAATCTCTATCATGACATACAAAATCATTCCAAAGGAGCGCCGTGACTGGTGCAGCCTGACATTTATGCTGTGCGACTGAGCTGCTCATTCACGGATGGAGACCCGCTACGGTTCCCAGAACCAGCAGCGTATTATCGCGTCAGATGAGATTTCTGGGGGTCATACTGCCGTATCTATAAGCACATGAGACAACTTAGGTTGTCTCCTTCAGTGGCAGCTTGAAGATGCAATATCTTGCTTGAAATAATGCAGGGGATCAGAGACCCAGCCCTGTCCCTGGGAAACTCATGGGATTCGTATCACCCCCGGAGTTTCTGGGCTCGCTCTCACTCGTTCTAGACGCAGGATGCAGGCATGCAGCGGCTCCGGCATCAGGCAATACTCCATCCCTGCCGAAATCAGCAGCTACAACTGCCCGGCTCACCCCGGTAGGAGGAGCAGGACCCCGGCCACCCGGCACCGACCGCACCGTGCTGCTCCTGCTGCAGAAATCAGCTCCTGGAACCGCTCCGAGGTCCCCACGGGTCACTGCGTGCCACTTACCCTGCACCACTCTTAATCCGATCAGCAGCATTTTCTTCACTCAGATGTCCAGTAATTGAAAGCACTGGGAATTTTGACTTGCATGCTGGGTTATAGAAAAATATTATGGCTAGGCATTAAACTCCCACGGTGAAATGCGACGTATGCCGGAGGAGAATATCAGATATTCCTGCTCCTTTCCCTTTGAGGCTATACATGGTCAAGGCACAGCAGGGATGGGAGGAAGGTGGGTAAAGGCTGCCTCTCAGCTGGCACAACAGCTGGGAACTTGCAGGGAAAACCCATCGCTTAGGACTCTGTTCTCTCCCCCTGAAATGAAACTCCGGCTACACAGTGGGGCACAGACCTCTGCTACACTTCTCTCTGTTCCAAATGAAACTCAGGCTATGTGGTGCAGCACAGATGTCCACTCCATTTCTCCCTCCCCCAAATTAAAGTCTACCTGCACAAAATAACTCCGAAGAGAGCTTTTCGTGCCGCAGCTATAAAATGTATAGGGAAAGCATATGCGTAGTGTGATTAGAGCATCTATATAATGAAAAATGATGTATACTTTAGCCACTTATTATCCCCGGCGTTATTTGCATGTCATTCTCTGCAACTGAAGCAAAAGGGAAGTTCATGTGACATAGAAGTGCTTTGCTCTTCAAAGCCTCCAAAGAATACAGGTCCAGATGCTACGCTGTTGATTACAGCAGGACCAGGAGTGTGCAAATGACATGCAAATATATTTGCAGTCTCTAAGTCTTGATTATATCAAGGCATGTTCGGATCACCTTCTCTCACGAAAATGTGCGTGACAGTGCCTGACTGCACAGACGTTTGGGAAGAAGCTTTTACCTGTGCAAATTCAAGGGCTCCTTCACGAGCGAGTGTATTCTGATCTGTGCCAGAAGTTCTGACACAACCATCTTTTCTCCCTCAGCAACCACACAATTACCTATGGCAAATGCAACTGAAGAAAATCAAGTATCAAATCTGCTAAACATCACTTGGTTTTCTTGGCAAAGCTTTCAAACAAAGCATTTCTGTTCTCCATTCCTATGGCTCCCAGCACATGACCAACACTGTAAATTACTCTCCTGTACAAGTAATAAATCCCATCTCTGTTTTGCTTAGAGTTAAACACAGCCAGCTTTGAAACTCATATACTCATGCAGAGCCAGGCAGGATTTTCCTTTGTTCGGGAAGAAAAGATGAATCGTCCAGATAGCGGCTTTGGGCGTCCGAGGTTTGTTTGCTCACGTCCTCTGGGAGAGGCAGAGCGATGCTCCTGGAAGGAGCCCAGGGCTTCGGGGTGGTTTGCTGCTGTCGGAGGGTCACTTCTACAGGAGAAAATAGTTTTGCGTGTGGCTAGACTGTGGACGGCACCAGAGCTGGGGAGGGCAGGTGACATGCAACGATCGTGTTTGGCCGAGAGTCTGAAAGGGGCGGCTCTGCACACTCCCGTGCTGATAGAGCTCATGATTTAAGCACAAGCCTCGCAATGCTTACAGATTTTCCTGGAGTTGTAGTGGCTTGAGGAACGATTGAGACCCCACCTGGAGTACTGCATCCAGCTCTGGAGGCCCCAACAGAAGAAGGACATGGACCTGCTGGAGCGTGGCCAGAGGAGAGCCACGAGGATGATCCAAGGGCTGGAGCAGCTCTCCTATGAGGAGAGGCTGAAAGAGTTGGGGCTGTTCAGCCTGGAGAAGAGAAGGCTCCGGGGAGATCTTCTTGCGGCCTTCCAGTCCCTAAAGGGGCTCCAGGAGAGCTGGGGAAGGACTTTTTACTGGGGCATGGAGTGATAGGACGAGGGGGAATGGCTTCAAACTGGAAGAGGGCAGGTTTAGATTGAACATTAGGAAGAAGTTTTTCACTGTGAGGGTGGTGAGGCACTGTCCCAGGTTGCCCAGAGAGGCTGTTGAGGCCCCATCCCTGGAGGTGTTCAAGGCCAGGCTGGAGGTGGCCTTGGGCAACCTGGTCTGGTGGAAGGTGTCCCTGCCTATGGCAGGGGGGTTGGAACTCGATGATCTTCAAGGTCCTTTCCAACCTAAAGCATTCTAGGATTCTATGATTCTATGATTCAAGCCTTTTGTTTGATGAAACAGAAGTTTTCAGCCCTCAAGACTGTCAAAAACGTCGTTCCCTGCGTATCCTAAATTTTCCTGTGAAGAATCCTGACATTATTTTAGCAATACGTGTTTTAAGGTGCCAGGCCTGTGGTTATGAACGACGACACTGAGCTCCTGAAAATTAAGGCAGACAAACAAGAAACAACAGAATGCTGTCCCAGGTTCCCACGCTGAAGTGCAGGAACCCAATAAAAGCTGAGAGAGGTGCCGACAGCCCGACCCGCACCGCGCGGGAGCCGGCAGCGGCTGCAGAAAGCGACATCTGGTCTGGGATAATCTGCCTTCCCGTACCGTGGCTTTATGCGAGGGAAACGCCACTCCTCTCGGAGGACTTGTTCCAGATTTAGCTCCGCGCGGATCAGAATGAAACCGGCTGCAGCTGCTCTGGGCTGCTGGCCCTGAAGTGCCGAGTAGCCCCAGGCGGGTGCTGCAGCATCCTCTGGGCCGGTGGTCCCTCGGGCTGGTGGTCCCCCGGGCAGCTCCGGGTGCCGGGTGAGCAGGGCGGTCGGATGCCTTCGGTGCCTTAGGCTGCGTGGGCATCGATGCGGCCAGCAAAGGACTTTCTGTTGGTTAAAAGAACCATCCCCAGGCGGAGATTTGGCTCACCCTGAGTTCTTGACGCACGTCCCAACCCCGCAGCCACAAATGGCGCTGGAAATGGCCTGCGGGACGGGGGGCGAGTTCGCCGCCTGGTGCTGGTGCTGCATTCAAACCCAGCGCTTCGAAAATCCTTCTCTCTGGAGCCCACAGCACTGATTTATAGCTTTTGAGCGACGGCTTTCTCCCCCCCGATCTTTTCGTCAATCACCGGCCACTGGTCTTTTTACCGGCTCTTTGCCATTCCAAACCCCAGTAAGAATTTCAAAACCAGAGGTGGAAAAAAGCCCCTCCTGTGCCCCGCTGGGTACGGCCAGGCAGCCCAGACGCGCAGATGACAACTAATATGTGCTACCAGGCATGTCGAGGCACTGCGATGGCAACGCAGAGAAAGTTCGGCTAAAAATATCTTCCGTGGCAAATTGCACAATAAAACAAAAAAACAAATTAATATTTATCAAATATTTAGGCTGCCCTGATTTTTCTTTTGAACATTACTTTTTTTTTTTTTTTTTGCAAGCTCAGATTAACATGTAAATATGCATATAATCAGGCCATTATTTGCAAAAATTATTCCTGTCATCACGGAATGCAAGCAGGTTTTTCTTTTTGATGCATTTTAGGTAGAGGGTCTGATTCTTACTCACGCTGAATTCTCTACGGCATACCAGCAAATTACTCTTAGTTTCAGGCCCTTTTTGCTTTACCAAAAAGGTGTAAAAAGGCTTTTCTACAAATGGGGATTGAGAATGAACTGATGATTTGGTGAAATGGAACTATACTTCACCTGAATTATGAAAGACAGAAAAAATAGCTCAAATATTAGGGAAGCGACACATTAAAATGCAAACCTCATGATCTTTAACATGTTTAGCTAAAATGTTTAAAGCTTATCGATAGTCCTCAGGTCATGCATTTTCCCCGTGATCTAAATGTTTTCCTTTTACGAAGGAAATATGATCGTGGCTTTCCTCACAACCAAATGAGTGGCTCTAGAAGGATTAGATGAAAGGCAATGAAACAACCCCAAACGCTGCTGCGCCCGTATTTGCACTGAGCAGCACGGAGCAGAGTTTGGGCGAGACGTCCTGCTCGAGCGCCGTGAAAATCTTCCGAAGAATCTATTTCCTCCTTTTGTTACGTGCACGTAATTTTCATTACTGGTAAGGGTTGTACCAAAAAATAAAAAAAGTTTTAAAAACACAAAGAATGTTGTTCTATTTTTGTTCATTCAATGACTTAATTGTTTTCTTTATTTAGTGGTATGGTTGTTTGTGGCAATAAAGATTTTACTGTAAAACAAAGCAAGCTCTCCCCCGTTTTCACATCAAAGGAAAGGAAATATGTTATGAAATATTTTTGAAAAGCATTTTAATCACCTGGCCTGTATCTTCTTAAATTAATCCAGTTATTTAAATTGTAGAGTGTTTAATACCGCACTGCAAAGACCTGGCCTTGCTTTTAAATCAATAAGTCCCAATAAGGCATTTAATATCAACTTTTTCACATCAATTACCACGATTTTTACTTCTGAAATGTCGCAGCCCCTGTGGGCCCTGGGCTGAGCCTGCACGCTCAGGGAGCGGGTAACGAACGTGGGGCAGATGAGCTCTTCAGCTGGAGGAGTCCTTTCTCTTCCTCCTTCAACCTGTTACCTGCCCACCATGGATTTTCTTAAATCTTTTCCCCCAGCGCAACAGGGCCGGATCAGGTACTTTTATACACACATATACTCATCCGCTTTGCTTAAGACCTCTAAAATATTTTAGGATTAAAAATTCATTAATTTAACAAAATATTCTTCAGGTTTTATGCTTATTTCCCTTTTTCCCTTGTTTCACTCGTGACGGAGACAGAAAGAGCCCGGCCACATCGGTCGCCTCTGTCCCTGATCCGAGCCCCTGCTGTCCCCGGGGCAGCCCCAGGAGCGGGGAACGGAGCACTCCGGGTGCCACACTCCTGCTTTCTCATGCCCCTGTTTGGGTTTGGGATCTGCAGGCAGTCTGCGTTAAACGCGGGAGAAGAGGAAGGAGACTGTCTCGGGGAGACTCATGAGACTTTTGCTTTGTTTATGGAGCATCCGAACCCAAATTATTAAATACTGCTGAGACACAAGCCCGGGCAAAACAGATTTGGGGATCTGCTCCTCTCCATCAGACCAGGAAAAGCTGTTGTCAAAACACAACTGAGCGTTCAGTCTGAACACCACCAGCGCTGCCAGATCCGTCCTCAGAGAGAAACCAAGAAACAGCCCAAGTTTCAGCAGATGATCTTAACCCCCTCCCAGGGCACCCCCCTGTCAGGAACCGATTCTGACAGACTCGGTTTCAAGTTTGACCTGAAACCCCAGCACCAAACTCACCCACAACTGCTGTTTCACACGGTTTGCTCCCACACTGGTGATGGCTGCCAGAGATCCCAAAGAAAAGGAGCAGAGAAGAACCACGTGGCGACTTCCCCTGCTGGAAACACCAACATTTGCCCATTGAAGCCTTGAATTACCCATTTTTTTTCTAGACTGACAGCTCCCACATCACGGTAGCTACCCGGGGAGGTGCAGGGAGGCACTCACACCCTTCAAGGGTTGCTCTTGGCCAAGGGGGCAGCAGTAGGTGCGTGGGAGCTGCTGTTCCTGGCCAGAGAGCGTGAGAGTCGAGCTTTCGGTACGTTTGCGTGCTCGGGGCACTCGATGGGAGCAAACGCCCCCTCGCAGGTCTTGTTCTGCTCAGATCAGCAGCTAAACTCTTGCCCTCTCCTCTCTGCACCCTTCCCTGCGATCACACCTCTCTCGTTCCCGGGTGGCCGCGACACCCCAAATTGTACAGGGGTACAAACGCTGCTCTACCCCCACTGAAAATACCGCCCCTGAGAGGGTCCGTAGCTGTGACTGCCTTTCCGTGGCCATCTCGCACTGCGGGCTCACAGCCATCCTCTGACACAGGACTAGCCAGACCCTGTCCTTCTAGTCGCGCTCGCTGAGCTCCCTGCTTAAGGCCAGAACCGCCGGATTTGGTCCTTTGGTCACACATGTCCCCTACAGCTTACACTACTATGGGGAGACACTGCCAACGAAGTCACTGCTCCTTTTAAGTGCTCGGACTGTCACCCGCTAAGGTATGTGTATGAATGTATATGTATACATACACATTGGACTTCTCTACAGATCTCCAGCCTCACCAGGAAGTTCTGGTGCCTACAGGTCATTGGAATATGGCCTTCATAAAGATCAAGCTGCTCTCGGAGTTCCTTCTGCCAAGGCAGATTTGGAGAAAAGGAGTGCAATGGCCCTACACCCCCTTTCGTTGACAACAGCCTGGGGGGGGAAGAAACCTTCTTTATTTTCTTCTCCAGCCTCCCATTCTTCCTCAGGCCTACCAAACGCTCTCAGACAGCCTGGGCTTATCGTTTCTCCCAGATAAGTTATTTCAGAGACTCAAGCCTTTGTTTTCCAACTCCCAGACTGATTCTGCGAGAGCCGCCATAGCCCCCGGCTCCTTCTGCACCTGAAGAGAGGTCCTTGAAGGACTTCAGATATTTCTGAAAACTGCAGCAGGAAATAGAGCCAAAAGCCAAAGTTTGAGGAATGGAGACAGGAGGTGACAAAATTCAAGAAGAACAGAAAGAAAGAAGATGCTGCAGAATTGCCTTCTACTAGTCCCTTTGAGGTTTTGTAAGGTCTCAAAACTCAAGATTTCTCTCATTTCTAAGAAAAACGACCTTCAGCAAGAAAGGAAAATTTATTTCTCTTAGGAAGCACGTACCTATAAAGGTGACTAAACCAGGAAATCCTCTACAGACCTAACTGGACTTTGGAATAGGTCCATGTACAACGTACTGCTGCCACATGCAAAGTCTTATCTGCCTCTCTCATCTCCCCCCCTCAAAAACCCCAGCAGTATCGCTCAGGTGCTATACATAGCCTTCCCCACCCCTCATTAATTGACTTAATGATGCCTCTGGGAGGAGCTAACTCAATATAATCCCTCCCTCCAGCAAAGCTCTTTGTAGCTTTTGCCCAACTGCAGCTCCTTGAGATTCTTGTGCTGGGCTGTGTCTGCTTTCTTTTTAGTTGCTCTTTTGGTTCTATTTGTGGTTTTTTAATTCCTTTTCATTTTTTTTTCTCCATTTTTTTTTTCCACTTCAGTTTTCATGCTGTTTTTTGTGTTTGGTAACACCCTTTCACCAGGGTTTTTGTGTTAGTGGGCTTTGCCTGCTCTCTGCCCTGCTGCGTCCCCTGGTGTTTCTCTTTCCAGCAAAGAACAGGGAGTCTGAGTTCTGTAAAACGAGAGACAATTATTTTCTCTGCAATTTCATGGCCTGTGGGTGTTTGGACAACTCAAAAAGGCTATTTCTAACCAGATGGGAAAGCTAACTTACCCTGATAAAAACTGGGGTTGTTTGGTAAGTAGGAATAATACATTGGTTGGTACTTTGCAGTGCTTAAATAGCAACTTCAGGAGTGTGAACTTGATTCTGTCAGAAACAAATTGAGAAGAGGCGCTTTCCCTTTTTGTGCTGTCCGTGGGGCAGAGGAGAGCCTGCTCGGGGTTTGTCTGGCTCGGGGGATCAAGGCTCTGCTCCACCTTCGTGGGCACCTCTGAAGCTCCATGGCCAACTTCACCTGCTGAGTCCCCGCTGGCCGTGAGGCTGCAGCAGGGCCTGGGAGCCCCTGGTGGGGATGGGACAACTCAGTGCTGCCCATCTTGGGCTGGGAGAACTGGTGCTGCACTGGGGGGGCTGTACCCTTCCCTGCGAGTGTCCCACAGGCACAGTGCTGCAATGAAAAATGAACTCAACAGGCTGTCGGAATGGGCAGTAAAAGTTGCCTTTTTTTTTCTCCCATGTTTTAATCCTTCCACCAAACCTCAAAAAAAAAAATTGAATTTTTTACTAGATTCAATTTGATGAAACGCAACTTTTAAACCCCACAAATGTAAAAACGTAGTCCTGGGAGGAGGGAATGGATTTCAGTGTTCTCAACAGAGCTATAAATAGCATGTGACTGTTGCAACAGCTTTAGCCAGAGCGCAGATCTGAAGGAAATTCAGATAAAGCTTAACACGAGTAAGGGATGTTACATTATTTGTTATGAGAAGGAGGGTCTCCAGTTGTTTTGTGGTGATTACCTGTTGTTTTAAATAGTTCTCTTTTATGATGGGTAATAAATCTTCTGTTTTGAGGTGCTACTGATAACCTGACTTCAACACACGCTGGCGAACTAGTGGTATTGCTGACAACATTTCTAATTAAATCCAGCAAAGTTCCTTATTAAAACCTGAAGGTTTACAGCGCTGTTTCTTGTTCAACCCTAAAGCTTGAGAAATCAGTTGGGAGAACTAGTCAGTGTGAGGAAAGCAAAGATAATGTGCGAATTGCCCGCAGCGAGAACAAGAGGAGTGGGGGCCGATGCTCAGGGATGTTACAGGCGCTCTCTTTTGGAGATCTGTAGGTTCTTGCGTTCCAATAACTTACACTTGTCTCGTCCCTGTTCTGTTTCTGATCCCCAAAAATGGAAGGTAGAGAGCTGCTCATTTCCTAAAAGTTTCTTGAAATCCTGTTGCGGATTACAGGAACTGGTGTCACGCTTAACTCTTCTATCCACCCATGAACTACTAATTAGATGCCTTTTAGGAGAACATCCAAGCGGGTCGCTGTCTCTAACGCCTAGTGTGGCCGAGCTTTCACCAGGGAGACCTGCTGAGCGTTTTGGTCTTATTTGGAGCATCCCCCGTGCTGCCGTGACCTTGCCCGGGCTGCACAGCGGATGATGCTTCGCCTCTCCGCCTGCCCTCATCTGCAGCCCTGTGCTTGGGGCACCCTCTGGAAAGGATGATGTGAGCGTGGACTTTCCCTGGCTGGAGAAGAGACTGAGTTTTCCTCCCGTGCTTTGCGTGAGAGCTCAGACGGGCAGGCAGCAGGGTAAAAGGCAAGGAGCAGTTTTAAGGAGAAGGAGCTGTTGTCTCTCTCTGGAGTGATGGGGCTCCGGGCTGTGGGGGCGCGGGGAGCTCCGTGGGTATGGCTTGGAGAGCGGTGGTGTTTGGGATGGTTCTTATCCTCTGTGTTTTTACTAGCTCCCTTACCCAGCCAGCTGTGCCAAATGCCTTCCAGCCTGCAGGGCTGTGCTGGTGTGGATTTGGGGATTTCGGTGAGTTGGGCATTTCCGCTTTGTGTTTTGGGAGGTTTGTGCCTACCGTGCTGCCACACCGCAGAGCTTTAATCCAGACCGAGGGAGGCAAATAGGTGCTCCCCTAGTGAGGAAAGGACGGGGGAATACGTCTTGGGATACAAAGCTGTGCACGCAGTACGCCCACCTCATCCCTTTCTAAGGGTGTAAGTGGTGTGTATGACCTTTATTACCAGTATTGAGGGGCGAAGTTTGGCTTTGCGGTATTTCTTACTCAATCCCAGAGCTGTCAAGGTGAATCCTCCCCACCACTGGCGAGCCCTGACCCTCTGATCCCTTACCTTGAACAGAGTTTTTCTCCTGCAAAACAGCAGCAAGGTGTGTTTGGGGTTTTGCTATTGCTCTGGTGCCCTAAACAGGCTTTGGGCCAGGGCAGAGCATGGATGTGCGGAGTGTCCCTCGCGAGGCTGGGACAACCGAGGGCATCATCTCCATGTGGGATGTGGTGCAAGCACCTTCTGTGGTTACCCCAAAGCAGCTCTGGTTTCTGCAGCTGTACCTCAGAGGCGGTGCATTGACATTTTCCCTCTTCCTTTAAGGAGGGAAAAAAAAAAAAGAAAAAATCTCACATTTAAACATTTGCTTTGGTAAAGGATGAAATGGAAAAGTAGGTCGGGTTTGAAGGATCCCAGCCCTGACAGCGTCCCTTCTAGAGCTCCAGACCCAGGTTTTTGGAGAGAGACAGAATATGACTGCAGCGGTGCTTCTCGTGCTCATTTGTGCTCTTTGTGTTCCTGTGTACAAAATCACCCTCAAAATGCCCGGGAGAAATCATATTCCCATGCTTTTAAGGGAAGGATTTGGTCGCCAGCAACATATTTATGAAATGAAGCTACCCTTGTTCGGCTTCTGTGAAACTTAGCTGGGTTTTACCAGGAAGCAAGGTTATTTTTTGCTTTTAAATAGTTTAAGCTAAATTAGCTGGAACCTAATTACAGAATGCTTTTGATTAAAGCCAGACAATGCGCTCTGGAAGCTGGGATCAAAAATGACAAGATTTGATGTCAGTGAAGGATTAAGAAGGAAGAGAAAAATGACTGATTAATTTTTTAAATCAAATCAGGATCGCTCCTTGTACACGCAACAAAGGTTGCGGCGAAGTCCTTTTGGACTCAGGAAAACTCGACTTTCAATAGTATGACTTTTAATTTCATTTCACGTGCGCATAACTGGAATCCAAAAAGAAACCCCAAAGACAATTTCTGCAGCTATTCTTAGCGCAGGAGAGAAATAATTGTGAGTCTTGTACGAGATCTAGAAATCTCATTAAGATAGTTTGACTTGTAGACATGATAGTTTTTGGTCAACATCAGCTGTGCAGCCAAACAGCTGGCTGCTTGCCTTCATCACTCAACCTTTAGGAAGTGCTCAGTAATTATTTTCATACCATACTCTGAAAATGACCCTGCTTAAAGAAATTGTGCGTGTTGCTAGAAAAACAAACGCTGGTTCAACAAAGCTCCTTTTTAAAAAGGCTTTGGTACCTTTAGCTTAATAATGAGAAATGGCCTCATTGCGCTACTGACGTGAACCCTGAAGACTCCTTATTACATATCTACTGACGTGAACCCTGAAGACTCCTTATTACATATCTGGCAACAAATTGAGACATGCAGGTTTTTTTCCGGGCTGTTTTGCTCTGAAACAAGCACACGTGGGTTTCTGTAGGCAGACTTTTTTCAGCTTCTGAGGATGGAATATTCTGCAATGCTGTGGCATTTTAGTTTATTGACCTTAACATACGGTGTGTGGGGGATTGATGTCCCTGCTCAGCCCCGTCCTCTGGACACAAGGAAAACTGGGAAACGGGGTCCCTTGGGGAAATTAGGTTTATCAAGGAGTGTTTATAGGGGTGCAAACTTAGGATTGAAAACAAAACAAGGAGGAGGCTCATGGGTGCTAGAGAACATGGTACAGGAGCTGGCTGGGACCTAAAGGGCAGAGACTGGTCTCTCCCCCAGATCCCCACGTGTGGCTCCTGGTCCCGTGGAAGGCAATTCTTGGCTATCCCAAGGCCTCCTATTTTGTTGCTTATCTGTTATCAAATTTTGGAGTGAAGACATCAAACCAATGAAGCCGAACCATGAAATGACTGGCGATTGGCATTGGGATGGGGGAGTGAACTCCCCCGTGCCAGGAAAAGGTTAGAAGCTCCGGGGTGCAGAACACAGCCCCGGGGGAAAATATTGTAACCTAATCAAAATGACTGGTAGCGTTAAAAACAACGCAAATATCCAAGAGATGGCACCACGCTCTCCCTTTCTGGGGATAATGTATTGCAAACAAATTTGATGGAGACCCCGAGAGGATGAAATGACCCTCGGCAGGGTGGATCTGGGGAAGAGTGACAGGTAGGGTGTCAGACTGAGGCCTGGCTGGAGCTGGGAAATCTGGTGTGCTAAGCGCCATATGGTCCTCCTAGCGCGTGTGCGAGACCTCCTTTCCACACCCAACTGCTCACAAAAAAATAGCACTGGTGCTATCCCCAGTTGCCTTCAACTCGCTTCAAACTGGGTGACCCCACCGTCTGGTCCTCGCTGCTGCAGCCCGGATGACCCACGGGTCCCAGGCTTCGTGCTCCGCCACGTGCAAGGAGAAACGCATTTTCCACTATTTACTTTTTATAGGTGTGCATGCATACATGTATATGTAAGTGTATCTGGCTTACGTTTAATGTCCAGTCTGGCACAACAAGACATTGTTCCTTCCCATTTCCTCATTAGCACATGGAAGTAAGATTTAAACCGAAGATGTCCCAAGCGAAGACAAATGCCCACTGTCCTCTTTCCGTCCCTCGAGGTCGGCGCGGCTCTGCCTGCCGCAGCCCTGAGCGGGGGCAGCGTCGCCACCACCCCTCAAGTTGGGGTCCCCTTCTTGCAATGACTGTTTCTCCTTTCCCGCAGGGACAGTCTGATCCCGAGCCCCGTGCTGAGGAGGGGTGCTGGCACAGCCCTGCTCGTGGGGAGCGGCTGCTTGTATGGATGTGATGCTTCGCAGCACAGCCTGGTCTGCCGTCCACGGGCGTGGGGCAAAAGGCTGAATTTAGTTGACTTGGTGCTTGGAGGACACAGGAGGGAATTATTTGCCAGAATACAAGTTCGGGCGGGTCAGAAGTCGAACCCAGATATGGTAAAGCTCTGGGAAGAAAACTTTTCCAAGGTAAGAATGAGAAGGAGGCACCTCTTGTTGCTTTTCCTATGGATATATAACATCTAACAGGCGCAGTTCTTACACTTGCCGTTAATCAGGAAAGCTTTCCCCCTCCCTGTACCCAAATGAGAAATCAAGGCACATGCTTCCTAGCAAGAGGAAAGAAATCACTGCTTGCAGCTGGACAAGCTGGTGGACTTTAGCTTTTAAACTTGCCATGTCAGGATTTGTGCCAATTAAATTTATTTTCCCAAAGGGAAGAGGGAAGAGCACTAAGGCAATAGTGTCCTGTGGGGGACTTTGCCCCCCAGCAGTGATGCAGGACCGGCATAGCCGCATCCCCTGCAGCACTGGCGGACCCTCTTCAAGGAAAGCAAAGGTCGGGAGGCTCCTGTTGCTCATGGTGCGAGGTCCTCTCCCTGTAAAACACTTCTGGTCTCCCCAGACTATTTTTCATTCATCATGGAGACTTGTAACTGCACCTCTGTGCCATTTTTTGATTAAAGTGTATCGAGCACAGTCACCCAGGTGTGAGAACAGTGAATACCATTTAGTGTCTTGGTGCATAAATTCGTGCTGTGTCTCCAGTAATCGCAGACATAGAATCTCTGCTAGTTTGAACATATGTTTCTGAGTGTGTTTTATTATGTAGTATCAAAAGAAGTCTGACTCTCTGATGTCATCTGCAGAGCGAGGTTTGTACTCAGAGGCTCAAGAACTGGGAAGGAGATGCTCTTACTTCTGAGCGAACTGGGACTGTGTGTAAAGAGAGCAGCTGTGAGTCAAGAGAGAAGCTCTGCTACATTGAAGTAGAAATGCTAATAGCCACCTGGAAGACTTCAATCATGGCTCGAAGAGGCACTGAGCACTGCCTATAAAATCAGGTTGCTGCCACGGTTCTGGAAGGATTTCCAGCCAGAGGGGGAGCTGAGGTGGGGATGGCCGAGCACTGAAGAGCACAAAGCCAAAACACAGCTGGGACGGTAGGAAGGGAATGGAAAACAACAGCCTGAGGAAGGAGCTCCTGTAGCTGCTGCAAGCCCGATTATGCTGAGCTAGAGAGCAGTGGGGAAACCATCCCGGTCTTCAAGAGGGCTCAACCTGCCAGTCAGGAGGGTCTGAAGAATATTTGCTTTTGTTTTTCTGCCTTTGACAATTTTTGAAAACTGAAGTTCAAGCACTACTAAAAATCTCAGGATTGTAATAGGAGGTAATTAATAACAGGGTGAGGGAATTAGGCTTCCAGTTCTCCATGGCAGTCAATGGAGATTGGGCATATGGTTTTTTTCCAGACTATACTACCAATAAAATCAAGGACAACAGATTCTCCACATCTCTCCAGTCTACTGCTCAGCTGTGCCTTTACGAAATGTTTCAGTATTTCTTTTTTTTAATCTCTTGGGGCGGGGGGGCTTCTGGACTGCTTCAATACATCCACAGCTGTAAGTCCCTCCATGAAAGAAACCTCTTAAAGGAAACAGCACATGAGAGTCACGGTAAACCACAAGCAATGAAACTTCCTACGGCCAAGAACTTGAGTTGGAGAAGTTGAGAACTTGTGCTGGACTAACTATGGCTAATATCTGAGACACCAGAGCTGGAAATCTCTGCAGGAGGGAGCATCATTACCCTGCTCTTCTCAGGGACTGACCTAATTTCTTCCTCCGGTGTGAGAGCTACAGGCGGCTCGCAGTGACCTGGCCCTGCATCTCTGCACCAGTCGCGGAAGCTGTGGCTGAAAGTCAGGGGGCAAATTTTGTTTCACTACCTGCCCGTGGCTTTTGGTGACTTCGGGATGCTCTGTCCCTATGCCTCCGTGAAGGGACTCTGCCTCCCATGGCACTGGGCCACCAGCAGGCAGTCACTAGAATTGCTGAGAAGTGTTTTGTATTTCCTAGAGGCTGTTATTTAAATAAATTTAAAAAGCTTACTTGACCACATTTTGTAAGGAAAAGTTCTCCATTTTTCTTTCCTGTTTTTTCTCCTAGGGCGAAAGAAAGGAGGGCAAAAAATACAGCTGTTGTTATTTTTTGTTTTCCTTGAAAACTGAAATGTAATTGTAATTCTGAAAGCAAAGCGGGTTTTGATAGGGTAAGAAAAGATTATTTAAAAAAAAAAAAAACAAAACAAAACCAAAACAACAAACAAACTGGCCCCAGTCCCATTGCTACCTCAGACTTCAGCTGGGTTTGTTGCAGATCCATGATTTTGACACAAAATCCTCTGCCTCAAATGAAACCTTCAGAAATTCATTCCCCCCCCATCTTGTTTATTCCAAGAATACATTTGGATTATTTTATTATTTTTTTTTAACAAGAGCTTTAGTTTGAGCAAAACTAATTGACTTATTAAACTTTTGCAGATGGCTGATTCCTTACAGGGCGTAAAAGCTTCAGGTATTTTTTTAGGCAGATATCGCAGTCTCTGACCTACTTAGGGCCCAAATCCTATTTGAGCACTAGTGTCCTTCTGGTGGCACTGGTCGTCAGGGTGGCAGTTAAGTGAATATGCAAATGCTCGCAGGATAAGGGCCTCAGTCTAGTTGCTGGATATGTGCTGTTAAATAAGGTGATGGGTTCGTGCCCTCAGCGCTTTCCTGAGCCTTTGCTGGGGCAGAACCTGCCTCCACCACTAAACCCTCACGGTGATGTTTTAACGCCACGCGGAGCGGGAAACGCTGTCAGCGAGCGAGGGTGACGCGCGCGTGGAGGGACACCGGGAACTGCTGCTCCCGCCAGCCTGTGCCACCCAGGACATATTGTCATTATTAAGGCTATGTTGGGAAACGGGGCCAGGACGACGGCAAGGCAAGGCAGAAAACGCTGTTCTGCTCTCAAGGAACTGCTCCGGGAGCGGGCGGTGGGCGAGAGGGCTGCCAGAGCCGCTGCTGTGGTGGCGGGGGGGAAGGGAAGTTCTCCCCGGGAGGGGCGAGAAGGACACCAAAAAAAATATTTCATCCACAAAAAAAAAAACAAATTACCATATTACCGGTTTCTTTGCAGGCGGTGGGGGAGGCAGTTTGTTTTCTTCTTTATTTTTTTTTTATTTCCCCCACCCCTTCCCTCCCCGAAATAAAAATATATATATTAAAAAAATAATAATTAATACTAATTAAGTGGGGGTGAGGTCGGCGCGGTGGCCGGGCTGCCGGGGCGGCTCCGCGGGGCGGTGCGGGGGGCGCGGGGCCCCGCCCGGCTGCTCC